>OX439010.1:26304241-26632952 GCA_949316495.1 Amphiduros pacificus | reverse complement strand
TCCATTGAAGTGGCATATTGTTTACTACATAGTCATTGCATAATACATAGTATGTATCACAATTTTGTTCAATGGGTTAACCCTTTAGGCGCAGGCCTAAGCTCATATGTGAAATTGTATCATGATTTCAATCTTGTCATGGCTGGGGATCGAACCCACAACCTTTGAATCACCACAGAGGAACTGGTGCTAATAAGCTGATACTCTAACCAACTGTGCCATGGCCCGTGGTTAGGTATCACAGAAAGTGCAGTGAAATACCATTGATATATATATTCTCCATGACAATATATAAGTTTGTGGTTCAAGGAATCAGGACTATCCTATTTAAATGAAGAGCCTGGATTTAAGATGAAAATGATTCTGTTTTTTATGTGTTTATACAACATATATCCAAGGCAATATGATTTTATTGTGCTAGGTATCAGGACTATATACCTATTTTAATGAAGAACTATGGAAGATAAAAATGATATAAAGAAAACAAATACAAAATTTCAAAATGTCCGGCAGGTGACAACTTGGCCTGCAACCAGTATGTTTGTTTCTATGACTCTCTCTGCCTCTCTGTGGGGTCTCAGAATGCAGAAACATCGTGATCACAGCGATCCCAGGGTGGTGGGCCATTGTTATGGTCATATAACCTTGTCTTGTTACCATGGTAACCATTCTGACCCATTGTCAGAAACATAATTGGCCTAATGGAAAAAACACATGCGCAATACAAGAATGACAGAAGTTGTCACAGTTGAGTTATTAAATCAGACTTCCCCCACTAGTCCATATACAAACAATCTTTTTAGTTTCAGTTGCCAGTGGTATTCTGGAAATAGTGAATGAGATACACGAGTTGAGTAATTTCTTCAGACCTGCATCCTGTTTCTCTATCTCTTGTCTCTATTCATATATGTTATTCACACTCCAGTACTTTTATACTATTTCAGGGGAGTTGAAATGACATATTAGATCAAAAGTTAGTTGTATGATGTTTGGTCCATGGAATCTTTTTGTGTCTCCTGAGGTACATGTGTAGTACTACTTTAGGGTAAGGTGGAGTACTATTTTAGGGTAAGGTGCTGTAATTCTTTAGGGTAAGGTTTAGTAAGTAGTATCTTTGGTATTATTGTAGGATTAACTAGATGTTGGAATATTTCTGTGACTTTACTATTTTGTTAGGCTATATCATCTTTCATATTCTGTTTGTATTGTTTGATGATATTACACTAAAGTTTATGTTTCTAAAGAAGGCAATCAGGCTGTTATTAGAGAACGCCTTGCCATGCAGCATTTTCTAAAGTTCTTCATAAATTTGTGTATATCATTATTATGACAAATGGACATTGCCACATTTATAAGGAGTTCACCTATTTGGCATGTGGTCTGGAATAATGAGATGTCACGATGCAAAGTTGTCTTTCTCTGATATTTCCAATATAAATGCACTAGGGCTTAACAAACAATTTGAGAACTATCTCAAAGGCAGTTTAGTTAATTTTTATGATTTGCATTGATTTTTTAATAGCAAAGTAAGGATACTTCATATGTTAAATGTTGGTACTTAAACAACAAAACAAAGAAAGACTTTGGCATATATTCATTGTTCAGTTCACTTATCATATTGTGTTCTTTTTTAAGCATGGATCATGTATAAGGTTTTTACCATTCAATGTTACTCTTTTCAAAGAGTGATGAAAACATCTGCTCCTTTGATGTGACATTACTTGTTTGTTATTTCTTTGTCATCAGTATATTCTGGATGCTTTGATGTGCAAAATATTCCAAGGGTTTTATCCACTTACTTATATATCGAAATAACTGGACAAGTTGAGTATTGCTAATAGTTTGTTAAAGATGTTAAATATATCAGTCATGCTGTTTGTCACATCACTTGATGTCACTTTGTTTGTTAAGACTATCATCCTGCCCTTTGTTGATAACACTGATGTACAGTGATTACCAAAAACATAATTCAGAATGATAATTGAGGACTGCAAATATGAAGTTTTATACATGCTAATGCAATGTATTTTTTATGCATTGCTCCTGACCCTTCCAAAAACCAGCTTTATGCATTTTGGTGATAATAACAGTGCACAAAGTATATGGTTGTATGACTTGGGCTCATTTAGCTTGCCAGGGAGGACTGGCTGGGGAGGACTGGCCGGGGAGGGACTGGCTGGTGAGGGCCTGGCCGGGGAGGACTGGCCAGGGAGGGACTGGCCGGGGAGGACTGGCCGGGGAGGACTGGCCGGGGAGGACTGGCCAGGGAGGGACTGGCCGGGGAGGGACTGGCCGGGGAGGGACTGGCCGGGGAGGGACTGGCCGGGGAGGGCTGGCCGGGGAGGGACTGGCCGGGGAGGGCTGGCCGAGGAGGGACTGGCCGGGGAGGGACTGGCCGGGGAGGGACTGGCCAGGGAGGACTGGCCGGGGAGGACTGGCCGGGGAGGACTTGCCAGGGAGGGACTGGCTGGGGAGGGACTGGCCGGGGAGGAGATGTGTTCAAGCAACCTGCAGGCACTTAGAGCCGTATTGCATAGGTCACAGACATATTAAGTTGTATTATCTCATATGGCACAATCATTAGACACGGCCCCGGAAGAAGATTCATGAATAAAACATGTTCCATTCTGCCCAAATATCATGATCCTGTGAAGACACAATTAATGTGTTTTGCCTAAATAGTACAAGTTTGGTGAATTGCACGACAGTGTGGGAAGAATCTAGTTTTTAACTTACTATACAATCTTTAGAATCATCCTTTCTGTTTCTTCCAGTTGTCATAATCATCATTTACCATATGATAGAGAACAGTAGAAGGTTAATGCTTCAAGAAAACTAACTACATAATGCAATGATTCTGTTATTTAATTTCTTTTCATGATTTCCAGGGTATAGTTCCTTCTTGACATTGGTAAGATCTTTGAGCAAGTTGCACTAATTGCTCTGTATGGCAATCTAGTAATTATTATCAGTGGGGTTCCAGGTGACGTATATGGCTCAGTGCGTATTACTCATTAGCTGTACTTAAGATTTGTTTTTGGAGATACAGGCAATAATAGCATCTATGGAAGTCATGGAGTGATAATTAACTATTGTAGAAATGACCGCTGGTCATTTCATTGGTGAGAGGAATCTAGTGTGTGTCACTCCTAATTTTGCTGGTCTCAAAGAAAATTAAAGTCTGCCATAGGTGGGATTATGCCATTGGACGACTATAACACTGATTAGTCACATAATGTCACACCAGCAGTAACACAGACAGACAAGGCACTGCCAGCAAACGTGGATGTCATACCAAGAATTTAAAGATACCATTTTGATACATGTGGAATAGTAATATTTGAAAGCGGATGTCAGATCCAATCAGGAATGACATCAAATTGACAAATATAAAGCAGTGATATTGAAAACTGATGTCAAACCCAGTCAGGAATGACATCACATTGATATACATGGAGCATCGATATTGAATACAAAAGTCACACCCAGTCAGGAATGACATCACATTGATATACATAGAGCATCGATATTGAATACAAAAGTCACACCCAGTCAGGAATGACATCACATTGATAAACATGGATGTGTGGATGTAACACCGAGTCATAAATGACATAACTTTTGCTATATACTGTTTTGAGAGCAGTGACATTGAATGTGGATGTAACACCCAGTCATAAATGACATAACTTTTGCTATATACTGTTTTGAGAGCAGTGACATTGAATGTGGATGTAACACCCAGTCATAAATGACATAACTTTTGTTATATACTGTTTTGAGAGCAGTGACATTGAATGTGGATGTAACACCCAGTCAGGAATGACATAACTTTTGCTATATACTGTTTTGAGAGCAGTGACATTGAATGTGGATGTAACACCCAGTCATAAATGACATAACTTTTGCTATATACTGTTTTGAGAGCAGTGACATTGAATGTGGATGTAACACCCAGTCATAAATGACGTATCTTTGCTACATATGAACCAATGGCATCAAACAAGAATGTTACTTCCAGTCATAAATGACATATCTTTGATACTAAAAGATCAGTGACTTAGCAAAGGGATACACGACCCACACAAACATGAATGTGACAGAATAACATAAGCTTGATTCACACACACAATCACACCTAGGTCATGAATTCAACACCCAGGCATATGTATAATGAAATGATGCATTCAGTACAGTGTGAGGCATAGCTTCTGATTGGATGAAATATGCATTCCCATTGTTTATCTCTTAGCAACCATATTCCAGTTTATATATTTTAGTGGATTATTCCTACATATCCAGGCCAGGGCAAATGACTTTTTCCTGTGTTTCACGTTTAGCGTCGAGTAGCAACATAGTGCATAATTGAATCCTAGTTAAGACTATGCAGAGCAATATTCAGTCACATGTTTTTCACACATGATATGATGCACTGATTGTCAGATAGGACATATTACAACCATATCTACATAATAAAATGACCTTTTCCAGTATTTACAAGAGTATGATGGCAATGTGGTAAATGAAGAAGATTTTATACCTTTTCATTATATATTGTCTTATTATGATATATAATCAGATACCAGTTTGTGGAATTGCAGTTTATTGAGAACACATTTGTCATTCTGAATGAAAATCCCAGTCGCAAAATAGAATGATTTAAGTTTCTTTAAATCTAAAAACCCAAGATTTGATTTTTTTTTTTTTATATTTTCAGTCAAAGTCTGAGCAGTTTGGACGGGCAGGACGATGATGACTCAGACGATGATGACAGTGATGGGTCATACTCAGAACAGAAAGCACAACGAAGTCCAACATCCTCACCAGGGCGCAGCACTCTCAACACCACTCCTGATCAGTCAGCCAATCGCAGCAGCTCTTGCCCAAGTGTCAGTATCAATTTCGGAGAGGTCGCTGATTTTACAGAACCCCTCTTCCCAACAGGTAAGGCACTTCAAGTATATTAGATTTGGAAATTTAGTATTTAAAAACAGGATATTTATTGGTGAATTACAGGGAAAATGATGTAATGTCTTGAAAAATCATCCCTTCTTCTTTGGCAATTTTCTTTGTAAACAGACTTTTGGACAAAACTGGCCGGTTAATGATGTGTGTCGTTTTTGTCTTTGTAGCCAATAGCACACCATCAGGAGGGAACAAATTATCTGTGACACCCCCTCCACGACCGGTCACCTTTTCAACTAGCAGTTCAGGAGCTTCTGTGTCCTCGGTGCGTTCTCTCACTGATATTCGCCTAGATTATTCCTCGGGGTTGGAGGTAGGCAGGCCATGTATAGCACTCCTAGGCACACTTTTTGCATACATTTGGCTACTATTTACCTTTTTTAACAGGTCTTTCAGCTTGCTTTTTGAAAATAAAAATTTTGCATGCTAGTTTTTTCTTCCTAGGAGTAAGGACAGCTAGTATGTATTGCATGAATGACCTAAAACTTTATTGCATGTATGACCTAAAATTCATAAAACTTCATGTTATTGCATAAATCACCTCAAACGTCATCGCATGAACGACCAAAAACTTCATGACATTGATCTGAAACCATGTAAAATGTTGAGAAATAGTGGTGAAAGTTTAAGAAATGATCTCCCTATCTCTCTTAGACATTTCACACTTATCAGCATTTGATCTCATTTCTGTCACATTTTAACAAATATATTTGGTATATTTGAAGAAATAGATAAATTTAGGTGTGATTTTAGCATTGAAATGATGTCACTTTAATCCAGAAAAGAAGGAATTCGAAAGATTTCAAGACAGAAAAGAGCAACTTAGATTCAGTTATTTTTATTCTTCATAATGCATGCTCTTTTTGGTCAATTATTCCTTTGTAATTCCAATGTTTGTTATAAATTCATAAATTATTTCCTGTATTCTTTGTAATATGTTATTCAACCTCTATTGAATATATTTGGTGAGATCTATTTTATATTGTGAATAAGGTATGAGTAAAGATATTGAATATGTTTCCCTTAGGAATAGTGAGATGTTTTATTTCCTGAACCATTCTTATGTAAGAAGCTCTTTTCGTTAAGATTAAAAGGGTGCATTTTCAAAAACGTATAAAAACAACAACAAAAAACAACAACAAAAATCTTACACCCTCGTTCTACATTTTATCCTTGTCTTATGAGATTAAAATTGTAGTAAATGTGCAACATCATTTTCAAAATACTGATAATTTCAGCCCTACCGGTACTTACATTTTGGCCAATTCATAGATATATTTTTTCTTATGCCTAAATGTTACAATTTGCCAAGTATTTTACTGGATAGACTAACCTTGTGTGTGATGAAATCCCCCATCCAACCCCTAGTATCCTCTGGTTCATTCTGTCTTTGTGGAAACACCACATATTTAGCACTGGCATTCGATGGCAATTGTATCAAAGAATTCAAAAGTCTATTATGGCTGTGTACATGATATCTAATTTGAACAAAAAAAAATTCTCCTTCATATTGAAAGACAATAACTAATTGAGATTCATTCAAAATCATGGAAATCAATTTCAAATTGAATTTGGATAAGTCGATAATGTAATTATCATACGTGGCCTCTTAATAGGGAATTGTTTGTGCATAAGTTACTTATCAAGAAGATCCAGTACAACCTTTTCTTATTCTGATCAACTCATTAATGTCACTGTCAGATCATTTGATAAACAACCAATAAAGCCATCTTATTAATAGGTACCGGTATGTGTGGGCTGGTATATTATGTATGAAAATCTCAGTCAGTTGCTATGATATGCGATGTTTGTCATACTCAGTCAACGTATGATTATGCCCTATATATATATATTATATATATACACTTCCTCCCCCTTTCCGTCGTGATTTTGACCCATGTAGCTGTCCTCAGAAATGGAAGAAAAACAACCTAATCTGAAAATTTTAGTATGAAAATTAAAAAAATTAAAGGAGCTATACTCATAGGGGATAAATAAATTGAGTATTTGTTGAAGGTTTCCTTGAATGGGACAAAATAGGGGTGATGTCAGTGAATGCAGTTAATATTGTATTGTATTGATGTCATTTAAAACATATCCATTGAAATAAGTGAAGTTTCTATATTCACATTTTAGTCAATTGAAACTGCGTCTTGTGGTGATAACCTGTTTATTATAAATAAGTGCCATTTAAAATTCATATACAGGGTTCTAATGGAAAAGAAAGGGATTGGTGAAGGCATCCGATGAAATTCTCATTGCCAAGTATTTTTTCTGTATATGCATTTGTTTCCAATATATTAATATATTCCCTTCACAGTACAGAATGGTAGTCAACTGTCATGTCTACAAATCTATCCTAGCATTGATTGCACATGACAAGAGAGATAACTGATAGAACGCAAATGCTGAAACTCAAGTAGTGAGAATTATGCATTCTATATTTATACATACAGTCTTTAAGAGCAGACAACACATGATTGGAGTTCTTTTGGGCTGTTATGATAAAATGCATATTTTATCTTCATGTGTGTTTTGAGGATTGATTTCTCTCCATCAGAGAGAATAATCACCTAAAAAGTGTCTGAAGGAAGCATTGAGGCAAAGAAGTTTGAAATCAAACTTCACAGGAAATTGAAAGCGTGCGGGATAGTTCCTGTGTAGCAAGGCAGAAACAAAAGAGCAGTGTCGTTCCATTGCTGTCATTAATGGCGGTATGAAACATTAGTTTCACAGCATCTGTTAGTGAGTATAAAAACACGTAATGAGTGTGACATGAAGAATGATGATCTGAGAAGTATTTACTAATTTGCATCAAATGAAGAACTACACAAGAGAGGGTTATCTCTACTGAAGTTAGCCAAAGCTGTGTTTGTGAGGTCCGAGATAGTCATCCTTGTTTAAGTTAGCCAAAGCTGGATAATTAGGCAATGTTGAATGTGTTAAGTTACAGATAGTAAGTTAGCCAACGCTGGACAAATAGGCAATATTGAATGTGTTAATTCACAGGTAGTAAGTTAGCCAAGGCTGTGTTTGTGAAGTCCAAGATAGTCATCCTTGTTTAAGTTAGCCAAAGCTGAATAATTAGGCAATGTTGAATTTGTTAAGTTACAGATAGTAAGTTAGCCAAGGCTGGATAAATAGGCAATGTTGAATGTGTTAAGTTACAGATAGTAAGTTAACCAACGCTGGACAAATAGGCAATGTTGAATGTGTTAATTCACAGGTAGTAAGTTAGCCAAGGCTGTGTTTGTGAAGTCCGAGATAGTCATCCTTGTTTAAGTTAGCCAAGGCTGAATAATTAGGCAATGTTGAATGCATTAAGTCACAGATAGTAAGTTAGCCAAAGCTGAATAAATAGGCAATGTTGAATGTGTTAAGTCACAGATAGTAAGTTAGTCAAGGCTGAATAAATAGGCAATGTTGAATGTGTTAAGTCACAGATAGTAAGTTAGTCAAGGCTGAATAAATAGGCAATGTTGAATGTGTTAAGTCACAGATAGTAAGTTAGCCAAGGCTGAATAAATAGGCAATGTTGAATGTTTTAAGTCACAGATAGTAAGTTAGCCAAAGCTAGCAAAGTTAGCAAACGCTGCACATGTGAAGTCTCACAGAGCCTTTAATGTTAAAGTTAGCAAAGACTGTTTGTTTAAAATCACAGAGAATTATCTCTGTTAAAGTCAACCAAGGCTGTAAATGTGCAACAAGAGAAAGGTATCTGTGTTATTAGACTTAGCCCAGTGTTGTGTGTGTGTGATATCAGTGCTTTCATTGTGGCAGCTTTTTACACAGAGACAGCCTCGGCCACTTATTGCGTACTTTCCTATATGTGTTGAGAGGCTGTAAAAGCTCTGCTCCTCATTCTTCATTTGTGGGTGGTCCAGACACCTTGCTGGGGGGGGGGGGGGGGGGGCGGTGGGGGAGGGGGGTTTAAGAAAGATTTGCAATTTTATTGCTCTATAAATCAATAATACATTTAAAATCCACATAAATGTCCTGTTGTAGATTTATTACACTCAGCGGTTTTTAAAGATTTGTCACAAACAATAAGCAATAAGTTGTGATTGAATTCAGTCTGTATTCACTTTGAGATGATATCTGGATTAGCCTCCACTGAGCATTCTCACAGCCATGTTTGTGTTTGGTCCATTATGTGTGTGAGGAAGATATGATCATGTGAGAGAGGGGGACAGTCATGAAAGGCCGGGGAGGGGATAAGGCACGGTATTGATTTACCATTCGCATCTAAGAACGTCTGATAATAGTGAATACAGTTTTTCTTCAATTTGTCATTGCTAAAATAATGTTTATAACATGATTATGCAGATTATATTTATGTTTTATTATCTTTTAGATATTTTCTTTTCTTTTACATATTTCTCATTTGAAATTTTCAAATAAGCATTGTGAATTTATAATTCAAAGAAAAGTATGTAGAATTGTCTTCTGTTGATGAGAGGTGAAATATGATTATTGCTCAAACTATTGATTTTAATATGAGTAGAATTTTTTTAAACTTTCATTATTGAAGTGAGTGCACTTTGTCTTTGCCATGAAATATGTCTGGAGGTCACAGCTTAATAGGTAGATGCAAACTTCAGGTTTTTAGCTCTGCTGACTTCTATGAAGTCGCAGAGCTTTAGGAGTGGGGAAAATGTCTGTCTGTCCATCCGTTCGTCCATCTGCATAATAATAATAATAGCAAAGAGTAAGGTAGGCAACCAGAGAAATGAAAGTCTGAAGCACACAATGCTTCATTATAGGTGCAAGATTACTGTGCATATCTTATTAATGGGTGAAAAGTAACTGAACTGGCCTGCAGAGCCCACAGAAAGAAAACATGGCGGATGGGCACAGAATTGTTTATGCTGCGATATACGAGTTGAAAAATGCTGACACGAACAACAAGGAGGTAGGTTTGACATGGCGACAGACAAATAGGCTGATGGGAATGCTGTACTTGGGCAGACTTTGTAAGTCAGCAGAGCTATCAAGCCAGGGGGTTATGTCTTAATAATAAATTATGGATATGACAGTTAATCTGCAACAAAAAACTTTGAAAGAATGGAAAGATTTCTAGCCTTACAGGTAAATACACGCTCATTATGAAAAGACAGAAATAGAATAATGGGCTGCATTGTGTTTGACACGATGGAATCAGATGGAAGTAAGGTGTAGGATTTATGAAGCTTGCTTAATGTGGCAAGATGAGATAATAAGGCCCAAAATAAATAAGGACTTTTTCTTATAACATGCCCCCTGAAAAATAAGATGGGAGAAAAATTATTTTTATTGTTAATTTTTTTTTAAGTCATCAAATATATCGAGAATTAAGATATACAAGAAATTATTACTGAGACCATATTATTTTACTGAGAAAGCCCAAATGAAAAACCTGCTAGTTTTGATGAACAAGGGTAATAGGGCATTGGAAACAGGTTTTATCTTTTTTCATGCCAAAGAGGGATGATGCTACTTTGCCTCTGGTGGTAAGCTGGTAGCAAACTATTGTCTGCATCAGTTAAGGACTCTAGTTTCGTTTCTATTATTGTTATTATTATCATTTTCTCAATTGAAAAGTTACTGAGCTTTTATCAAGACTTGTTAGAAACACATTTTTTTCACTATTACTGAAGAAAGTAATTATTTTCATATTGGGTATACATTTGTTTTTTTTGTTTTTTAATTCTTTTTTTGAGATAACGCACCACAGAAATTAGTGAAGCACATCCTTATATGGGCATCATTATTTATATACAAGATAATTATTCTGAGAATATGAGAGAGATCATTTAAACTGTCAGCAGCAATAAGAAACACAAAGAGGTGGGTGACATTCAGCCAGGTAATAAAGATAAGATGATAAATATGGCTGCTATATGAAAGCAACCAGTCACAGATGTTTTAAGAATGGAGTTGTCACATCAATATGAGAAAAGGTCTTGTCAAGGAAATATGTACTCGATAGATAATACCAAAAAGAACAAATGAACTTTTGATCATCAACACCATTAAACATCTTGAAACTCCCAAAGAAAGCAACTGAATCAGTCTGTGGTGACCTTGACCTTGATACTTCTAATGGGGGGATGGGGTAGGGGGGGGGCATGCTAGGTAATTATGAAACAAATCAAATCACTTGGGACAACAAAGCCAATTATGTGAACCAGAAATCAGCAGAATATAACCATGTTTACCCAACAAGATTGTTTGACCCTGATAAAAGTTATTGGTAAGAATAGATGAACAGTGATGAGTTGTCATTAGTGTAGCTAATTGATACAGTTTTTTTTTTTACCTGGGTTTAAAGAGCTTTTATACCTTTAAGTGATTTAAGGTATTTAAGTGATACATTTTGAATGATGCATGATTGATTTTTCTAGAAAAATGTCAAAGTGGGGTCATTTGTGTATATGATATGAGAATCAGTATATACCAGTGTTCTGTGTCAGTTACACAAGGTGAATGTGTCGTAACATGGAGAGCAGATCTATATTCCTTGGGGACTCCTGGGATCAGGGGCTTATACAGGGGGTAATACTGACATGCTAATTGCCTTCATATCCTTTCTGTGCCCATTTTTATTGCATTTAAGTCACAGTGCAATAAGAAACTTTTATCCAGAAATCCACTGAGATATGATTTTAGAGATTCACTTTTATCTTTATTTAAGTAAGTTTGACCCCCTTTGGTTTATCTGGACATGCTGCCAAGGGGATAAATGATTACGGCACTTTTCAAGGTCTGGCTCTGATTCAATTCTCTGACCTACCGCCTTTACTATTATTCTGTTGGAAACATGCCGGAGCTGTTAACTGGAAATCTCATGTCATTTGCTCAGATTGGAGTTTGTTGACATCAATATGATGGTTATGGCAGGAAGGAATCATAATGATTTTGATTAAGGATTTGGACTTTAATTATGTGATGTTTAATTTGTGAGGGAGTTCACCCCAGATGTCAATGCGAATAATACCAACAGGAAAGCTGCACAATTCAGAGCACTCTTAATAAGACAATGATCTTTTTATCACCTTTTAAACACAGAAACATTTCCGATATTTAGTTATCATGCTTGTTACAAGTGGTCAATTTGATACCTGTCATCATACTGAATGTTAAAATGTTCACAATTTAGCCTTCGTAATAGATGTTATTACGATGGACCTCTTTATAGTAAAACACAATTCGTGGATAATGATTATTTATAGAAGAAACTGCAACTATAAGTCTGTGCTCTCTTTCATAGCAGCTGCCTCTCCTTGATTTAAATTCTGGCAAAATATATTTATATATATATACATATATGTACACAGACAATTATCTTATCTGAGGAAGAACTAATCATCTTGTCGTGAGCAGACCGGGAACACTGTAGTTACTACTCTAACAGGATCACAGCTTCATTATTAGCTTCATTATCTGTTTATAATTGGATGGAATAGGCCTAAACCATTGGACAAGTTTTCAATGATATAAACCAATATGTTAATTTGTATCCTTGATATAAACGGACCAGGTATAAATCATTGGCTCATTCTTCACTCTTAATGTTGCAGTTCATTTGCCATAATATTTACTATTCATTTAACTGGTCTTAATCATTCATTGGATCAGTCTTTAAAATTTGTTGGACCAATATCTATAACTAATTGGACCAGTCTTTATAATTCATTGGAACAGTGTACAATATTGGACCAGTCTTATAATTCATTGGAACAGTGTACAATATTAGACCAGTCTTATAATTCATTGGAACAGTGTACAATATTGGACCAGTCTTATAATTCATTGGAACAGTGTACAATATTGGACCAGTCTTATAATTCATTGGGTCTTTCTCTAATTCATTGGACCAGTCTCTTTAATTCATTGGACCAATGTCTAAAACAAATTGGACCAGTCTCAATACATTGGACTTGTATATATAACTTATTGGACCATTCTTTATAATCCATCGGAATAGTCTTTGTACTTCATTGGACCAGTCTCTAAAATTCTTAGGACCAGTCTCTATAATTCATAGGACCAGTCTCTATAGTTCATTGTACCAGTCTCTATAATTCATAGGACCAGTCTATAATTCATTGGACCCATCTCTATAATTTATTGGACCAGTCTGTAATTCATTGGACCCATCTCTATAATTTATTGGACCAGTTTATAATTCATTGGACCAGTCTCTATAATTCATTGGACCCATCTCTATAATTTATTGGACCAGTCTCATTGAGGAAGTGTTGATCATTTGACAAAAGGTTTGAGCTTCAGATATTATGAGGCATTGAAGCAGGACTGGGAAATACTGGGATCCAGACAATTCTACTCAGCCAATTCATGGCGCTTCAAACAACTGGTTTTGAAAGTTCACATTCAACAGAAGATAGAAAAATACTTGGAGGATCTCAGATAGTTGAGACAAGTTCCTGAAAAAAATATGCAAGATTAAATATGAACACATGGCAGTCACTTGTAACCTGCGGCAACCACATCATTGCTGTCATGGTCGTGACAAGAGCAGGAAGGAAGGATTAAAAATGTCGGCCAGCCTCTTCCATGTCATCATGTCATATCACAGGTGCACCCTGGGTAAGAGAAATCCTGCTCTAATTACCTGCAAAGGCTATTTAAGATGAGCATGTCATTGTATGCAAAAATATGTTACAGTCTCTGTTCTTATTTAGAGTTAGTCAAATGAGTCTCCTACTTTTCTGCTCCTTTTTTTCATCATAGTTAGTGTGGTGATCCAAAGGTTGTGGGTTCGAACCCCGGCCATGCCGAGATTGAACTCATGATACGATTTCCCATATGAGCTGAGGCCCGTGCCAAAAGGGTTACCGGTGACTCGTTGTCCTTGTAAATCGGTGACCGGGTGGGTGGTCATGTCAAGGACCTGTGACATGACAATTCAGTGAGGAAGCACTATATCTGCTACAAGTAGGTCTCATCATGAAATGACTGAAATAATGTTGAAAGTGATGTTAAACCTCAAACAAACAAACAAAAACAAATTCATCATAGTTGGAAGCAGTCCGATGCAGGGAACCTTTCAGCGGTCATTTCACATATTGGGAGTGCAATGATCATTTGGCTCCAGCTGTCCAGTGTCGGTCACATGATAAGTGTATATATTGTTATCAGTGGTATTAGGATAGTTTATTTGAAAGTGAAACTGGAGAAGAGCTATAATGAAAGTTGAAGATACATCATTTTAAAGTAATTGCAGCACCAAGGGAGAAGACCTTCTCATTAGTTTTCTGGTATTTGGACAATTCAACAGGGATGCTCCAAAAATAAACAAACCACCTTACGCCCATCAGCAGTTACGCATGACTATTATAATCAGACATACTTGTAAATTCAGGCATTGTGAAGAATACTCGCTTTCCTTGTATAACTGCACAAAATTACTTCACATTTGAATTAGTCTCAGGCATGAAGCAGATAGTTTCAGGCCATGAAGTAGATAGTTTCAGGCCAGGAAGTAGATAGTTTCAGGCCATAAAGTAGCTAGTTTCAGGTCATAAAGTAGATAGTTTCAGGCCATAAAGTAGATAGGTTCAGGCCATAAAGTAGATAGTTTCAGGCCATGAAGTAGATAGTTTCAGGCCATGAAGTAGATAGTTTCAGGCCATAAAGTAGATAGTTTCAGGCCATGAAGTAGATAGTTTCAGGCCATGAAGTAGATAGTTTCAGGCCATAAAGTAGATAGTTTCAGGCCATGAAGTAGATAGGTTCATGTCATGAAGTAGATAGTTTCAGGCCATAAAGTAGATAGTTTCAGGCCATGAAGTAGATAGATTCAGGCCAAGAAGTAGATAGTTTCAGGCCATGAAGTAGATAGGTTCATGTCATGAAGTAGATAGTTTCAGGTCATAAAGTAGATAGTTTCAGGCCATGAAGTAGATAGTTTCAGGCCATAAAGTAGATAGTTTCAGGCCATGAAGTAGATAGTTTCAGGCCATGGAGTAGATAGTTTCAGGTATGAATTGGAGAGTTTCTTGCAAACATTCTGCCTCTATGACAAGCAACACAATGAGCATATTGATTTACAAGGCGTTCAGGTATCAATACCAGTGTGCAGTATTTAAGGGTGTGGACCAGGTTAAGCTCTGTGCCAATATAAACATAGATAAATAGATCTGACTGATTCCTTCGATAGTGATGATAGGCAAACTGGTTTCGTGCCTAAATAATCACAAGCAATTGGTTTGTCCACAAATGCATCTTGCCCCAGGTGAGGCTTATTATATGAAATGTCAAATGTAAGGTGCCTATATTGATCAGCTGGTTATCAGAGATGTGTCTCCAGCAACCACTGGGTATCAAATCACTGCTATTTCAAGCATCTTCCGCCATCGCTCAGACACTGTATTGCATATGACTCAAAATCTGTAACACGATTAAAATGAAATATGATTCATATCAAAGGGGACAATCTGCTGCATTCTCTCATTTTTTTAAAAGTTTCTATTTCGGAATAAGGATCCCTCAAGATGTAACATGACTTATTTGATAACAGCAGAAAATAGATTGCTTGTTGATAGAAAATAAATCAGTCTCGTGAGAGGCCACTTTAAGGCAAAGTTAGTTTCATGACTATCAATAATATACACACTGTAGTGATGAGGTATGATAAATTGTATGAGTGCTTTATAACAATTACTGTTGCAATCTTAGGCAGCGAAACCATGTGAATCAAAGGTGAAGATCTTGTGCAGTTTGTGCTGCAAGCTTTTGAAATGCTATTTTTTTTCAATTGCTTTAAAATCTCAACACAGAAGTGCTCAAAAATAGATCAAAACTGAAGAGGAGCAAACTTCTCTGTTATAAATTCTGGACTTTTCTGTCATAAATTCTGGACTTTTCTGTTATAAATTTTGTACTTCTCTACTATAAATTTTGGACTTTTCTTTAATAAACTCTGGACATTTCTGTTATAAATTCTGGACTTTTCTGTTATAAATTCTGGACTTCTCTGCTATAAATTCTGGACTTTTCTGTAATAAATTCTGGATTTCTTTGTTATAAATTCTGGACAATGATGTGGCAGCTCCTCAGGTTGTTGTGTTATTACTTTAAATTGACAATATTTATGTTGACTGTGAAGATTTTACTTTTTGAAATTTTAAATATCAATATTATAAAAATGATAAGATCAATCTAAAACCTGACATGGCACAAAAGTTGGAGCCTAAGAAAGCATGACAACATCATGCTCCTGATTTCAGATCACTCACAGTTGGCTGTTTTAATTTGTTTGGCAGAGTTGGAATCTGTATAGGAGGTAATGGCTGTTCCCACTGATATAAATAATGCCAGAGAATTGTGCCACAAATGAGGCATGATAAATCAGAATTCCATTAAAAACTCATAAAGATTTTCATTTTGCGCTCTGAGCAGAGTGAATAATTGATGGCTTAAACAAAATAATCTGGTTTCTGAAACAGAGACAATATTGCGTTCAATTGTATTCAAATGCAGTTCTTTTTTCTAAACTGTTCTTTTTTATCATATTGGCAGACTGCAAGGAAAAAGAAGAATACAATTTCATCAAAACCTTTCATAATGTAAACTAACCTTTATTTCAAACTCTTCTTTCAAATTTATTCCTTTTCAATTCCCTTGTTGTGTGGTATCGCCTATCTATGTGATGTAATTTAATATAGTTTCATAATATCATTAACCTATGTTTTCTAAATTCCCTTATTGTTTTATGGTCTCACCATCCACAGCAGCAAATATAAACACAATTTCTGTCCCTTATGTGTTACCATTTTGCATATAATAGAATGAATCATCTCTTAAAAGTTTGTCATTTCAGTGTCAATCTCCTGACAATTTGAAAAAGTTGATAATTTGGTTAAAATGTCTCCACATCTTTAGAATGTTGCACTGAGCATTATGTATGCAACAATACTGATGCTGAAATCCTAGCTGCTAAACTTGCAAGTCACATAAATTTGCAAGTCACATAAATTTGCAAGTCACATAAATTTGCAAGTCACATATATATGCAAGTCACATAAATTTGCAAGTCACATATATATGCAAGTCACATAAATTCGCAAGTCACATAAATTTGCAAGTCACATAAATTTGCAAGTCACATAAATTTGCAAGTCACATAAATTCGCAAGTCACATAAATTTGCAAGTCACATATATATGCAAGTCACATAAATTTGCAAGTCACATGTATATGCAAGTCACAAATGCAAAAATATAATACTTGCAATATGGAGATTCATTTTACAGAAACTAAAGCTCAAAATAAGTGATAACTCATTATTTTAATTGTATTAAATATACTTAAGCCAGCTCTACCAGAATAGGCCATTAGTGAAACAAAGGTGCATTGTTTCTATGTAATTGATGAACAAGACTTTAAAAGAGCAAAACTGGGATCAAGATATTTGGAAATGAATATGATTTTTATTCTCAAAAACAGTGTTAAGACAAGAAAGAATCATAATCTGATATACAATTTAAATAATATTTGTCACAGCAATAAGGCAGTATATCAATCATTCATTAGACTTATTGATTGCATCTTAAGCAAATAGATGCGTGATAAAACTACAACTGATTATCCCATTTATAGCAAAACAAAAGAATTTCTCCTCAAAATATGAGGGATTTGGTGACTCATGTTGAAATGGAAGACAAAAGTGACAAAAATGCAGAAATGAATTTATTTTTCTTTGAATAAATATTTATCTGGGTTAAGCATTACATGATAGTTCTCAAAGGTGCCGGGGGTCTATATTTGTATACTATAGCACTACTCAGGGCATATATTAAATGAACTGTTATAGAACTGTGGCAGAATGACATAATCCAGTCACATAGAAAGTGGAAGGCAAAAAACAAGTAAAAAGTCCAGTGATATGCATTCCTGGCGGCAGTAGAGCGATTCCTAGTGGCTGTAACCGGATAGCACTGAGTAAGTTGACTTTATATGGAGGTGAGGAGAGACTGGGAATGTGTGTAGGTGTACTACTACCCATTAGGAGACAGATCTGCTCACAGTAACATAGGAACACTAATATATACAGGTATGATGTAACTTCAGGAGAATCACTGCTCCTCAGTGTGTGGAGGGCATGTTTTACAATATTATTTATAAAAGGTAATATCAATAATTGAACTGACAAGCTGGAAAGTGAAATGGAGGCGATGTGGCTCCTGTAAAAAAAAAATAATAATAAAAAAAAGTTAATATCTTGTAGACATTATGGTTTAAAACATGATTTCATCTGAGTGTGAAGCATGAACCAGAAAATAGCAGATATACTCAGATATACTGAGTGCAAACATTATAGCTATTTAGAGATATTCTGTGTGTATACAACTGTTATAATTCAGATTTTTACAGATATTCTATTAGTCTATACAAGTGATATAAATCAATCATTTAGATATGTTCTGTGAATGTATACAATCATTAGAAATTAGCCATTTTGAGATTTACAAGTGAATTAATAAATCAACTATTTCGCGGCACACTTTGTGTAGAAGTACAAGATTTTAACATGTAAAATCATTTTGAAAACCCCCCAAAAAAACTAGATGATTTATAGTAAAATGTTGGCACAAGAGTGAGGTAGTTTGGGATGTGAGTTAGTGCCGACAAGCAGATATATGGATATAGGTGAGGGCACCGATTTCCCTCACAAGTATGCAATATGGGGTAAGCCAAGCAGTAGATGTGTCATTTTACGATTGATATCGAAACAAGGATTTTAGATTATCATTTTCAGTGGCCGTAAATCAAGCACATCAAGTCCCCTGACCCATATAAAACAGTTTGATGCAAAGCTTCAGCAACATTCCCAGAGTCTCTGAGATGATAGTAGACTCACGGCGTTAGAGAAACAAATCCCACGGGAGAAGACCACCACAATATGGGGATTTTTTTTTTTTCTTTTTTTTTTTTTTTTTTGCAGTCCATTTTTTTTCTGGGTCTCTTCACATGGATATATCTACTACCGCCAAAAATTGTTTCGTGCTAAATCTATTCTGTGAGGAGAAGAAATTGGTCATGCTATTTTATGGGGGTAGGGCATTATTATTTATGGAAGATGAAATCAGATCCCCATGTGTTCAGTTGGTCTTTTTTTCTGGAAAACCTGAGTTACCTGTTGAGACTGAGAGAGATCAAAACCTGGTGAGGACATGGAAATACTCTGCACACACCAAAAAACTAGTTCAGAACAAAAACATGTTTCCACTATGTATTATAGAAGAGGTGTTATACTGAGGATTAAGGGGCGTTATACTGGGCTTTAAAGGGTGTTATACTGTGGTTTAAAGGGTGTTATACTGTGGTTTAAAGGGTGTTATACTGTGGTTTCAGGGGTGTTATACTCAGTATATAGTGGTCTAGATTCAAGATTGAGGACATGATTTTTGAAAGCTTGTAATCTGTGTCGTAGTGTTTATATTTAGATCTGTTGACTGCGTGAGAAAAGACAAAGTTCAGTAAATAACCTTATAAATTTAATGCCAGCTAAAAAGAGAGATAGAAGTTGAAATGTGTGTATTTGTTCAAATATTGACCATTCTTATGCAGCTTATATGTATTTCTTTTGTAACATTTGGATGATTCCATATGTTGGCCGCATGAGGGTTAAACCCTGGGGTATAAATCGCTGGTAGATTATTGGCTGCTATATGGTGTTGCTGCCCCTGTTGCAGGCAGGCCAGCTTGGCACAGAGGATATGAGGGGTTTCTTGATGGAGGGAAGGGAGAGAAGGGGTTGGAGGAAGGGGAGGGGTAGGTCGGAGCAGAGATGGATGGGAGAGGGTGCCTGGGTCAATCAAGTCCAGCACTACTTGCAGCCATCTCAACTATCACCCTCACCTGACATGTGTACACCCCACAAAACAACACCCACAAAACACACACTCACTTACCGCAAAAACAAATAGATAAATAAAAACCCACATCTGCTCTACTATCATATATATCTATATATTTATATATGTATTTATATATCGTATATATATATATGCATATAAATTATCATCTCTTTGAAAGGAAGATGAACAAATAGATTGATAGTGCATAAAGTTTAAATGGATCCATATTTTGTGTTCAGATTTGCAGCTTTTGTTCCTCGCAGGAATAAGACGGGTGGTGTTTTGAGTGGATATTATGGAATGAGGAGTGACAAGTGAGTTAAGGTCTCGGTGGTATGTCCAAGCTTCCTGCAGGGAAACTGCCTACAATTAAACCACTGACCTTTTTTCTGATACACCCTCCTATCAAAATACTGCCTGCTTCCTCAGACCTCGGAAGAAAGCTCAGCCCCTGCTTCTTTCAGGCTTCTTGGCCAGTTGTTGGTCTCAGATGAAATCAGGTTATTTTGGTTCTTTCCATCAAATGTTTTTTTCATGTTGATTTTTTGAAGATGTTTGGTTCATCGGTGTTAGATTTGAATGGATATTGAGTACGAGAGGCCTTTCTCCCTTGGCCATGAACCCAACCACTGAATGAAACAAGATTTGTTGAATAGAGAAACTTTGGCCAAATAAATTCAAAAAGAGATTGTCAGACAATTATTGCTTATGTGACACGGAGAGAAATATTCTCTTCATTGATCTCAGGTTATACATAGTTTAACTTCAGATACATATGAAAAAAATACATCTTCTATGTACATATACAAGTATAGAGATAGGGATAGCAACCAAGGCTATGCAGACATATATGTGATTATGGAGATGGCTGAGGACCATATCTGAGCTAGAATATAGGTTTTTTGTTAATATAGGACATGCAGGCTTGGAGAATCATCGTATGGGAAGTAGCAAGCAGGGAAACTGCCTGGCAAGCCATGAGGTCCACAACTTATAAAATACTTCTAAACTATCATTGGACCTTTAATATACAGCACAAATCATGTTTTTGTCTTAGGAAATGTATTTCTTATAATGAAAGAGGATATCTGTCCAGATTTGCTTATTTCATTAACCCATCAGAAGTATTTGCGTGTGTCATTTGTATCTTGTCATCAGTTGGCAGAGATTGTCAGTTCGAGTTTGCAGAAAGACACTCCACAGTTAGTCATAGAGAGGGAGATAAGGAAAATGTAATTTAGCGAAGGTGCACCAGTTAAGTATGGGTGCCAGAGATAGGTGGAGGCTGGAGGGCTGAGAGGGGCGGATGGAATTACCCCCCCAATACCCGGCAACAGCCCCCTCCTTGTCAGTTCTCTCTGCTGCCTACCTCAGGACTACATCTACACTGCTACGTCCTATACCAGGACGTTCACCAGGCTCTGACGCCTGACCTGGACGCCAGGCCCTCCAGGACATCATCCAGGCTCGCACACCTGCCCTGGAATCCAGGCTCCGCTCTCGTCCTACAGCAGGACGATTCACCCGCAGTGTCCCATGGCAACCGTTCGACGTTGACCGTCTCCTCGTCTAGACTCGCCGCCGTTGCCACCTGTCCGCGTCCAGACATGTTGTGACACAGGGCTGATGTGTTGATGTGCGGGCGTCACCCTGGCTATGGATGACATCACGTGGCACTTTCGCGCGAGTGTCGTCCAGCATCATGACACTCGCTCACCTCCCATCTTTCTCCTGTCTGCAGGTAACAAAGAGCCTAAATCTCACTTATATACCTACAAACTGTGCTGACTGCAGAGTGACGATTATCTCAAACTTAGTACTTAATTTGATGAAAACTTCAATTATTATTAGAGAAGGCAGGTAACAAAGAACCTAAATCTCACTTATATACCAACAAACTACGCTAACTGCAGAGTGCTGATTATCTCATACTTTTGGTTACTTAATTTGATGAAAACATCAATGATTATTAGAGAAGGCAGGTAACAAAGAACCTAAATCTCACTCATATTCCTACAAACTACGCTAACTGCAGAGTGCTGATTATCTCATACTTTTGGTTACTTAATTTGATGAAAACGTCAATGATTATTAGAGAAGGCAGGTAACAAAGAACCTAAATCTCACTTATATACCTACAAACTACGCTAACTGCAGAGTGCTGATTATCTCATACTTTTGGTTACTTAATTTGATGAAAACTTCAATTATTATTAGAGAAGGCAGGTAACAAAGAACCTAAATCTCACTCATATTCCTACAAACTACGCTAACTGCAGAGTGCTGATTATCTCATACTTTTGGTTACTTAATTTGATGAAAACTTCAATTATTATTAGAGAAGGCAGGTAACAAAGAACCTAAATCTCACTTATATACCTACAAACTACGCTAACTGCAGAGTGCTGATTATCTCATACTTTTGGTTACTTAATTTGATGAAAACGTCAATGATTATTAGAGAAGGCAGGTAACAAAGAACCTAAATCTCACTTATATACCTACAAACTACGCTAACTGCAGAGTGCTGATTATCTCATACTTTTGGTTACTTAATTTGATGAAAACGTCAATGATTATTAGAGAAGGCAGGTAACAAAGCATCTAATCTTAGTCATTTACCTACAAACTACACTAACTGCATAATGCTGATTACGCTTGGTACTTTAATTGATGAAAACTTCAGTTATTCTGAGAGAAGGCAGGAAACAATGCACAGTTACTTATACAATCATCTGGGTCCAATACTCACTGTTCACATCAGCAAATTGCTAATTATTTCATACTTGGGACTTTTTTTAAAGTGTGCTCTTTTTCAAAGTGTGCTCTTCACATGAAGATATTTTGTTGCAGATCACCCATGTGCTGAGTTACTTTTTATTATTTTAGCGAGAATAGTATTAAGTCTTTCTATTTTCAATGATTTATCAATTTTAGTGCCAAGAACAATTGCCTGCACCATTGTCAACATATTCCAGAAATAGCAACACAATGCAATCATAATTGATTGAGATATGAGAATGCAAATGTTCTTGTAATTAGTCCTAAGAGCCAATCCTTAACAAGCTTAAGGCTTGGGGCATAAACATCATGATCACACATATATAATCACCAGTCTGAGAGAAGGCATAAGCTCTGGTCTGTGTTAAATGTTTAGGCAAGCCACAATATTTTGACCATGAATCTATCTGAAGGAAGCAACACATCTCATTTGCTCTCTTGTGAATGTAGGCTTATACCGTGTTACTGGTGCCTTACACACATGTTATTATTATTATAACCAGTGATTGCAGAAAATGATAAACATTTTAACAAAGTTACTGACCCAAGACAAGCGGGGACTTCAGATCTGCAGTACTGTCTACAGCTGATATGAACAGTCTGCCATATTGCATGCCATGTTGACCTTTTAAAATAGGCTTTTATGATTTCATGCAATTTTTTTTAGAGAAATCAGTTCAAGAGGTTCAAGTTGAGTTTAAGTGTGGAGTACCATAATATAAGATAGCAAAAAAAGTATCAAATCAGATAACATCAAGTAAAGATATTGGGAGAAGGATCTGTGGATAGTAGGCTCAGCGTTCCAAGGTGGGAAGGCAGTGATCGGCTTGTATAGTAAATGATGTTTATCTATTGAGGTGGTCAGTATGCAGGGTGGAGGTGGAGACAGAGGGAGCTGTCTGCCAGCTCTATGGCCATGTGCTATTTCAGAGGAGCTACCACAGTGTTTACCTAGCTCTAATCACCACCACAACCACAGGAAGTGCTCTTCACTGTGGGAGATCACAAAACTGATCTTGTTCTACTAGCAATCTTGTCTCCACATTGATAGGTGCAGTTGCTGCTCTTCCTCATAAAGCACCCCTGAATTCCCATCTACTGGGAGGGAGTTAATACTATCATTTCACGCCATTTCTTTATATTGCAACTCATTCCACCAGTCAGTGCACAAGTATTACAATCTATAGCTTGTTATATTCAAATATTTTTTTTTCTGCAAGTCACATGTGAAAAGTAAATATTAACTTAGATGCCTCATGAAATGGGCTAGTTGAATATCGCAGGAAAAAGACAAACTCAGGCGCCACAGTAAATGGTGTTGTGTAATATTGAAGGAAAAGGTAAACTTTGTTATGAGGGGAAATGGCTTAGTTGAAATTCATGGAAATTATTTAAATGGCTTTATACAAAAGGGATTGTTGAATATCATGGGAAAAAGATCTTCAAAGAATTTTCAAAGATTTTACAATAAATATGTCTTTCCACAGTTTATTTTAATATTTTATTGGGAAGAATTATTTTAGTGGGATGAAATATATATCTGTAAGACCATTTGAAAAAGTCTTCTTTGATGTTAAAATGTAGGATATATTTTATTTTAAAGTATATGGAACAGAAGTAAATAACATATTATGTCTGAACATTGACCTTGATATTCCTAATCGACAAGGAATGAAAAAGGAAAACATGCTGCCAGCTTTTATATCTTGACTTAGGAACTGGGAAACATATTTCTTTGTTTAGCGAGTGGCATAAATTATATATGCTTGTCAGCTTGTGACTGAAAGAATAAGAAGGAGTAGTCTGGGAGTGGCCACATATCAAATAGATGTCAAAGTGCACCGGCCCCATGACAGTCTCTACATCTTTATGCATCACCTATGCCTTTCATCTCAAAGCAAAAAAACTTGAGAAAATCTGCAACATAAAGCTCTCTGATTTTGCAAATATTGTTGCGAATATTTACAAATAGATTTTTGTGTCAACATTAAAAAAAAAATTGAAAAATACAATTTTTTTTTAATCTAAGGGAAGGTTTTTTAGTTGGACTGATGCTCAATATTTTAGTTATTTCCCCAAATTTAGCTTTTTGTTTCAATATAATTGTAAATAATTTAAACGTCATTGCCACAGATCATGGTTAAGTCAGTGATATTTTCACGCAGCACATTAATATCCTAGAGTTTCGCATTCAAGGTCTTGATCGGTTAATAAATTCTGAATTCACATAAATGACATACAGTGCTGCTGACATGAGATTTTAGCCTTGCAGATTAGGCATAGGCTGGTCTGACATATTTACACAACTACATGCATGAGTAATATAACAAGCTGAACAATGCCCAGCCAAAACAACACCCTCTCTCACACTAGCAAACAAGAAAAAAATGGAAATATTATTTAACAAAATCCTTCTAAACCTGAATGATTAGTGTAAATATTTGGTCAGAAATTTAGAATAAATTCAATTTCAAATTATTTTTTTTGCCAGAAATTTAGAATAAATTCAGTTTCAAATCTTTTTGATAAATTGTTGCAGGCCATATGAAAAGATTACACATCTTAGATAAAGCCCACTTGAAATCTTTATGATTTTCCATTCCTGAGATGTTTTCCTACTATTCAGGGAAGTTGTTTCAATTATAGCAATTTAGATTGCTTGTGAACTTGTTTTGTGGCAGATTCCAGTTGTGTGTGTACTATGGAATTCCATACAAATCTAGATAATCACTGTGGCAAGAGACTATCTGCCTATTATTTTCCTCTTTGGAGAAAGATTCGCCAATGTTTTAGTCCATGCAGTGACACGTGAGGACCCCATAGATCTTGCAGAGGAAATGTGGGTCCCACAAGACAAGGTAGAGGACTGAGTAGTTTTAGCTGCAGTCTCTTGTTCAGGTATTTTAGCCATGACATGTCTCTGTTATCAGCCGAGATTTACAGTGGCTCCTTAGATTGCTCACACATAATAATGGCGGGTTTGGAAAGGAGTCCGTGCATGTGCCATCATGCAGGCTTTGGACATTGTGTCTTGTCCATTTGAACAATTAACTCAGGTAGTGATGTATGGTTTAGAGATTTGTCAAATGTCATTTCCCCAAATATCACCATGGATCTAATATAAAAAAAAATAAGTGGCAAAGACAAACATCTTGATATCGACCTGCAAAAAAATAAAAGATCAAACTGCATGATGGATTTGTTTATTTTTATTATTATTAATGAAATAAATGTGGATTGTAGGTCTTATATCAGAGAGACCGGTGAAATTATCCGTACTGAAATTATGTTTGAGACTAAGCATTATGGGCAGCCAAATTGTGGTGATGTAAAGGTCATCATATTGTTACCATGGTGATATCTGCAGTCCCTTAATTCTCCCATAATGCAACAGTACAAAGCATCATGGGCCTTACAACCTAAAGGCCTCTGAATCTTTCAGATAAAGGTTCAAGAAACACAAAACCTATTTTGCGAGGATATCTTAAGGCATGTGAATAGAATCCATATGATATCCCTCAATCAAAGTAACTCAACATGTACTGGGCTTTTGAGCTGCATAGGCTTGGTCATTCTTTTGAAAACCGATATCATGGAAGCAGTCAAAAGGAGGAGCCCTCATTATTGGAAAATATTACATCATGATATGCGAATATCAATAGGATTATTTAATATTTAATGGTTTAACATTATGCCGCACAGGCTTTGATTTGTTATAACCATTTAATATGAACACTTACTCAGAATAACAATTTTAGTTTAGACTTTTAAAGATTCATTATTACATATGAGGCTTAAAAACTCAACAATATGGAGCTGATAAAGTTACAACTTGATACAAGATTAGTTTTCTTATTGGCTTTCAAATCTTCCATGCCGATAGGGATGTAGTGGCTATTTGGTTCAGAAGGCCATCAAGACTGGTCCATATTTTTAGGGAGTGATTATGTTTAATGCATTTTGGCTAGTTCTAAGTCATGCCTGCATCATGATTATCTAAAAATAGTGCATAAACGTATGCTGTAGCCTAAATAATATAATATAAGATCTTGTGATCATAGGGGTACAATTTTGTTTTAGAGAAAACACATTCTGTAATATGGACCACATTATGGGACATGTCCGTATTGTTTCAAAGAAAGGACATTTTTAATATGATATTTCTTGTCAGGACTTGCTCAGTTAAGTATGCTAATGTACTTTGTTATTTGTGTATCTTGATAAATGTTTTGAAAGGGGTGATATGTTCTCAAGTCAGTAGTTTACAGTACATATTTATTCCTCACCCCCCAATACCATTTATTAAAGTGACATGTTAAACATGAAAACAAATCTTCTGCATAAAATTCCATCAGCGGAATGTATCTCATGATTAATATTTTTCGCAGCACGTAAAGTGTTGCTATGACAACCAAATCATTGGCGTATTGGCCTGCTTTCATGTGAGGTAGGAAACGGCAAGAAACATTATCACAACTATAGGCAGATTGTACATATCATGTTTCAAGCGTCTAATGGATCACAATTTCTCCATGCTCCGTCGTGGGTTCTCAACAAATTCTTCAGCACCTCTCTCCTTCTGATGTGATCAATACGGCTTTTTTATGTAAATGTACTTGTGTTTGGTATGAACACATTTATATTATCCCACCGCAGTTATACACTGTTTTCAATAGAGAACGATATCGCAAAAATGCACTGTAAAAATATTTGACCACATGTACAGGTCTAGGGCAGGCACTGCCTCGACACCCAGGTAACCTAACAACGGCGATGAAATCTTGCTGTTTTTCAAGTTCACAAGAATGGCATGAAATGAAGGAATATACGCGAGTTGACCCAGGATCTTCTTGTGGGGGGATTGAGGGCAGTGTTATCGCAGTTTCTATTTTATTTCTCAGCCAAACCTCATAAACATATGATGGATCAGAATGTACTGATGAGTCGCTGGCCTATCTGAGTGCGAAGCGGGCAATGGCATGATGAATCGGGCGTGGGCACTGACTCCATTTTGCATGCTTGACCTGTTGATTTTTATTGCACCATAGATGATGTGGGTTTTGCCTTCAGAGCAATGGCCATGAGCAAATCACACACTCTGTTTCTTGCACTGAGAAACCATGACAGCAGTGCATCATGATGGGTGATCTCACTGAGATGCCATGACAGCAGTGCATCATGATGAGTGATGTCACTGAGATGCCAAGACAGCAGTGCATCATGGGAAGAAAACTCTGAGATGCCAAGCAAGTAGTGCATCATGGGAGGGAATCTCTCTGAGACGCCTTGCTTGCAGTGCATCATGGGAGGGAAACCGAGATACCGTGACAGCAGTGCATCATGGGAGGGAAACTCTCTGGGATACCATGACAGCAGTGCATCATGGGAGGGAAACTCTCTGAGATACCATGACAGCAGTGCATCATGGGAGGGAAACTCTCTGGGATACCCAAACTCCACCAGAGGGCGACTTGGTGAACCTATCACCTCTGTACAAGGTGCCTTTTGGTGCTGGCTCAGCACATCCACCAATTTTCATGCAACTGTCCATCTTACTTATTTTTATTTCTTAGATTGTACTCAGATTGGTAAAATATGATATATTTCACCCTAAATACAAAAGTTTGTGCATATAGAAACAACTATTAAGTGAAATAAAACTTGGAACTACTTTCTCAATCGGAGGAGCCATTTTCTAGGGGTGTGATAAGGCGGAACCACAACAAAGATGGCCACTTTGTTTATAATTTGAATTCTTTTAATCTGTTATACTTTTGGTTAAACTAACCAACACAAAATGTTCAAATGTTAAGAAATGAACTCTAATGCATCTCAAGGCAACTTCATATTTGATATTAAGAAATGTTAACATGCCAATCACATTTACAACACATTGACAGTTCTTGAGCACATGGCCAGTAAAAGTAGGACCGGATGAATACTAATCTGGGTTGGCCAGAGGTAATAGTTTGCGTGTGCCTCTGGTGGACAGTGTGTGGGATACCATGACAGCAGTGCATCATGGGAGGGAAACTCTCTGAGATACCATGACAGCAGTGCATCATGGGAGGGAAACTCTCTGAGATGCCATGACAGCAGTGCATCAAGAGGTGGTGACACTGAGACATCGTTTATAATAACATGTATTCTTTGTAATATTTCATTATAAATATAAAAATATAGAGTGCACTTACTGCAATTAGATAATTATAATTAGAGATAATATATCAGTATGATCAACTTGCTAAATTGAATTTGATTATGACAATCTTGGAGGCATGACAAACACTGACTTGTAGCAGGGACCAGATGGCACTACAGATCATGGGTTCAAATCTTAAAAGAGCCTTTTGTAATTTACCCCAAATTCTGGAACACCATTCAATTTTTCCCTGACATGGATACGACTGTGAACAAGAGCAGGAGCAAATCTGGGCTCATGTTCCACTAGTTGCTTCCCTGGGCCTCGCAGCACACAGCAACTCCTGCAAATATTGTCATTTAGAAAAAGCCAGGCATTTTTTGCGGAGGTAGGAGAGCAGAGATGATACAAGGAAGTGTGTAACAGCACACGGCCATCCTGTGAAGGCACCGAGGAATGCATCAACACCATCAGCCCATTTTATCTAAAAACCCCGTGGAATGGAAATATAAGGAGACAGCTTTTTTTCGTCGGTGAAAATTGATTCTTGGGGTTAAAGCAAAGGTGTGTAATGCTATGAAGGCTGCCATGGTTTATTCTAGAATTGATCTTGCTCAGGCCGCTCAGGTTTCCATCTATTAGTAGCCATCAGACATTCCTCGCTTAGGTTTGTTACAACTGCATAAGTAATAATATGCCACTTCACATTTTTATATTTTTTTGTTCCCAAATAAAAAAAGGTCATATTAATTCTATTGGATATTTCATTTCATATTCCTCAAATAAAAGTTGATGCTGTAGTGTATATTGTTTCATTTTTGCCAATCAAGTGTTGTTTAACTTTTCAAAAGTTGTGGTGAGCGCCATCTGGTGGAGCATGAGTGGTCCTCCCTCATGTTGTGTGGTCTAGGCTTTTTGTCCCCTGCATTCTTCGCAATGCATCTGTGCGTGCATCCATGGCAAATTACTTGTGTGCAATCGATACAGTCACATTTGACATTTACCTTAGATATTGCACACATGCACACCTGGGGACCTTCCTCTGATCTGTATAGTTAATGGCTGTGATCGGTCAATTTATGTTGCCATGACAACCATGTCGCCAAATTGGCTTGTGTGCATTATACACCCAGAATGGTTTGACATTTACCTTAGATATTGCACACATGCACTCCTGGGTGACCTTTCCCCAATTGCCGGGGACTTAGAGTCAATGCTCTTGTTCCTCATTCCTGCCACTGTTTGCATGGATAGAATACATGTAGCTACAGGTAGTGTTTGTTTTGGTCCATGACTGGATCATCTTCACATTGATTGACTTCATAGTGGTTACTCAACCTGTCTCCACCCTTTTAAGGGACATTACCACTGCAGAGAGTGTGAAGTGGTCACTGAGAAGAGGGTTTCTGTGATCAACCCTGTGAACTAAAAAAAAATATCAACTTAGATGCACTGCACAAATAAACCTCATAGTTGGATGTTTTGTTCCATGGGGAGGGGATATTATATGTTATTATGAAACACTGAAACAATTTATGCATGTGAGTTTTTTTTTTGCTGAGAGACAAAAAATGGCACTCATTATGATCACAGAGCTAGATTCTGCCATGTAAACAGATGATGGCCCTATCTCACATGTACAATCAACCCACCTCTTTTTCCCAAAGTTATAATGGCTTTCAAGAGTTCACCTGTGATAAATGAGAGTGTCAGTGTTTGAGACTTTAGCAGCCATCTTGGAAGCCATCTTGGAGTAGAGAGGAAGGAATGAGAGGATCAAGATGGGTGCCGGACCTAAGACTTCCTGTAGTCCTTCAGTTTATAACGACTTAAGCTGCCATTGGATAACGGTCAATCAATGTGGTCCTCTGTTCATCTCAGACAGAACCGAACCCAGTGGCCATGCGAACATTTCTATAGAAAGACATTTAGAGCATGCAAATAAATGGAAAACATATAATATTCAACATGTGCCAAATCTTTCAGAATTGCACCACAGATGTAACTAAAATATAAATATGGTTAATTTGAGCAGCATCAGGGTTAAATGGTGATTCGTCAATAAAATTTCATAACATTTATCTGGTTTAGCCAAGGAGAATTGACTTAATTTAGTGGAAGAAGTGGTCAATTAGTGAGAATGGAATGTGATAGCAATGGAATAGAACCAATAAAGAGATGGCAGTGTAATATCTCTATCTGTCAATTATAACAACTCTCCCTCTGCTGTTTGTCCAGTAGGACACTTGTTTGTTGTGCTATGTATCACATTGTCCCTCATTTGCTACACAATTTAGCAGCCTACTCAATGTAGAAGCTTACAAAATGTAATATATATATATATAAAGTTTGAAATTAACTATAGGGATAAGCTATATATTTGCTTTTCATGTGTGATTAATCTCATTAAATTGTTGGTATTTTTTTCAATGTGCATAGTTATTGTCACAAAAGGCAAAGAATGAGTTGAACCAAATTTACATCATATATGTAACATGTTAATTTGACTTGGTACATTTAAATATGGTTAAATTACACTTGACTGTGATGGGAAATATTTCCGTGGCCAGTCTTGCTGATTCAGTTCAGAGACAGAAAAGGTTGATTGCAGATCACCATACTCCCCCATTGACAACAACACACCAGAACTGCACAGTCAAATGAGAAGTAAAAAAAACACTCTAAAATCCAGTCATAAAAAAAGCATGATGGAAACCTGCAGTCACACAGTTGCATTAATTAGGGAGCATATGGAGGTCAGATAGTGATGAGAGGAGATAGTGGTGGGATGATAGGCCTGATGACTCTAGGCCCTGAAGCAACCAGCTTCACACCTGCAGATGGCAGCACATGTCCACCCCGCAGCAAGAGCTGTGAGAAGCACGGCTGAATATGATAGATATAGCCACAACACCTCAACCTGCTTGTCACCATCTTTGTAATGATCACCACAGAATGTAGCACATTGGTGACTGTTACGATGTTTTCTCAGGCATCTTATACCTTTAGATGACTGGATGTCACAAGACTGCTCCGTAGATTAATGATGTGTGCTATTAGAGCGAATATTGTTTATATCCAGCTCTTGTTTTTTTCTCTTTAAAATGACTAAAATGAATATGTTTGATATGATGATTACTGCTCCTAGCAATGATATATTTTGTTTCATTTAGCAGAAAAGACATCTGATAGTCAGTTATATTTCCACAAGGATGGGCAAAATACTTTTACCATTTTCTGTGAACTGATTGAATTTAAGGAAAAATAGAAATATTCCAAATTTGGGCTAAAAACGTGCATGATACATCCGTATTGGAGCAAAGTACATCCTGTTTAACTGTGGATGGTTTTGCAATAGATCATTTTAATAAGTGGGGAAATTTAAGATAAGATATGGAAGGAGTAGAATTAGTAAGGTAATGAAATGCAATATTGGATCATTATTAATGAAGTAAGAGAGAGAAGAAAAAAATAATGAAAATTGATTTCTTGATTATGTTTATATTACAGTAACAACATCCTTATTATTATAAATCTGCAAAGGAAATATCATCAGGAAATGCAAGATTATCTGGAAATTTTGTTTAGAATTACATTTTATTTCTGTCAAACTTATTCATATTGAATATATTTTTTTCCTGAAATAATTTTGTTTGCCCAACCTCAAGCTTGGTGATGTATTGAGCTATGTGAGAGTAGATTTTATGTTTGGACAGTGAGTATAGGAAATAGGGTAGCTGGGAAGAGGGAGTGAATTCATCTGGCTAAACCTTCACGTATCTCACTGGACAGATTGATGGTCACCCTGGTCACCTCAGCACTGTCACAGCAAAGTGGCCGAAACAGCTTGCAACCTGCCTGATAATTTTAACCTCGCTCTTAATATAATATGGCATTTTGAAAAATATTCCACTGAAATATGTTTTTCACATAATAAACAACAACTTCTCTTGGAAAGTTTTCTGAAAGTTTGAGAATTAGTCATATAAAGATAAAGAATAAGATTGCTTGGAAGGGAAAGTGTTACATTCTCAATGGCAGCAACAGCAGGCATAGAAGTGATCTATGAAGCAATCATAACTCAATGTCCATTTTCTAAGCTTTACCTGTCTCGCTGCACCTTGGCTGTTAACTGCTCCTATTTTTGGACTCCACACAGGAATTTTTAGCATGGCAAAATAAGTTGGTTCTTTTGTAAGCCCAGTTTGGCAGGAGGACACCCAAGAATGGACAACAGAATTCGATGAGTGAAAATGGCAGTTACAAGCAAACACCATCAGGGCGACAGGTCATGTGAGCACCGTGATGTATTGAAGACAATCTGAGAAACAAGATTTATCTGTGTGATGTACATTATACAACAAGATGAAAAAGAAATGTGACCATTGTGCAAGTCTTGGACAGAAATATACCCAGCTTTACTAGGCCTCTTCAATATAGGCCTAGCGATGACGCGACCAATTGACGTACTATTTGGACGCTCATTATTATTGATGGGTTAGAGATTCGAGTTACGTCATCGTATCGTGCACGTGCTGTACTACTGAAAGGCTGTAATTACGTCAACGCACCGTGCACATGCGGTTGGATACATTCAAGGGGCGGGGCTAATGGAACGGGCCAATTTGAACATATCTGATCGCATAATCGGAGAGGGTGTTATATACTGAGCCCGATACAAAGCAGAGTAACAGAAATAATGTGGTCCTGAAATGGGTAGTGTTGTAGATGTAAATAAAGGCAAAACCTACAAAACTAAAGATCTTTTTCTTCAGATATAAAATATGTACAGTACTATACTGTTTATATGATCACATAAAGATTTATACCCAAATTAAGTATCTTGTCACTGAGTACATTTTAAATGTTGTGAACTGAGAGGTGTTCTATTCCACCAAATTAGAGTTTACCAGATGAAGCCCTTGATGTTGGCTGACCTCCTGCAATTCCAATGCCCTTTTATGAATTCAGCTCACAAACTGATGATGCGTACATCACTGTACCCCGGATAGGTCCTCATTGCAGCTGACAATGTGCTATATGTTCCTTGACAACCAAGTCCATTATGCGAGAAGGTTTAGACCCTTGTTTTATTGGATTAACTGACATTCACAACAAGCAATGGTTCTTAAAATAAAATACAAATGTGCATATTAGGGCCTGATAATTAATGCTTGGATTTGTTTTTATTTATTTTCAAGGTGCCCGATGGGTGTGTTGGGATGTCGCCTGGTAACAGTCGGTCGGAAGATGGTGATATATCGACTCCAGGTGGCACCACACTGGCGGTGCCAGGACCTCAGCTAATGAAGTCTGTCTCCACCCCTGCCATTCCATCCATTGATGCAAGACACAAAGGTAATTATTGTATTAAATTATATATTATACCTGTATTTGTGGTATAGGAGATTACAAGTTATTTGTGGTTTTGGGTTTATAAGTGATTTGTCTTGTTTAAAACAAATTAATGATTGAACAAATTTGATGTGCATCCTCTCTCCACTCTGTCCTTTCCAGTCACTGAAATATGGTTTAAAATGATGCTTGCTATAAGCCTGTTTTTGTCAATGATGGAAAATAGTACTAGCAGAAAGTGCCCTTGCTGACCTTGCCCAAAAATGCTTGTTCGGGGCAACAGGGCAAGGTCAAATTTTGAAACACTGCACCCTCCAGCATGTGGAGAACAGTGCCTGACAGATGTGGCATATGCTTGTACTGCTGTTAGAGATCGTCCCAGTCTGTTGATAATGCTTAATCCATAGTAAATTATGTTAAAGTCTCAGCTGGGTGAAGGTCATTATGACCTGAATGATTCAAGAATCAAATCTGACTCTTGGCATGGAATTAGGATCATGCATTCAGATAGAAACAAAATATGAACCAGGGAAGATTCAATTCAATTCAGTTTATGCTGAATAACATTTAGTTTATGTAGAGGACATCTTCTGATCAATTATTAGTTAGGAAGTATATGTAGAAGGAAGCCATTTCTGCCATGCTGATTCTCTGCACTTGGATGATACCAAGATTAACTCTCTACATTTGACCTTTATTGGGTTAATAGTTCTTAATAGGATATGGGATTAAAGGATTAGCTTGGATTACAAGACGGCAGTATTGTGGCATGCAGGAGGCTGTCTTGGCATGTCAGTGAGGTATCTTGTGGGCTGAGAGGAGCTGGATGAGAGGGTGAACACCTGGCAGCTTACGTAAGGTCCCGGGTTCTGTTTGCTCCATACATGCTGTGCTGTATGTTAGAAGCGTTGTTAGGCTGCAGAAACTCTTGGGTCAGAAAGTCATTCTCTCAGGATGTTTGGTGGTATTGAAAACACTCAGATAATGACACTACAATTGCAACACTATCCCCAGTAGCTGGTTGAAGCACATTTTAGAAATATTTCAATCTGGGAAATTGGATGCATATTTTTGCTCTTTTGGTCCCATCTTGGCATGAGATGTGGAGATGGAAGCATTTTTAGCTTTAGAAATGTATACACGCACAGGTAATCTGTGACTGAAGCGGGAGAATGGCAGAAAGCAAAGTGAAGCAGCAAGTGTTGTGATAACCTGTGTGATTTCTGCACAAAAAAAGACTTGGCAAACCAAGGTGAATGCTTGAGGCATGTTGTAAACACATGCTTGTCACTGACGTCTAATATCAGGTAGAGTTAGCGGGGCTCGCCTGCAAGATTCCATCCTCCTTCCATGCTCAATCACAGAGAAATAACATATTGAAAAGGACATTTTTGCAAGTAATAATCTGCTGAAACTGGAAAAGAAGATGAATAGTTGCATTATATATATTTATCAGAATATGGAAGCACAAAGAGGGGATACACTCCTCTTTGCCTTCTTGAATTTGCAAAGATAACTATGAAGATGACTGTCATGTCCGTAGCAAACGCTGGGAATGCAACATTTTGTGACATGGCACCAGTTGTAACCCTATAACATAGTACCAGCATTTTGAAAGAGGGCACCGGTCGAACCCTATAACATAGCACCAGCATTTTGAGAGAGGGCACCAGTCATAACCGTATAACATAGCACCAGCATTTTGAGAGAGGGCACCAGTCATAACCCTATAACATAGCACCAGCATTTTGAGAGAGGGCACCAGTCATAACCGTATAACATAGCACCAGCATTTTGAGAGAAGACACCAATCATAACCCTATAACATAACACCAGCATTTTGAGAGAGGGCACCAGTCGTAACCCTATAACATGGCACCAGTATTTTGAGAGAGGGCACCAGTCATAACCCCCATCACAAAGCACCACTGGCTTGAACTTGGTGTCAGAAGTATAGAAAAATATCCTCATTTCTTCTGCTGGTCAAGTTCTTCAACTGGTGCCACATCTCTACAGAGAGATAGGTATACGTTGGATGTGAGGGAATTCCACACTTCCTCATAGCAGAGAGTGATCCAGGAAGCTGGCCGCAGACTCTCTACCTGTCCCAACTCCTCACATCCATACCTTCCCTACCCACACACTATATTTACTCAATATAGTTTACACCAAAAAGACGGAAATATTTCAGATTTTGACATGTTGGCATGGGCTTGGTTTGTAAAGTTATATCATTTGGGATAGGACTTTTACATGGAGTTATTACATATTCTTCACATTCATCAATTATAACTATTTTTTGGCAAAATGCTAGAGTTTCAGGAAAGATTTGAATAATATTATTGGCTGTATGAGTAAAAAAAATATCACCAGAGAATGATCCTGAGAAAACAGAAAACATTGCTCTGTTGGTCAAATTGAGGCCTGCCAAAATTATCAGACATTGGCACACTGCATTCAAAATACATCATCTTGCCCAATGGTTTTCTTTTTCTTTCTTGAAATTTTTTTTTTCATATACCATAACATTGCTACACCCTTAGTTTTCCAGCATTTTGTTTACAAGAGTCTGCATTTTTTGTTTTTGTGTAGGAAAATTTGCTAAAATGATTCAATTATTCAGTTTCCCATTGTTAATATAATTTAAATCATTTTGAAAAAATGACCGGATATTCTACCACCTTCAATATGCATGGCTGATGATGAGTTTAAACTGAAATTATCTGTCAGAGTTGCTAATATGGTACTGATTGAAATGGCAAATGTAGGCTAATATTATTGTCATTTAGATGGTAAATAAAAGCTGAAAACAGATATTTGTTCCACAGAGGTAATCCTGTGATGGAGAATCATGTGTCATTTGCCATTAAGATGTCTTGCTGCCTTAAACAGAAGATGAAACTCAGGGAATCCTTTGCACCAGACTAAATAGATGAAATCATTAGATAGGTTAAACAAGAAGAAAGCAAAATGATATTTTGACACAATATTTTGACACTTTAATGCATAACATATTTAGGTTTGCCAGAATTTATCCTCCCTGTATTAATAACCCATTGAGATTGAAGCTCATTTGCTCCCGGATTTGAAAATAAACCAGGAGACTGAACTGATAATGTGATTTTAACAAAACAATATGTGTTTAAAGATTTTTTTGGTTTTTCTTTTGCTTTGAGTTTTATGGAGCTATTGTTATATCACAATGAAGCAAAAAGAATGGTCTATATTTAGAGTTTGGTTTCTTATTCCACACTGGCAAGTGGATATTAAGTTATGATATAAGATATCAGATCAGGTTAAACTTTTGCAATGATTGCATTGAGTTATGCATATACATGCAGAGGCAGAGGATTTATTATAGCATTGCCACAAAGATTGCCTCTTCTTATAAAAAAAATCCTGGTGAGAATTATCAGCTGAGGAAGGGAAGAAGTGATGTTGGAGGAGTTAGTTCCTCTTATCACATGATCTGTTCTCATCACATGATCTGTTCTCATCGCATGACCTCTGGCAGGTCAGTCAACCTCTCACACTTCCCCGGCAGATAGCCATCATAAAAGCCATAATCCGACACACAAGCTGGGAGTAGAGAGGTCTTGACATTCATTGATCAATATGGAAGCAATCTTTTGGTACCTATCACTTGCTCGCTAAAGATCATATGGAAACATGAAACTAAATCAGAAACAGAGTGCTGTGTATCATAAAATGTTTCATGCAAAGGAAAAAGTGTAGTAAATGCTTTCTTGAATCTAACTTTTGATTTTAGCAATATTGAAATAGAAACAATAAGCGTTTGTGTGTTTTTCATCTTTGGTGAATGATACTGTTGACGGGTTTCCTCCTGTAAATACATACTCTCTCATCATGTGCAGGCAGTTGGGCACCCATCCAGTGGTGACCTATATTTCAGGTCAGCCATTTTGTTTCCATTTACCTGAGTTTTCCAGAATGTGGGTCTTGATGGCTTGTAAAAAGAGTTCCATTTGCATTTAGTTGCAGAAGAAACAAATTAGAATGAATCAGAATTTGGGAATGTTATATTGCTGACTGAACAGAAGTATTTTCACAAAAAGATTAGGGTTAATCTTGCCAAATAGTATCTCGAGCGTCTGCTATCTCAGAAATGAATCCATCCATCAAAAGTGACATAAATGTGGTGGAGAGCAAAGCAAAATATACTGAGGTAGTAAGATACTTGGCGAATTATAAGAGGAAGAGAATGATAATGTATAATAAGCTTGGTCAATGTCGACCTCAAGCTGGCCAGTCTGGGGTCAGTATCAGACTGCAGGCATCACTCAGCAGGTGGCAGCACTGCAGACCTTCTTACACTACTTAGCCATCTGCTTTACTTCTTACTTTAATATTAACATCTCATTTCTTCCAAAAAGAAAATACTGTCACATGTATCAAGTATTTGTGGATTAAGTTATATGGAGAACGGTATCTGATACCAAAATCAATTAAAATTCTTTTTTCATCAGGGTAGGTTTGCCTTAGTTTGCGAGGGGGAGGAGGCCATATCAGGTTGGAGTATGTGAGCTGTTGAAATGGGAAGGGGGTGAGTGGGATGGTGGCGATGATAGCATTCTCAGGTCAATGGTCAGCCCAACAACATGCACCAAAGCCCCAAACTCACCATAAACATGTGTAGAAATAGCAACCACAATGAAAATTCATGGAAATCGCTTTGTAGAAATGGCAACAAGTTGTGACACATAAAAATAATTTTTCTAAGAGACTGCAGTGGACTGGAATAATAAGCTTCCGGATTTAATTTCATATGAAACTAGAAGTTCAGCATCATTCTGGACGAGGTTATAAATGTTGGTGTCATGAGCTGGAGTGGTCCAGCTGAACCCCCTTGTGCAATCTTAAACTCTACACTGGAGGCCAATTGGTCTCGCTGAGTCAACTTATAGATATATGGAATACATTTTTATCTTTTTCATCCATATGAAAATTCATATGAAAAGGAAATCACGTTTTTGTGGTTTTGATTTCCAAATAGACTAAAATGAAGATATTTGATATGTTCTGCATGGAGCCATGTATTTGTTAGGATATAAGAGCTAAGATGAGAAAGAGAGACACGGGTGTGGTGGGTGGTGGCAAAAAAATCATTCTTATAATATGTGGAAATTAAAAGAATATATTCATAAAAAAGGGCGGAATTGAATGGAGGGGTGTTCAGATTAGCACCCACGTGCCACATGGTGTGACCGCTATTATTATAATATCGATTTGATTTGGCATTTTGCCATTCTCATCCGATAATTGATTGGCTTTCATATGGTACAGAAATAGATTTTGTTGATTATGAGGTAATAAAGCTACTTTATGTTTTATCACTGAAGTGTTAGAAATAGGAGTCATTTTTAATCAGAGAAGGATGCAATGTTTTCTGGAAGTTGACATCTTTAAAGGTCAAATATATACACATGAAATATGCTAAATGAATTGGTGTTCTCTTAAATAGAGATTGACTTGTATTTGATAATGGCAGCTCCATGATACAAACCGTGAAATTCTGAGGGCATTGACCTTTACTTCACACTAGACTTTGAAGAACTCTGTAGTCAGCAAAAGGAGGAAGATAAAACAAGATTACATGAACACACAAAGACAAAGGAGAATGTAACATTGTGGAAGCACTTCTGGAATCGCGATTATATTATCATTGATTCTTGGGATTGAGTGATCACAAACAGATCCATATTAGAGATGTACAGGAATCATTCTACAGCCCCATTGACAAAGTCCATTCTACAGCCCCATTGACAAAGTCCATTCTACAGCCTCATTGACAAAGTCCATTCTACAGCCCCATTGACAAAGTCCTTATTGTATGCTTTTTTAGTTGCTCCTATTTGCATGCTATTCAACTTTTCCTTTTCCTGTGATTTTCATGAAGCTCTTTTTGCATGCTGTTGAATGATCCATCATCACAAGATTCACAATATGTGATATGTGTAGAACAGTTTAAGTAATATTTAAGTTTATATTTAGTTTACAAGATTCATGAAAATATTACATTATCATTGAATAGTATTTCTCTGATAAAGGTGATTACTTAATTTGTGATAGAGCATCGGTTTTGAAGGTTTGACCCTGCTTGACATCACAGAGTGCTGCGACACATGGCAGGAATAGAATAATATGAGGCACCGAGAGGAGAGACAGATAATGTTCAGTCATGATGCTTAAACCAGTCTGATAGTGCCAGCAGAGGATGTTAGTCTTCTGATGAAAATTATGATAATCTAACCTTTAAATCATGGTATGACTGTCAAAAAACATTTGAAGTGGTATTTCTTTTTTTTTAAATGTCTTTTTATTTTGAATTCGAAAAAGAAATGTGCTGAATTTGCAAAGTGATGCTGAAATTTGAATGTGGATTCTTTCTCTTCCGGTATTGCTTGTCTTTGTCTGGTGTGGGTGGTGATCATGTTCCACTCTCCCGTTCCAGAGATGAGGATGACTTTCTAGTTAGGAGGGAAGCATGATCAATATGGCACCTTGTGTGGGACACATCACAGATACAGGACCTGATTATTGATGGCACGTCCCCCATCACTTAGCACAGAATTATTCATATTCAGGGTCAAAGCACATCACAGTGCGAGGGGACAATGTATTAGACAGTACGGCTGGGATTTACACCATTTGCCATGTAGTCGGTAATGTGATGAATGACCAGGAGGATTTAGCAAACATATCATTAATCCTACTTGCTGACCTTGTATTCTTTGAATGCCCAGTCTGTATTAGTATGGTGTGAAAGGTGATTTTTTATGGAATGATATTAAGGCAAAGGTGATTTTTGTATGGAATGATATCAAGGCAAAGGTGATTTTGTATGGAATGATATGGGATGCCAATTGGTTTTGCCGAGTAAATTTATAGATGTGTTAATGATATCATGACAAAGGTGGTTTTGTATGGAATGATATCAAGACAAAGGTAGTTTTGTATGGAATGATATCAAGACAAAGGTAGTTTTGTATGGAATGATATCAAGACAAAGGTAGTTTTGTATGAAATGATATCAAGGCAAAGGTGGTTTTGTATGGAATGATATCAAGACAAAGGTAGTTTTGTATGGAATGATATCAAGACAAAGGTAGTTTTGTATGGAATGATATTAAGGCAAAGGTGGTTTTGTATGGAATGATATCAAGACAAAGGTAGTTTTGTATGGAATGATATCAAGACAAAGGTAGTTTTGTATGGAATGATATTAAGGCAAAGGTAGTTTTGTATGGAATGATATCAAGACAAAGGTAGCTTTGTATGGAATGATATCAAGACAAAGGTGGTTTTGTATGGAATGATATTAAGGCAAAGGTAGTTTTGTATGGAATGATATTAAGGCAAAGGTGGTTTTGTATGAAATGATATCAAGGCAAAGGTGGGTTTTGTATGGAATGATATCAAGGCAAAGGTAGTTTTGTATGGAATGATATCAAGACAAAGGTAGTTTTGTATGGAATGATATCAAGACAAAGGTAGTTTTGTATGGAATGATATCAAGACAAAGGTAGTTTTGTATGGAATGATATCAAGACAAAGGTAGTTTTGTATGGAATGATATTAAGGCAAAGGTAGTTTTGTATGGAATGATATTAAGGCAAAGGTGGTTTTGTATGGAATGATATCAAGACAAAGGTAGTTTTGTATGGAATGATATCAAGACAAAGGTAGTTTTGTATGGAATGATATCAAGGCAAAGGTAGTTTTGTATGGAATGATATCAAGACAAAGGTAGTTTTGTATGGAATGATATCAAGACAAAGGTAGTTTTGTATGGAATGATATCAAGACAAAGGTAGTTTTGTATGGAATGATATTAAGGCAAAGGTAGTTTTGTATGGAATGATATTAAGGCAAAGGTGGTTTTGTATGGAATGATATCAAGACAAAGGTAGTTTTGTATGGAATGATATCAAGACAAAGGTAGTTTTGTATGGAATGATATCAAGGCAAAGGTAGTTTTGTATGGAATGATATCAAGACAAAGGTAGTTTTGTAGGGAATGATATCATACACATGGTAGCATACAACATCTCCAATATAACATTGGGAAATCCTGACATTTGTTTGGTTTGTTCTGATATATAATGAGATAATTTGATGATATTACTGCAGGCACATACTATGAAATTATTTAATATTTCTTGATGACGCAAATGTAAGGTAGTGCGTCACTTATTAGGAGGACGTATCAATACAATGAACGTAATTAAGTTGATATAATGCACTAATTTGGATTTCATCAAACTAATGTATCATGCCATTATGTGGCTTATCACAATTCAATTCAGGATGTGTACGAGAAGTTTCCATGACATTTTACATGAAAAGAACGGCAAAAATGGCCATATCAATAATAAGTATATGAAAATGTTTTGTAGAATTTCATTTCCACACAGGAAGTAATTAAGTTAAATCATAACATTGAAAATTATATCATTAAAAAAAGTTCTGAAAGGGAATAAATATTGATACACTCCATTGGAAATTACCATAACAAGATTTTTTTTGTGAGCATATTTAATTCAAAATGATAAATTTTCAGCTTTTTTAGTTTTGGGGTAAGAGTTTAGGAAGGTCACATTTAACCATATTTAGCTATAAAATATGAGGGCACAGCCTATAAAGGAAATCACAGCATTAGCAATGTTTCACATAAAAACATCTAATTGCAATGTGAAGACTTTGCGAAAAGGAATAAGTCTATATAACATCTTTGATGTTTGTATTGGTCATTAGCAGTGGATGGTTAGTGTATGTGTTTGGAGGCTTCAGAGCACGGCTTCTTGGCCCGCAGAGAAGCAGTAGAAAGCCTGATAAAGTGCAGCTTGTTCTGCCCATTACAAAACAAGTATGGCTGCCACAGTCAAACACACCAGCCAATTTTGTTGTCAGAATTTCTTCATAACTCTTCCCATGTGATTCTGCTCTGCAATGATTTCAAGAAAGTTTGTAGTTTGCCTCTTGTAGAAATGATCTGACGTTAAAGTTTTGGCCCAAAACGTGCTTTTCAATGTGTTTTTGGTGAAATAGTGAGTGAGAGAGATACCTGAGAAAGGGGGGGGGGGGAGGAACCACATTGATGTTTGCAAGACAGGCAGAGTCTGTGATCCTGCCAAGTGTTTAGATGTAAATATACAGCTGGTTTGGAGCTCCAGGATCAACTGACCAATATATCAAGGCCTGCAGTGATAGAACACGCACACCCCAGGGCCAGTGCACACCTTACAATGTTAGGCTTAGAAATTGAACAAATACTAAGTCAATATTAGTTACCAGCATTGGCTCCCCTGGGTCTCAATTATGGGGAAGAAAATGTGCCTGAAATGGCATTAAAAGACAGGTGATTTGTTTTTTGTATGGCATGTTTTGAGGGCTTAACAGATTTTCCCATCTGATCAGCTTTCCTGTCATTCATGCCAAAGTATTTGACAACTGACTCCTCTCCATTTTATTTACAAACCATTTCATTAGATATCATTTGTAAACAGATAGAGGATATACTAAATACAAGGCATCTGTGTGATAATTAAGACAGGTGCTGTATGCAGTGCAGAAACAAATAACAGTCAGCTCTCAGCCAGCTAGCCGTTCTTGGTATTTTCTCCAGTCAGATCTGGTCACAGTAATGTTATTCTAAATTTAGATCTGAACATATTATTAATGACCTGCAATTGGTTAAATATCAAGGATTCTCCAATAAGATATTTTCCCATAAATAAGATATTTTTCCTCAAATAAAATATGGATAAACTATTGTTATCCCCCTGTAAGATATGGATAGACCATTGTTATCCCCCAATAAGACATGGATAGACCATTGTTATCCCCCTATAAGACATGGATAGACCATTGTTATCCCCCTGTAAGATATGGATAGACCATTGTTATCCCCCAATAAGACATGGATAGACCATTGTTATCCCCCTGTAAGACATGGATAGACCATTGTTATCCCCCCTGTAAGACATGGATAGACCATTGTTATCCCCCTGTAAGACATGGATAGACCATTGTTATCCCCCTATAAGACATGGATAGACCATTGTTATCCCCCTGTAAGATATATATAGACCATTGTTATCCCCCAATAAGACATGGATAGACCATTGTTATCCCCCAATAAGACATGGATAGACCATTGTTATCCCCCTGTAAGATATGGATAGACCATTGTTATCCCCCTGTAGGATATGGATAGACCATCGTTATCCCCCAATAAGACATGGATAGACCATTGTTATCCCCCTGTAAGACATGGATAGACCATTGTTATCCCCCAATAAGACATGGATAGACCATCGTTATCCCCCAATAAGACATGGATAGACCATTGTTATCCCCCTGTAAGACATGGATAGACCATTGTTATCCCCCTGTAAGACATGGATAGACCATTGTTATCCCCCTATAAGATATTGCTATCCCCCTATAAGACGTGGACAGACCATTGTTATCCTGCATTTAGTTCTGATAGCGTCTTGTTTATTCTAGGAGTTCTGTCAATCGTCGTGTGTTTGTAAATGTGTCAAAACAGAATTAATACTTCTCAGTTAAATATTTGAGAGACAAAGTCATTCATTATTTTTTAATTAGCCAATTAAATAACAATTGATTCTCTAAATTAAATTTGGAATAAAATCAATAGTGTGAATACAAAGTACTCACATGTGAGTTTAAAGATTAAACTATCTTTATATTTGTTTTTCTTGTAGAAGTCTTTATGCCTTAATTTTAAAAGAGATTTTAGTCCATCTTTAATCCTTTCAAAGGTTTTTCAGTTGAGGTTTTTGTTCTCGCAGTTAGATAGATAGATATATAGAATTGGCTACATTTCTACGGCAAGCTATTTTACGAGTCGTATCTCTCCTGGGATCTGCTCGCTGCTCTGGCAATGCATTGTGTGAGACTTACACAATTTGTCATATACACTGCTGTTGAAATAATTTGTTGGTTGATTATGCCATCAAAGAAAAGTGGAAACCCCACAGAGAGAGAAGGAAACAGCCCATAATTTCCGACAGATGCAAAGCCATCAGCGGCTGAGAGGCAGAGTGGGATGAATCCTGAGCAATAGTCAAGTTGAGTTAACAGAAGGTTTATGAAAAACATCAGCAATAAAAGTACACTTCCTGTCAGCAACACATGGTTTCATTTTTACTGATTTCACAATTCATAGCATGAGCTTTGAGTTCTCTTTGAACTTGCATTTCTAAGTGCCAGGCTTATTTTTGGGTTTGATAATGTTGTAAGAATCTTTTGAATGTGTAAAGGTCATATTGTTCACATTCAATGTCTCGCATATTTAAATTTAACTAATTTTGTACCTATATATAGTAAGGCTATGAGAATTTAGTTAAAAATGACGCAACCAAGGGGCTCATCATTATGCAAATTGATATGCTAATCATGGGAGTGATCTGTCTTGAGATTCTTGCTGTGTGGTTTAAAATATTAACTGTTTTCATCCCTTATGGATTTTTGTCATGAACTGGGGTTGCACACAGGGGTTGCACAAAGTGTTCAAGATTGTGACATTATTGCCTATATCCGTGTACTGGAATTCCCCAAACCATTCATATAAGCCCCACCCATCAATACGAATATTGAGGACTAGCAGGTCTTGCTCTTAAACTTGGTTGATCGCTCAGCCCCATTCTTCGAGGCAGTATAGCTTAGTCAAGGTTTTATAAAGTACTTCTCTAATAATGACTGATTGTTATTGTGTCCAACAAACTGTCAGTTGCCATGCCATAAAGTATATTATATTTATTTATTTTGTCATTTCAGTCCACCATGACCGGAGATCTGGACCAATAACTGAAGTGATTTCTGATGTGAACCAGTGAGTAGCAGAAACCTTCTTTTTTAAATATAATTTTTTTTAAATTGTGATAGTGGTCTTTAATTTTCACTATTGTTTAACACTCATTATTAGTGTTATCTACTTTGAATTATTTTTTGCAAAAATCTCCTAGATGTCTCTTTGTAACTGTACTCTTAGACATTATTTAGATTTTTTTATTTTACATAGATTAAGCTAGTAATTTTCAATACATGAATTTTTTTTTCGGACAAGCAGGTTTCATTTTTGGCGACTTCAGGAAAATAGGGAAAGAATATTGTCCAGAGAAACAACCTGCTTGACATAATATAAAAAATTTGGTAATTGTTTCTCAAATTTGTGAAACATCAATAAAACAAACAAATACTTGCATCCTTAATTGATAATGTCCTGAGGTTACAGAATTATAATAATTTCAGGCAGCCTGATATAGATGACGAACCTACTTATGTATTTATAAGGCGACTTATTAACGAATATGATAAGTGAGTTATGAGCACCCTCTAGTGGAAGGAGCAGGCAAAAGGGATCAGTTTTCATATTTTTGTGTGAATATTTTAGTTGTTCGAAAACTAAAAAAAAAGAGAAAATTGGATATATTGGATATAAATTACAACCCTTTTTCCACTCTGAAATAAAAACCTGAAAATACTAGTGTTTAAAAAGCCTGAAAATACTAGTGTTTAAGAAATTAGAATATATCTAAGCTATAGCATAGTGATTTATAATATTCCTAAGAATCCGATTTTACATAAGGCTATGCTCTAATCAAAATACATTATTTCTAATCCAAATCTCCAATAGATTTCCTTAAGATAAAGTAAATGGGCACTGAAATTGTGAAAAATGATTATTTTGAAATCCGCATATGGAAATAAATTCCACTTTAGAAAGTGAAATGTACTTGATTATCATCGTGTATGGTAAAAAAAATGATGTAACGAACACACTGAAAATTATATCATAAAAAATCAAGAAAAGGGGGAAGGGGACATGGGGGCATGAGTGATACTGATACCTTCAAATTGAATGCACAAATTTAAGCTTCAAACTTAAGATTTGGTAAGATTTATATAACATAGTTCTCATCTAAAAGGACATATAATCACAACATGATTAGTATAAAATATAACACATAAAATACGGACAAGGAAAAGAGACAAGACCTTGCAGGCACACCTCAGTAACTCTCAAGAGTAATTACTTCAAAGTGACTTCTATCTAAGCACCATTGTTTGACCTAATTCTAACAGTAAATCTTTCACCAGAGGGCACCACTGAAATCTGTACTGCCTTATGCACACACATACACACACACACTGACTGCACTGTATTTTTTTGTAGTGCCACACTTTGTTTTGCTTGTAATTTTGTGTTAATGCTGAGCATGTTTTTGCGTGTGTTGCTGTACAGCAGTCAGGCTTCGGGTATGGGCGGGGCATCAGGAGGAGGCATGGCCGAGGAACCTGATGAGGACGAATTGTTGAACGCTCTGTTACAAACTGAGAGGGCTCAGACCAAACAACATGTCTCCATGATTGAGTTCCTCAATGAGTAAGTTAAAAATGACCAGACCACATGTCTCCATGATTGAGTTCCTCAATGAGTAAGTTAAAAATGACCAGACCACATGTCTCCATGATTTAGTTCCTCAATGAGTAAGTTAAAAATGATCAGACCACATGTCTCCATGATTGAGTTCTTCAATGAGTAAGTTAAAAATATCCAGACCACATGTCTCCATGATTTAGTTCCTCAATGAGTAAGTTAAAAATGATCAGACCACATGTCTCCATGATTGAGTTCTTCAATGAGTAAGTTAAAAATATCCAGACCACATGTCTCCATGATTTAGTTCCTCAATGAGTAAGTTAAAAATGATCAGACCACATGTCTCCATGATTGAGTTCTTCAATGAGTAAGTTAAAAATATCCAGACCACATGTCTCCATGATTTAGTTCCTCAATGAGTAAGTTAAAAATGATCAGACCACATGTCTCCAAGATTGAGTTCCTCAATGAGTAAGTTAAAAATGATCAGACCACACGTCTCCATGATTGTGTCCCTCAATGAATAAGTTTCAAATAACCAGACCACATATCTCCTTGATTGAGTTCCGGTGTATGGTCAGTCAATAATGACCAAACACTGTGCCTCCAAGATTGAGTTCCTCAATGAGTAAGTTAAAAATATCCAGACCACATGTCTCCATGATTGAGTTCCTCAATGAGTAAGTTAAAAATGACCAGACCACATGTCTCGATGATTTAGTTCCTCAATGAGTAAGTCAAAAATGATCAGACCACATGTCTCCATGATTGAGTTCCTCAATGAGTAAGTTAAAAATGATCAGACCACATGTCTCCATGATTGAGTTCCTCAGTGAGTAAGTTAAAAATGACCAGACCACATGTCTCCATGATTGAGTTCCTCAGTGAGTAAGTTAAAAATGACCAGACCACATGTCTCCATGATTGAGTTCTTCAATGAGTAAGTTAAAAATATCCAGACCACATGTCTCCATGATTGAGTTCCTCAATGAGTAAGTTAAAAATGATCAGACCACATGTCTCCATGATTGAGTTCTTCAATGAGTAAGTTAAAAATATCCAGACCACATGTCTCCATGATTGAGTTCCTCAATGAGTAAGTTAAAAATGATCAGACCACATGTCTCCATGATTGAGTTCTTCAATGAGTAAGTTAAAAATATCCAGACCACATGTCTCCATGATTTAGTTCCTCAATGAGTAAGTTAAAAATGATCAGACCACATGTCTCCATGATTGAGTTCCTCAATGAGTAAGTTAAAAATGACCAGACCACATGTCTCCATGATTTAGTTCCTCAATGAGTAAGTTAAAAATGATCAGACCACATGTCTCCATGATTGAGTTCTTCAATGAGTAAGTTAAAAATATCCAGACCACATGTCTCCATGATTTAGTTCCTCAATGAGTAAGTTAAAAATGATCAGACCACATGTCTCCATGATTGAGTTCTTCAATGAGTAAGTTAAAAATATCCAGACCACATGTCTCCATGATTTAGTTCCTCAATGAGTAAGTTAAAAATGATCAGACCACATGTCTCCATGATTGAGTTCTTCAATGAGTAAGTTAAAAATATCCAGACCACATGTCTCCATGATTGAGTTCCTCAATGAGTAAGTTAAAAATGATCAGACCACATGTCTCCAAGATTGAGTTCCTCAATGAGTAAGTTAAAAATGATCAGACCACACGTCTCCATGATTGTGTCCCTCAATGAATAAGTTTCAAATAACCAGACCACATATCTCCTTGATTGAGTTCCGGTGTATGGTCAGTCAATAATGACCAAACACTGTGCCTCCAAGATTGAGTTCCTCAATGAGTAAGTTAAAAATATCCAGACCACATGTCTCCATGATTGAGTTCCTCAATGAGTAAGTTAAAAATGACCAGACCACATGTCTCGATGATTTAGTTCCTCAATGAGTAAGTCAAAAATGATCAGACCACATGTCTCCATGATTTAGTTCTTCAATGAGTAAGTTAAAAATGATCAGACCACATGTCTCCAAGATTGAGTTCCTCAGTGAGTAAGTTAAAAATGACCAGACCACATGTCTCCATGATTGAGTTCCTCAGTGAGTAAGTTAAAAATGACCAGACCACATGTCTCCATGATTGAGTTCCTCAGTGAGTAAGTTAAAAATGACCAGACCACATGTCTCCATGATTGAGTTCCTCAATGAGTAAGTTAAAAATGACCAGACCACATGTCTCCATGATTGTGTCCCTCAATGAGTAAGTTTCAAATAACCAGACCACATATCTCCTTGATTGAGTTCCGGTGTATGGTCAGTCAATAATGACCAAACACTGTGCCTCCAAGATTATGTTCCTCAGTGAATAAGCTAAAATTATTGATTACATAAATAAATAAGCTACAAATTGTTATGGATTCAGCCAAGCAATGCATGTGTATGCTATCTTGTGGATGGTAATTGGGCATTATGTATATCTTTATGCCCTATCCAAAAAGACCACATGGACAAACTTCCCACATAAAGCAGATGCTACAGTCTTATGTTATATATGTTTATATTATGAATTTTAAAATCAAATCTTGAAGAAAAATTGCATGGAATTTGTTTTCAAACAAGCATAATGCATGAAGCAGTTGCATTAGGCAGATTTGCATTGTGTTATTATTCAGTTATTCGCCATTTGGAGCCACATTTGTGAGGCGCATACCTTATATCTATCTGTAGGCTTGATATCTGCCGTGGCAGCCATTTTGATTTAAAGCATTTGGAGCTGGTGAAACATGACAGATCTGGGGGCAAGCCAGTTTTTATTCTGAAGGTCGTCCAAGGTCAACTTCCTTCCAACCCTTACATTTTTTGGCTTGGGTTGCTATCTTGCACAGATTTACGACTGGGAAACCCTGCGTAAACTCTCTCATTTTATTTAAGATATAATGTTATATAAATTGAGTGTGGAAAAAATAGCTTTATATTTGTAAGAATCTGTGGTGTGTTGACTTGATACTGTGTGGTGCCATGAGATATGTTCATGTTATCGGAGTTGTGAGGTGAGCTCAGGGAAAGATTTCACTAGTTTGACGATTTTATGTCCAGTCTCTTGACAGCAAGCATACTATTTTGTGTAAGCCAATAAATTTAATAGCCATTTGCCTAAAAAGTGTGAGGAAAAACATCACAGAAAAGCACTGCTTCCTGTCAAGGAAAATCAGGTGTTAGAAGTTGAAATGGTTTATGATTTTTTTTTTCTGAATGGAACTTTTTTCTGTGGTGTTTATGGACATTTTAAAAGATAAAACTACTTTTGTTCAGATTCTGCTAGTTGAATCTTTTAGTTATCTGAATGTTGTTCCTTTTCCTGAACACGACTAGCAATTAATCTTTTGGTGGAGCATACACAAATTATTTAGATGAATTATTTCAAAAGTATAAGATGTTTCAACTTAGAAGTTTGTCAAGGTTGAACTAAGTAAAAGTATAAGATGTTTCAACTTAGGAGTTTGTCAAGGTTGAACTAAGTTATGTTTGGTATTCAAATTTTGCTGAAAGGGTATTGTCGGAGCTTGCGCTGTCTGGGGGTCTATCCTTTTTTCTGAACACAATGCATCTTATTGTTGTCTTGAAGTGGTATGCTTGTTGGTGACCTTGACCCTCATGTTAAGGTCATATTACCTAATCTCTGTAATCTTGTGATTGTGTTGAGTTGAAAACAAATCAAGCATTACCAAACATAAATCATGGGTGCATCTTTGCAACTTCTGTAAATGGTGTTTGCCGTCAACCTTGACCTAAATTACAAGGTCATATGACTCGATCTGTGAAAATATATATCAGCATAGCTTGTGCAGTGATGGGGGGATTTTCTGTCATTCTGTCTGTCAAATTTGATTGTCTCCTGAAACTACTGGTTGGTTCTTAGCTACTAGTTAGAAAGATGTTAAATTTTCAGGGACCAATTCTGTCTATTTTCCATTATGCTCAGATCTTTTTCAATTTTGTCGTTATTTTTTCAAAAATTCTTATAACAATCAATGTCGTGGAGGCTGCCATTTTGAACATTACAAATGTTAATCAATGAGAATGGAGATAACAAGTTGGGGTCAAATTTAATATGTAACATGCATTTTGATTGGTTAAAATTATCATCTGCTTAATTCTACTCTTGAAAAGGATTTAAATGATCAAATATATAGCAATTTCTAGAGAATGTTAACAAGCATTATAAAAAAGCAATGATCAGCATAACTCTAAGGCCATTGGCCTATGTTTTTTTATACATGTCTAGTATTTTTTACCCTCTTGCAGACATAGTTACGATGTTGGTGATATGCAAGTTCTTCTATAAATTAGAGTAATCTAAAAAATGATGAAATGTTAACTCAACAGAAAAGTACCCAAGCTCTGAAAAGAGTATTCTCACTAAATTTAACAAGATAGCACAGCAAGCAAAACTATTTTTTCACAATTAGTTTCACAGTTTTTTGTGTTATCTTTTTGAGCATATTTATAATAAACTTAAAATACAAATTCCAGCACTTGTAATATCTGTATTTAAACACTATGATATTTTTTGTTTATTCTTTAGTCCCACAAACTTTGAAGATGATGATGACCGTCCGAAACGAGAAGTGAAGGAGGAGAAGAAACGAAGAAGCAGTGTCTTTTCAAAGCTTGGAAGTAAACGGCAGAAAAAGGTATGACAACAAACGGACATTCTGAGGGACATGCAATTGAGGTCTCTAACATTTAAGAATTTTCTCAAATTTCATCAACAATTTATTACAATAAGATTCCCAATTCTAAGTAATGTACATTTTCTCTACGTCAAAAAGGTTAAATTTGGATGCAACTTGTCATGTTATTTGGCTATTAAAAAAACAAATAATATTGCCTGGTTGGGCCAGCACAGAACGGCATCCACTAGAACAACAGAGAATCTGATGTCCATGTCAAGGCCTAACTGGATATATGAGAACAACCATTCTTCACCATTTACCATTGTATACAACTGTACAATATACTCATAAAAAATTGAGATATGACATTTTATTGGTTTCAGGGTTTTAAGGATGGGAAGTTGTTCAAGACCACTCACCAGTTTGTACAAGTGTCCTTCAGTAACTCTAAGGCCTGCGATGTGTGCAACAAGTCAATGGCCAACAAGGGAGCACTCCAGTGTGAAAGTATGTACCACTCCTATTAATCTCTGTTTGGGAAAACATTTCAAAATTATATTGATGATAGTGAGGATGATAAAGTTTTAATGATATTGCATTCTTTATCAATGAAACTAGGATACTTTTAAAAACATGTTCACAAATATTTTTTTTTTCTGTAAGCAATCAAATATGATGTGCTCTGTCTTTTTTTATTTGATGTACATTGAGTTAGAAACCTCTTTATGCAGTCAGCTGTTAGATATAAATGCTGCCACCTGGTGGTGAAAGAAAATCATGATGTTCTCAGTAGGGAATGAAGGGAGGCTAAGAGTGCAGGAAGGGTGAACATTCATATAGTATCTGTGCTATATGAGTTTGGGTTGTTTTATTTTTTGGAAAGATGCCCAAACATTTGTCACTCACTAACTGTCTTATACACGATGTGTCTCACCACGAACATGGTGGGAGTCTTGAGTGTGTCTTAACAACCTCCTCTCTATATTTCAGACTGTATGGTCAACGTTCATGAGAACTCCTGTAAAGATCAAATTGCACCGTGTGCGAGATACAGGCATCCAAAGGTAAGCTATCTTTAGTAAAGTGGCGGCCTTGAATCAGACAGGTCTACTTTTTTCATGATAGATATAATTCAAGGGAGACCAAAGGATTAAAGTGCCTGGAAAAAAGTCAGGCTTCACTTTAAAGGAGACTGCAAAGAGATGAGAGGTACCCAGTGCACTGGTATTTTGTATTCATTAATGCTATTATAATGATTATAATTAATATTTGAGATATTTTCCCTCCCGATAATACAGCAGTAGTTCGTCCAGGACTTTATTCAATTTAAAAAAAAAATACCAAGATTTATGCACTCAACAGATGTGGAAACACAACCAAAGCAAACTCACTCACCCTCTCTGTTTACAGTTAAACAATGATAAACATAAGGTAAATATGATGTATAAAGTTAAAACACTTGAGTAAAAAAGAATATGGAGCATGCTTCTCGGACTGGCACCGAATGGGTTTGATAAACATAAAGTGCCTGCAAAACCCCGGCCTCATAAGCGGATGTTTTACACAGCATGTTTTACACAGCATAATAAAACCCTCCATGGATTTCTTAAAAATCCTGGGTCCTGTCTACCGAAAAATGATGTATGGAAATTATCGATAAAGACGTGAATAAGAGAGTAACAAAGGAAATATTTCCAGATGTAGAACTATTAATGTTGGAGAAATATTGGAGGGCATAATGTGAATTAAATCTGCAGACAGGATGCAGAAATATTGAGAAAACAGATATTTTACCTGATAAAAACAAACAATCAAAATTACCGGTACTTCACATGATGCAGACAATTTTTGAGATATGTATAATAATTGAACCGACAAGCTGGAAAGTGAAATGGGTGGAGATGTGGCTCCTACCAGTGGAGAAAAAAAAATTATTTGTGATATGGTCATTAAGCAATCTGCAGATCCGCAGGTGCTTTAAAGATGGAGGTAAATGTACTTGTAATCTTGGATCAGGAACTTTTTAGAATAGTGTGAGACAATATTAAAAGTTTCAGTGGATTTACTTTGTGGTTGAATTTCAGTCTTACCTGATTGGAAGTGTTACATGAGACTAACCTGACCCCTGGTGAAAAGGTGAAAAAACAACAGTTTCTTACAGGGTATAATGGTTGTGTTGATAAATCATACCTAAGTTTATTTATTTATCACTGCAAATAATTCAAATTACTGGCAAAATGATTAAATCAGGTGAGTGAATCTATTAAGACCTCTCTGAGCAAATCAAATCCGAGCACAGCATGTGTGCAGTTAGTAGCTGTTCACAAGCTTTGAAAGAGAAGCCAATTTTTCAATTTGGAACTTCCCTGTGCAGAAGAGATAAGGTACCAGTGCCCCACTCACTTCCTGATCCTGTTTTACTGATTTGACTGGTGCCAGTCTGATGCTGGTTGATGTGAATTCATCATGACAGGTCTCAGAGTTCACACTTGTGGTATTGTGCCTCAGTGAAGCCTTCCCCATTCATTGCTCACTTCACAGGTTTACTAATCTACAGAAACTCAATGTTCTTTAACTTGTACATGATTGCACAAATTTCAAATTGTCATTAATATCATTGATTTTCACACATGGGACACCTGTCTCTTTACATGTACACTGTGACATTAATAAAAGGCTTTGATATTACGCATTTGTGAACAGTTGAAGCCAAACTTCTATAGAGTCACACATAGATGTGACAATATATGATCACACAGTCATCATGTAACTAAATCTGGTCAAGTGCCATTATTTGGTCATTCATACCTTATGTGTGGCACAATATGGTCATGCAATGGTCATACGTGACCTTATTCAGTCACACTTGCACCTGACAAGAGAGAAGTTTGGCCGTGACTGGTGAGATGAGAAGTGATAAGAGGTAGGAGGTCTTGGATCATGTGGGTGGTGGGAGCTTTGAAGGTTAAGGGTTTCTCAAATTAAAGGTCAGCCTGTACTTTCTGGCAGGAGAAGCCTGTGATATACTGCAGGGTTAGGTTATGGAGTTAATGAGTCCCCCACTGACTGGACATAAGGTTTACACCAGAAACTGTTGGAGGTTCTTGACCAGCCCTGAGGTCAGATGAAAGTTGAGATATTGGTGTGAGGTCAGTGAGGCAAGCAGGGCTAGCTATTTTGACATCAGAAGTTTCTAATCAAACCAAATCAAATCAAATCCTATTCCCACATTTTATATGAATGTAGAGTGGGGCAATTTTCATTGTCTAAGTTAGAATTATTTTTTTTGTGGTAATGCAGGGAGCAATGAATAAATGCAGAGAACACTGAGTTAATGCAGGGAGCAATGAGTAAATGCAGGGAGCACAGAGATATTACAGGGAGCACAGGGTTAATACTGGGAGCATTGAGTTAATGCAGGGAGCAATGAGTAAATACGGGGAGCACAGGGTTAATACAGGGAACACTGAGTTAATACAGGGAGCATTGAGTTAATACAGGGAACACTGGGATGATACAGGGAGCAATGAGTAAATACAGGGAGCATAGGGTTAATACAGGAAACACTGAGTTAATACAGGGAGCATAGGGTTAATACAGCGAACATTGAGTTAATACAGGGAGCATTGAGTTAATACAGGGAGCACAGGGTTAATACAGGGAACACTGAGTTAATACAGGGAACACTGAGTTAATACAGGGAACATTGAGATAATACAGGGAACACTGGGATAATACAGGGAGCATTGAGTTAATGCAGGGAGCAATGAGGAAATACAGGGAGCATAGGGTTAATACAGGGAACACTGAGTTAATACAGGGAGCACTGAGTTAATAAGACTGAGTTAATGCAGGGAGCATTGAGTTAATGCAGGAAACACTGAGTTTTTTTCAGGAGGCACCGAGTCAATGCAGGGAGGATTGAGTTTAAGCAAAATAATAAAAGCAATTGCAATGAATACTGATTTAGGACGTTGTCTTTTTTACACATTAGAAAAGCATTTTGGAGATACATGAAAGTTTGATAAGATCCATCAACCATCTGTGAAACATCCTGGTACTTACCATGGACCGTTTTGCTGTATTATGGAAATGCTATTATATAATCATATGCCTATCATAAGGTTAAAGACCAGAAAGTAGTTTACAAACCTTGAGGCTGGAAATTCCAAGTTCCTTGTTGGAAAATATTGACAGAGTCTATTTAACAAGTTTTATATATAATTGAAAGTATAATACCTCTGAAGAGGGATCAAGCTACAGAAAAGCCTCTTAATAAAGATATTTTAAGAGACTTGATTTTACTCTTTAAATTCATATCTTATAAGATCGAGATTTGTTGAGAAATGTAAGAAATCATATACATTTAACTACCAATTGTAAGGTTAACCTGCTTGACTTGGTTTGGTTGGGACTGCAATTGTTGTTAAATCGTCTTATGTAGCATCACCTATTATCTTAACCTGCTTGACTTAATGTTGGATTATAAAGTGTTAAGAATATTTAAGGTGCCAATAAGCTGGGATCTTTTGGGGTGTGTTCAACTTCCCAGGTCAGCAAGGACAGTGGAATCTTAGTGGAATAGGAGATTTCAGACATACCAGCCTAATTGAGTCAAGTTAGATGAGATCAGTGGCACTCACCAGGGGGAGGGGGGTTAAATTGTAGTGTCCTCTGGTGGCCAGGATGAAGGCTATCCTCCCCTCCCACCTCCAGACTCCATACCTTACAGACATTGTCTGACAGACACGGAAGCCAGCAATTTATGAATATATCACTTTAAATGGTTGATTTATGGGTGCAAATGTGAAAGGGTCAGCTTCTGGTCACAGGTAGAAAGTGAAAAATGTTCAGAAGCCAATTGGCAAATTGTGAGAAGTGCACCATTTCAAGTAAACATCTGCATCCACATGATTTGTGCACCACGATATCACTAACCCCGTTTGCTACATACAACTATCTCTGTGTTTTTTTCATGTACCATTTATTGTCATCACTCTCTTTGTGACATCACTAATCTGTTTCTTACCTCCACCTTTATAATTATCACTGGGTTGGTGACATCACCAACCAAGTTTTAAATTGACCCTTATTGTCATTGTAATCTCTTTGACATCACTAACCCTGTTTGTCACCTACACCATTTATTCTCCTCACTGTGACATCACTAACCCTGTTTGTCACCTACACCATTTATTCTCCTCACTGTGACATCACTAACCCTGTTTGTCACCTACACCATTTATTCTCCTCACTGTGACATCACTAACCCTGTTTGTCACCTACACCATTTATTCTCCTCACTGTGACATCACTAACCCTGTTTGTCACCTACACCATTTATTCTCCTCACTGTGACATCACTAACTCTGTTTGTCACCTACACCATTTATTCTCCTCACTGTGACATCACTAACCCTGTTTGTCACCTACACCATTTATTCTCCTCACTGTGACATCACTAACCCTGTTTGTTACCTACACCATTTATTCTCCTCACTGTGACATCACTAACCCTGTTTGTCACCTACACCATTTATTCTCCTCACTGTGACATCACTAACCCTGTTTGTTACCTACACCATTCCATTTATTCTCCTCACTGTGACATCACTAACCCTGTTTGTCACCTACACCATTTATTCTCCTCACTGTGACATCACTAACCCTGTTTGTTACCCAGGGTAGATCCCTTCTTCTACACAGGTAATGGAGCATTGGCATATAGTGTTATGTACAGTCCAATACCAGTTCCTCAGTGATGATTCAAAGGTTCTTGATTCAGTTCCCTGCCATGTTGATATAGCATTCATTTTACAATTTCTCAAATGCCTGTACTGAAAGAATCAACCTGTTGTCCTTGTAAATCTGTTATTGTCAAGGATGGCGACATGGCAATTCAGCCAGGCAACACTATATGTGCTACAAGTAGGTCATAGTTTTTAATTATTTAGAGTTTTCTCGTATTGATGAAGACTCTTGTCCAGTATTGATGCTTTACAGCAAATTCTGATGAGGAAATCACAGAGTGGGCCTCAACTTGTGACTGTTCACACCCACTCAGGTCATTGAGTGCATTTCCTAGCAAGGAGGCAGAGGAGCTGATGAATGTGACCTCTACTGGCAGAATCCTGAACTAAGTTGCATCATTCATGATTCTTAGGTTTGAACAGTTTATACAGAAACTTTAATGGCCTATGAAATTCTGAAATAGATGATCAACAAAGCTGAAAACAGTCACAATGTGGAGAATTCTGAAATGCTATGGTATACAGGATAAATGTTAACCAGAGGTGTGTATGTTACCTCAGATGTGTGAAGAACAAGTAAAGGTGTGAGGGTTACAGGGGGAAAAGCAGTGGATCCCCTTTCAGGCAGATTGACAAGGCAGTTTTGATAGTGCTGTATTGTAAATATCTTTACTGAGGGAAGAACGCAAACATTTTCTTCTTGCTTTTATCGAAATTCCGCAGGTGTGGGGAAATTTTAGATATTTTGTCTCTGGACAGTTACGAGGGAGAATGTTGATTGAATGTACCTGGATGAACTCACTGAAACTAAATAAGTTTTTAGAACAGAAAAGGTCTTTTAACTTTTCCCTCAGGAGTCTCTCATTAGTCTCTCGCCTCTCAAGATAATGGACTGAATAAAGTCGGTCACAAATTTTCCATTGTAATATATTCACCAACAGCAAAAATGAATTTTGAACAATATTTCTGACATTAAATTTCTGTTAAAATTTAAATTATTCCTGTTTTTATTGTGATAGTTTAGAATTTCCCTGATGCCACATGAAATGCAGGTAAACTCAGAGGGAGATGGTTTTAATCAAACACTTGCTGACCTTGACGGATTTTTTGCACTGATTGACCTTTGCCAAGATCTCAGTGATATGAATGTGATATAAACATCCTAGTGAGACTGCACACATGATTCCATCATCCGCATCCCGTCAGCAACTATTAGTCTGGGCCCCTCACCTGTGATTAGGTTGGCATCCTATCCTGTTCCTGTGGTGTCACTTCCCACCGTGGTTTCACCTGCTCTACGTGTCAAACGGCTACCTGAGGCAAACACATTCACAGACTCTAGCAAGTATATAACTTGGCTTTGTATATCTTCAATGAGTTTACAAGAACTGGTTTCGCTGGCCCAAGCTAAAAATATTTGGCGGGAAAGGTAAAAGGAGCAGGAAGTGAAAAATAGAAGGATGTTGAGGCTACCTCCACCAGGTGTCACTCTGATCTAGCGTTTCATCCCACACCCTCCTGCCAGGATGATAAGTAGCTTCATAATAGACATGGGGTTACATTATATATGCTTTCCTTGGAAGTTGGCACGGGGGTGAAGGGAATGAAGTGATCCAATTGGCTGTTAGAATGAGGGAGGAAGTTCTGGCGGGAAAACGTGGGTGATGTTTTATTCCTTATTCTTAGGAGCAATGTTTACAAAGCATTTGCCACGAGTGGTTGGTCAAGTACCAATTCCTGTTGCACTCTTCAGCACTAGAAGACAAGAAACTAGCATTGATGTTCACGAGCTTGATCTGCAGAAGATATAAGCAGAGGAATCGCTGCAGGCACTTTGTGGGTGTTACAGAAACCGTCAAGAGATTGTTAAGTGACTCTCAGAAGGGGGCGCAAACTGAATACTAGCAAGTCTGCCATAATCTCCACTCTCTGGCCTTAAAAGTGGGAGCCTTATTATAAAGGTCGTAGCGTGCAAATCGTGAGAAGGCCGTCTGCTCGCATTGAGGAAACAAGCGGCATGGTCCGCTCATAACTGTAGCTTCTGTGTGTGTCTGAGAATCGCATCCGGACGCATCAGTGTCGATGAAAATGTTGAAAGACGAACACCCCCTGATTATGCTGCGACTATTTCTCGCCCAGGTGGGAGCTGATTTATCCCTCCTCCCAGTTAGTAATTTAGCATTTTAATGACTGTCATTGATGACAGAAACACTCAACTCAAATATCCACAATTATAGTAGAAATTAGAAAAAAAATATTATCACATAGAAAATCATGGACTGTAGAGTATGATAGATTTGAGTAAATATTGAATGTATAAAATGTATTGTATACAAAAAAAATTATTATTGTTATTTATTATTTTCATTTTGTATATTTTCAGTTACAGCGTCAAGATTCCACCAAAGACAAATTGACCAAATATCAGTCGAGCAGTCTGCCAGGTAAGCAGTGTAAGTCAAACCAAAATTATTTTTATTTGCATTCGTTTAAGTTCTATTCTTATTTTAGTTCAGAGGTATTTACACATTTATTTATTCAAATAAGTTTTCAATTTAATTTGGATTTCTCCCAAAAAGGTTATGCAAAACAATTTGTGTGAGAATCCGCTTCGTTTAATTTTTGTTCTTCATCCTGAATCTTAGTGAAGCATTCCTGATTATTGCAGACAGGTTTGATTTCATGCAAAGCATCAAATTGATTAATTTGTAATTCTTGACAAATATTTTGCAAAAGAATTGAAATGGAATGGCAACACTGGTCTCCCATAGAATGGATTACTTAAGAATGTGCAGCCTTAAATGGAGTACAACATTGATCAAAGGCGTACAATGGATTAATACCACAAGAAACGTACAATTCGGAGTCACATGATAATTAATGTCTATGTCTTCTATACACAGAGAAATAAATAATGTAATAAAGAAAATATCATCAAATAATCTGTTTGGATAATTACAAAATCAGTCACTACCAGTGCAGGCTGGGACCACATACACCAGTCACTAGCAGTGCAGACTGGCACCACATACACCGGTCACTAGCAGTGCAGACTGGCACCACATACACCAGTCACTAGCAGTGCAGGCTGGCACCACATACACCGGTCACTAGCAGTGCAGACTGGCACCACATACACCAGTCACTACCAGTGCAGACTGGGACCACATACACCAGTCACTAGCAGTGCAGGCTGGCACCACATACACCAGTCACTAGCAGTGCAGACTGGGACCACATACACCGGTCACTAGCAGTGCAGGCTGGGACCACATACACCAGTCACTAGCAGTGCAGGCTGGCACCACATACACCAGTCACTAGCAGTGCAGGCTGGCACCACATACACCAGTCACTAGCAGTGCAGGCTGGCACCACATACACCAGTCACTAGCAGTGCAGACTGGGACCAAATACACCAGTCACTAGCAGTGCAGACTGCCACCACATACACCAGTCACTAGCAGTGCAGACTGCCACCACATACACCAGTCACTAGCCGTGCAGACTGGCACCACATACACCAGTCACTAGCAGTGCAGACTGGCACCACATACACCAGTCACTAGCCGTGCAGACTGGCACCACATACACCAGTCACTACCAGTGCAGGCTGGGACCACATACACCAGTCACTAGCAGTGCGGACTGGGACCACATACACCAGTCACTAGCAGTGCATACTGGCACCACATACACCAGTCACTAGCAGTGCAGACTGGGACCACATACACCAGTCACTAGCAGTGCAGACTGGGACCGCATACACCAGTCACTAGCAGTGCAGAATGGGACCACATACACCAGTCACTAGCAGTGCGGACTGGGACCAAATACACCAGTCACTAGCAGTGCAGACTGGGACCAAATACACCAGTCACTAGCAGTGCGGACTGGGACCGCATACCCCAGTCACTAGCAGTGCAGACTGGGACCACATACACCAGTCACTAGCAGTGCAGACTGGGACCAAATACACCAGTCACTAGCAGTGCAGACTGGGACCAAATACACCAGTCACTAGCAGTGCGGACTGGGACCGCATACCCCAGTCACTAGCAGTGCAGACTGGGACCACATACATCAGTCACTAGCAGTGCAGACTGGGACCACATACCCATGGCACTAGACGTGCAGGCTGGGACCAAATACACCAGTCACTAGCAGTGCAGACTGGGACCACATACCCATGGCACTAGCAGTGCAGACTGGGACCACATACACCAGTCACTAGCAGTGCAGACTGGGACCACATACACCGGTCACTAGCAGTGCAGACTGGGACCACATACACCAGTCACTAGCAGTGCAGACTGGGACCACATACACCAGTCACTAGCAGTGCAGACTGGGACCACATACCCATGGCACTAGCCGTGCAGGCTGGGATCAAATACACCAGTCACTAGCAGTGCAGACTGGCACCACATACACCAGTCACTAGCAGTGCAGACTGGCACCACATACACCAGTCACTAGCAGTGCAGACTGGCACCACATACACCATACACTAGCAGTGCAGACTGGGACCACATACACCAGTCACTAGCAGTGCAGACTGGGACCACATACCTATGGCACTAGCAGTGCAGACTGGGACCACATACACCGGTCACTAGCCGTGCAGACTGGGACCACATACACCAGTCACTAGCAGTGCAGACTGGGACCACATACCTATGGCACTAGCAGTGCAGACTGGGACCACATACACCGGTCACTAGCCGTGCAGACTGGGACCACATACACCGGTCACTAGCCGTGCAGACTGGGACCACATACACCAGTCACTAGCAGTGCAGACTGGCACCACATACACCGGTCACTAGCAGTGCAGACTGGGACCACATACACCAGTCACTAGCAGTGCAGACTGGCACCACATACACCAGTCACTAGCAGTGCAGACTGGGACCACATACCCATGGCACTAGCAGTGCAGACTGGGACCACATACACCAGTCACTAGCAGTGCAGACTGGGACCACATACCCCAGTCACTAGCAGTGCAGACTGGGACCACATACCCCAGTCACTAGCAGTGCAGACTGGGACCACATACACCAGTCACTAGCAGTGCAGACTGGGACCACATACCCCAGTCACTAGCAGTGCAGACTGGGACCACATACCCCAGTCACTAGCAGTGCAGACTGGGACCACATACCCCAGTCACTAGCAGTGCAGACTGGGACCACATACACCAGTCACTAGCAGTGCAGACTGGGACCACATACACCAGTCACTAGCAGTGCAGACTGGGACCAAATACACCAGTCACTAGCAGTGCAGACTGGCACCACATACACCAGTCACTAGCAGTGCAGACTGGGACCAAATACACCAGTCACTAGCAGTGCATACTGGGACCACATACACCAGTCACTAGCAGTGCAGACTGGGACCAAATACACCAGTCACTAGCAGTGCAGACTGGCACCACATACACCAGTCACTAGCAGTGCAGACTGGGACCAAATACACCAGTCACTAGCAGTGCATACTGGCACCACATACACCAGTCACTAGCAGTGCAGACTGGGACCACATACACCAGTCACTAGCAGTGCAGACTGGGACCACATACACCAGTCACTAGCAGTGCAGACTGGGACCACATACCCCAGTCACTAGCAGTGCAGACTGGCACCACATACACCAGTCACTAGCAGTGCAGACTGGGACCACATACACCAGTCACTAGCAGTGCAGACTGGGACCACATACACCAGTCATTAGCAGTGCAGACTGGGACCACATACACCAGTCACTAGCAGTGCAGACTGGCACCACATACCCCAGTCACTAGCAGTGCAGACTGGCACCACATACACCAGTCACTAGCAGTGCAGACTGGCACCACATACACCAGTCACTAGCAGTGCAGACTGGGACCACATACACCAGTCACTAGCAGTGCAGACTGGGACCACATACCCATGGCACTAGCAGTGCAGACTGGGACCACATACACCAGTCACTAGCAGTGCAGACTGGGACCACATACCCATGGCACTAGCAGTGCAGACTGGGACCACATACACCAGTCACTAGCAGTGCAGACTGGGACCACATACCCCAGTCACTAGCAGTGCAGACTGGGACCACATACACCAGTCACTAGCAGTGCAGACTGGGACCACATACCCCAGTCACTAGCAGTGCAGACTGGGACCACATACCCCAGTCACTAGCAGTGCAGGCTGGCACCACATACACCAGTCACTAGCAGTGCAGACTGGGACCACATACACCAGTCACTAGCAGTGCAGACTGGGACCACATACACCAGTCACTAGCAGTGCAGACTGGGACCACATACACCAGTCACTAGCAGTGCATACTGGCACCACATACACCAGTCACTAGCAGTGCAGGCTGGCACCACATACACCAGTCACTAGCAGTGCAGACTGGGACCACATACACCAGTCACTAGCAGTGCAGACTGGGACCACATACACCAGTCACTAGCAGTGCAGACTGGGACCACAAACACCAGTCACTAACGATATAAACTGGGAATATATACACCAGCATTCATATAACCAGCATTCAAAAAAACAGCCAATTCTGTGGACCCCAAAGGGGACTTTATATACACTTGCCTGTCGGTGAAGTTGAGGTCTTAATCGACATATTGTGTAGGCTTATAATATGAGCAGGTGCAAAACAATCCATCAACTCACTGGTTATTATATATCATCCTGCTCATAACTGTAGAGAAACAAGTGTTTTCAACTAAATAACGGATCTTGATGATTTCACCAAAACATTTTTACACCTTTGATCTGATAGCGAAACTTTGACACATTGACATAATGGAGCCATCAAAAATAGGTCATGTCAGAGGTCATCGTACAGGTTCAGGTGCTACTCACCTTTTATGACACTCTACCTCATCATTTTCCCTGTCTGGAGATGCAGAGGTTTTATTTATTTTATGTGTGGGTGATGACATACTTGTTTAAATTTTTAAAAGTTCAAAACCAGTTATCCTAAATTTGTTTTTTTTTTACTTTCAAGGCATAAAGATATTGTATTTCATGTATATCTTAATTTTTTATGTGTTTGATTCCGTGTAAATTTTTATTTTATTTTTTTTTTTTTAATTTTCAAAAAATCTTTTTTGTTTTGCGGAGGTGGGGATGGGTGGATGCTGGGGCTTATAATGTTTGATCTTCCTGATTTGTGTAATTTTTATAGCACAGATAAGAAATATTCTGCAGGTTTATTCCTTTTTCAGGTGGGTAGTGAGGGTGGGTGGGGGGGGGGTATGGAGTCTGCATAAAATGTCGCATCCCTTCCTCTGACGTTCTCTCACCTGGCGTGCTCAGCTGCCTTCAGAACTGATGTGATAAATGTTTTAAGTGTCGTGTTTACCTCTGCATAAACCCAATTCTACCCACATTGACTGAACTAGTTTTGAGTTCTCAGAACCGTACTTTGATTCTGTCGAGTTTGTACACAACACGTGGAGAAGCAGGGAGAGATAATTAATCAAGTGAGCTAAGTGCAGCCAACTCCATCACTCAATTGTATCATCTTTAATTTTCTTTTTATTTAGTTAATTTTTTTTTGTGGATATATTTTGGTTTTTACTGAAAATGCTGAACATAATGACATCCATGCCAATTATTTGTCGAGTGTGGCTGATGTCTTTGTTTGGAGGCTGAGTTAGATAATTGGCATCTTCAAGACCAGTCATCCCCCGGACTCATTAGACAAGATTCCTAACATGTTTCCTTAATAAGAGGCACAAATGAATGTTTGAATATATTAAGGCTAACCATCTGAACAACAAACGCAAGTTCACCAAAAGGTCATAATAAAGTTCTTCTTGTTTATTTCTTGAAATAAAAGGAATTAAGACATAATAAAGACCCTTACTTTCTTTTTTTTCTTCTTTTTATGTCTTTCTTGTTGGAAGAACACATACTTTTAATATTTAGAAGCTTACTTATTTGTTTTTTTTTGGTGTTATTCCCTAGCTGTCAGTTCTTTTGTTTTTGTAAGCATGATAGAGTGGATAAAGTGATATTTATGTCGCATACAAATACACATGTAGCCCAGTAAGATTACGCTTGGACTGCAAAAAGAACACGCAGTCTAATAATGGCACACCGAGAGATGAACATGCTTCCTCGGAGAAGTTCCCGGCATAACATACAATATTGTGTAAATACGAGAAACAAAAACATGAATGAAGACAGGATGGGCACAGATTTCGGGGAAGTTTTATTGAGAGCACCTGTTGGTATCAGTGACATATTCTAAGCATTATGATGCTAGTGTTTCTCTCACACGGTAACAAAAATCATCAATGAAAACACAAGTGCATAGTTTTCCAAGGAACAATACTTTAACTATTGCAACTGATATATTTGTTGTTTTTTGTCAAGGGAGATATATGAGTACTATGGACCGATAGAAAGATGCGATACCGATCATAGATAACTTTTATGTCTGATATGTTTCCTTGAATCCGTATGGTACAATCCTCTGCATCCCTCCCTTCTTGATATACTTCTCTATCTGAGGAAATAAGCACTCCTCCCTAGATAAGCTACTGTATCTATGTGGATATTGACTCCTCCTAAGATAAGCCTTCTATTTACAGGGATAATGATGTCTCCCTGGATAAGCCTCTGTATCTTTATATATGGATCATGATGCCACCCTGGATAAGCCTCTGTATCTTTATATATAGATCAAGTTGCCACCCTGGATAAGCCTCTGTATCTTTATATATGGATCATGATGTCACCCTGGATAAGCCTCTGTATCTTTATATAGATCATGATTCCTCCCTGGATAAGCCTCTGTATCTTTATATATGGATTATGATGCCACCCTGGATAAGCCTCTGTATCTTTATATATGGATAATGATGTCTCCCTGGATAAGCCTCTGTATCTTTATATATGGATTATGATGCCACCCTGGATAAGCCTCTGTATCTTTATATATGGATCATGTTGCCACCCTGGATAAGCCTCTATATCTTTATATATGGATCATGATGCCACCCTGGATAAGCCTCTGTATCTTTATATATGGATCATGTTACCACCCTGGATAAGCCTCTGTATCTTTATATATAGATCATGATGCCTCCCTGGATAAGCCTCTGTATCTTTATATATGGATAATGATGTCTCCCTGGATAAGCCTCTGTATCTTTATATATAGATCATGATGCCACCCTGGATAAGCCTCTGTATCTTTATATATGGATCATGTTGCCACCCTGGATAAGCCTCTGTATCTTTATATATGGATCATGTTGCCACCCTGGATAAGCCTCTGTATCTTTATATATAGATCATGATTCTTCCCTGGATAAACCTCTGTATCTTTATATATGGATCATGATGTCTCCCTGGATAAGCCTCTGTATCTTTATATATGGATCATGATGCCACCCTTGACAAGCCTCTGTATCTTTATATATAGATCATGATTCTTCCCTGGATAAGCCTTTGTATCTTTATATATAGATCATGATGTCTCCCTGGATAAGCCTTTGTATCTCTATATATAGATCATGATGCCACCCTGGATAAGCCTCTGTATCTTAATATACGGATGATGATGCCACCCTGGATAAGCCTCTGTATCTTTATATATGGATCATGTTGCCACCCTGGATAAGCCTCTGTATCTTTATATACGGATGATGATGTCTCCCTGGATTAGCCTTTGTATCTTTATATATATATCATGATGCCACCCTGGATAAGCCTCTGTATCTCTATATATAGATCATGATGCCACCCTGGATAAGCCTCTGTATCTTAATATATGGATGATGATGTCTCCCTGGATAAGCCTCTGTATCTTTATATATGGATAATGATGTCTCCCTGGATGAGCCTCTGTATCTATATATTGATCATGATTCCAATCTGGATCTTTGAATTATTGTTATAAGTGTATTTTTTTTCACCAGGGGGCTCCACAAGCAGCGTGAAGAGTTCTCAGTCATTCAAGGAAAGAAATCGAGCTGCGTCTGTGCCAGCTAGAACGTACCAGGTAAAAGTCTCAATCAGTTAAACATAACAGCCAAATATAACATCAAATTAATTTTTAAAATTTCATTTGAATAAAATTCTTAATAATATTGAGATGTGGAAAATGTAAGTTGATTTTTAATTATGGATTTTTGCAGGTGTCTCAATCATCCAGCATTTTGCCCAGACCGGGTGCACAGTCAGGGTACGTACATTACATCTACCTCTCTCACATCCTGGCATTCTTGTCCGCCATTTTCACACAATGCATATATTTTACACATATTTCAAAGCATTTCTTGTTGTGTCACTTTTCAAATTTGTGTGAAATATATGAAAATATGTGTTCTTTGATATCAGAGGAGGAGCAAAATGTTTGTTCAGAATAAATGTTCATGTACATAATAGGTGTAGGATGCCCAACACTGTGTGACGTCACATGTTGATCCATTTCTGTGTGTCAATTCCATTGGATTATTACAAACTTTACCAGAATTTTTTCCCTGAGCATATGTAATTATGTCATAGAAATAGAACTAAATGTAAGAATTATTTTTCAATTGTTTCATTGGTGCAGGTTATATTTGGTATTGACTGTCATGAGCCACATTTTCTTGAGTTCTTCCCAGAAAACAAAACAAAAAAATCCACTACTATTGAGAAAAAAGTATTTGTTTACTTAAACACATTAGTGAATTAACAAACCAAGAATACCACAAATTATTTTGCTAATCAGATTCCTACCAAAAACCTGTTTTTTAACTTAATTGATTCAAATCACTCAACCGAAAAAAAATGGCAGCTCATCACAAATTTACCCTTTCCATGATATACAAGTATATAAAATAAACTGGTTGATCACAAATGTACAGGTTGTTAGTTGCAGACATTTTTGTGTTATTTTATTTATGTGACACTTGAATACATATATAATATTGAATTTTGAATTATATGTATAATAAAATATAATTTTGATAATTGTAATAGAATATCACATGAACCTAATATTGTTCATTGTGAATCATTTGTTTCATTCTCATACTTTTTGTCTCGGATAATTTTTGCACAATTTTGCAAATAGAAAGATTTCTGGTCTATACTGATGAAACTGATTTGTAATGGCATTTTTCAAATGAAATTATGATTTTTATAATCTTATTTCAAGTCAGTCAACTTTGTATTTTTGTTTCGAGAAATAATTTCAAAATCATTGAATAACTGTGAAATGGCATACTCTTGTCAAAGAAGTTGTGCCCTTGGAATGGTCCTAAATTACCCATAGAATATATGTCATCAAATTTTTGAAAATGTTTCATTTTGATACAGTTGAAATGACATGATTAAGATGTGTTGACTGATCTTTGATTTTATTCCTTTTATATTTTAGTTAAATTTGTATACTCCAGAAATGTTTATTATGTCAGACAATGGAAAAAATACATGCTACCATAATGTGCAGATAACATCCACTGAAAAAATAAAAAAAATATAAAAAATACATTCAGAAAATGCAAATCACCTGTTTAGCTTAATTGATGGTCTGAGTAACCTGTAGAGAATAATTATTTATCAGAATAATATTACTTGTTGTGATTTTTATTAGGAGTTGAATGCATGATTGATAGCCGAGATTTTTATTCAGACAGATTTACCTGAAATGATAGATGAATATGATATTATACTTTTAGTAAAAATCAAACAATTTATTTTCATTAATTTTCCTAGAGTTTTGTGACCGTAGCTTGTGACCAAGACATTTAGTTATGTTATATTTTATTTTAGATATGAATATTTTCTTTCCTTTGATTAGCAACCTGATATTTTTTTTTCTTGTGTTGATATATGTGCTATCATGTTAGAATTATCTTAGGATAAAAACATGTCCACAACTTAATATGCATTTGTAATTATCAAGATATCTTACAAAAAACATTTCTTGTCTTTCCTTCACCAGAGTATGAAATATTTCTGTTAAATATTATATTAACTAGACTCTGTTCCACTATGGTGCATGTCATAACAAAACATAACATTATGTGTACCATATTTGACTAAATTACTGCCTACTTTCTGGTCAGTATCATTTTCTGAAAATCACTCGAGATACCAGACTATAGTGTATTGCTTACCAAATTGAGCAAAGTGGATGACATTATATCTGAATGTAACTACTTTTCAAATTATCTTGATCTGGTTTAATTAAAAAATATACCTACGGAATGTAATTGCGTTTAGACATGACAATATGCAGTACTTTAGTTGAATATGGTAATCTTGATTTGTAATTAATATGAATGCAGGATTAACCTTGTAAAAATGATAACTTGTTTTTTTAGTCTTAACCTCACATTTATTATTTAAATAAGTGTTTAATAAGATATGCTGGTAGCAATGAATACTGACATGAAATAGTCTGTGTACAGTGGGATGCATATCCCATTCTGTGTGTTATTTATCTGTATGTACTTGTGAAGCAATGTTATTAATCACCATATATATACTATGTAAAATTAGATTGTTTGGGTTAGTCACTGTGTAGAACAGCGGTGATTTGCTCTCACGACCATGACATCAGACTAACATGGTTAACATATTCACTAACACACGACCGGGCCAAGCAGGGTGACAAGGCAAATCACACAATTGTTTTCACTATATTTCATGCAATTCTCAAGTTTCTGTCAACCAGGAATTTTTTTTTAAATATTTGTTGGTCTATTTATCTCAGAAGCATTTATTTGTTCTCATCTATGATTTACAAACATTATACTTATTGACAAACTAAAAAAAAATGTTCTCATCATTGTTTTTTTTCTTCTTATATTTTGATCAACACAATTTTTTTTCTGTGACAGAAAGTTGTGAATTTTCACTACAAAGCACAGCTCTTCTTTCCATTGCCTGACAGCGAGTGAAAACTAGAGCAGAATTTTTGCTACTGATTTTTAGCCCATTTTCCATTTAACTTTTGCCTGCATGTTGATTATACAGATCGAACAATGCCGTAGGGAACACTGGATATTTTCAGTGGCGCCGTGTTGCCACAAAGTTAGGAATTGAGTAAGTCGGTGTTTGTCAAGCATTTGATGCACGTTTTTTTTATGTTTTGTATATATATGTATATGTCTGACACAAATCACGTTTTTGATTTGTCTTACTTACACATTTACAACTCCTTTGTTTTGCTTTGTTAGAAAGCAACAAGGTTTTATGCACGTTCGTGAGTTTGTGTGAAATATTTGAATGTATATACACATTGTACATAAGAATGGCTAACCCGATAACCCACATATATATATGTATATTATATATAGAAATAAACTTACCCACTGCATCCACACTGACATACCTATAAACTAGATTATCTAATATCTTCCCAACCAAGAAAATATCTATTTTCCACTCTTAACTTTGCCTACTTTTATCTTCCTTTTTCTCCTGCAAGTTCCTCCAGTTACCATTCTTAAACTATTTTACTTTCTTTGCTCAAATCCACAATTTTTCGGCAAATTGTATTTGCAAATATTTTGTTGAAAGCTTCTAGGTTGGGCGCTTGGAGTATCTAGGAAAATTTGGGGCTTCTACTATTTCTTGTGACAACTAGACATCATAGGCCTGTTAATTGTTTTCTATAGATAAGTAAGATAAAACAAAGTGTAAATATGTGAATATTATCCAAGAAGTTGAACAATGTGACATTAGTCCTTGCACTTGTGAACTGTCCTCGTACACATGCGCCATTATTATTGTTCCCAAGTGTGTTTCCTGTCCGGCGTTGTACAGATATACAGTTATTGTACCAAGTTGAGCATGTAATGTCCGTCACATCAACAAACTGACAAGAAGAGTTAAAGAATAATATGTTATCATGATGTAACTTTTTTCAGCGAATAATGAATAATCATCTCACCTGTGATACTTATATGATAAGGACAGGACTGTTTTTATGTCCAGGTTCCAAGTATGCCCTTGTTCAAATAATCATGATTTGCTTTTATTTTGGTGGAAAAAATTGTTATGAGATATTTGCTACCTTTTTATAAATTTTGGAATGACATTAGGATACATATTGATTTTGAATGATAAAATGTTTCAGTGATTTCAGATTGAACTTCTAACCATGCATGGCGTTAAACGGTTTTGTTGACAGGATCTATTATATTTGACCGTTATTTGATGATATAATAAAGACCTAGATAAACGGAAAGTGCATGTTTGTAATTTAATATTGTTGCTTTTTTGAGATCAGCATTTTTTCTGTGTAACATTTTTTGAAGTAATTTGTGAAAAAATGATATATTTTACTTCATCAAGCATTTACCAACTTTTGAAAAGAATGCTTTTGTCTTTGGCTTGCATAAATTGAGGCAATTTAAAAAAATCTTATTCCAAGTATTCCATCTTGTTTAGTTTTGGAATTTACAAATGTTCTTTGAAATTTGAATCTAAAAAATGTTAAACATTTCTGCTGTTGAATTCCAATTTTGAAAAAAGATTTAGACAGGGATAATATATAATCACTCTGAATGAATGTGATAAATGGACAGACAGAGAGAAATGATGAACATGTGAATATAAAAACCAAGGGAGAGAAATAATAAATGTGTGTTTACTTTTTGCAGTAAAGTGTTGAATGAGGAAAGGGATAAAGTGACTGAAGTAAAAGACACAAAAGAAGTACAGAAAGAAGTGGAGAAGAAAGATGGAGGTGTGGAGACATTACAGGCCGTACCAACTGCCCTGGATGCCACAAAGTAAGCCTCCACATACTGGGTAGGAGGGGTAAAAAAAACATCAGAAATATGCCATGCAGTTTACAATCATTTATATTGCAAAATACCAAAGTCTTATGATAATGATCATTTTTTTAATTGGAAATTTATTTACACATGAAGACATTTGATTTAATATGTGATTTAAGAATTATCAAAATTATTATTAAAATCACAGATTGTTGTTTTTCCTCAGTCTCATCAAAAATCGATTTGCTTAATGTTAATTATGGAGATTAGTATAAATACGGTCAAAATCACATCCTCAGTATAATAATGTGTTTGACTAAATATGTTTTATGTTGTATTTCAGTATCACAGAAACAATGTCTGTGTCCATGGAATCCTTGGATGAAGGTAATCCTATAAACTCTTGTCCTCGATCACACACGGTACACTGAAAGTGAAACAAGTTCAGATAGTGATGATATTAAATGTGTTGTCAGAATATAAATTGAAAAAAAAACCTTCATCAAATTTGGATAGAGATAGAACTAAAATCCCAGTGATGCACATGTTAAAGTTCCTGAAATGTAAACTTCCTTATTAGATGTTCAGTTGATGTAAATAACACAAGAGTTAATACTATAATGCTATGAGTGAATGGAGTGAGAGTATGTTATAAATGTGATCATTTGCCTTCCCTCACCATGCATTTTGACATTATCTTCCACTGGTTCTCAGGTACAGCTGATGTTAATGACTTTGAAGATGACCCTGACCTTATGCTCAAAGGTCAGGATGCTGAGGCATGGAGTGTCACTGTCGATAAAAAGGTCAGTTGAAAACTTGTAAAAAGGTCAATTGAAAACTTGTGGGGCTTAAATTCTGTACAATCATCATGCTGTATGCACTCTACAGCCTTTCAACTGTGTGGACTACTTTAAGAAAAAAATTAAGAAAAAAAAATGAGATGAATTTATAATTATTTAATGAAAAAAGAGAATGCATTCTAAGCAAGCGTGTTGTTTTCAGACATTGAAGAAGATGAGTGCAAAGGACATCAAGAGACAAGATCATATATGGGGTAGGTTCATGCTATTAATGATAACATTTTCCAAATATTTTGTCTCCAGCAATAGACATGTGCAAATCAGCATCACCTCAAATATGTAACAATTAATTACTTGTTGTTGTTCAATTAACAGATAAGGTTGTTATTCTTATGTCAATGCATTTTCAAAATGGACGAAACGAGATATTTTATATAACACTGTAAAGCAGAATCTATTGCAACCATGTTTATCTTTTGTAAAAGGTATATGATTTATTTTATGGAATGAAACTGTGATAAGTTAGTATAAACCCTCATATCGCTAGATATGCATTATTTTATCAACTTCAGTTTGTGCCACACATCCAATATTTTTTTTATTTACTTAAAAAAAATATATTATAGAGTTGATCCAGACAGAGAAGAGTCATTGTCGGACGTTAAAGATCATGCAGAAGATATTCAGCCGTGGGATGCTGCACGAACTGAACATGAGCCAGGAAATGATCGACCGCATATTCCCCAAGCTCAACGACCTGCTGGACATCCACCTCATGTTCCTGCACACGCTCAGCGAGCGGCAGAAGTTACGGCCCGACCGCAGCATAGAGAACATAGGCGACGTCATCGTACAGCAGGTATGTAGCGATATCTGTTTACTTCCTCTTGGTGTGGGTAACACTCAGTATAGTCTATTGTCAACAAGATATTCACAAAAAAATGGATATTTTTTTTTTATTAATTAATTAAATATATATATATATATTTATTTATTTATTTTTTTTTTTTTAAGTTGCCAAAAATATTTTTATTAATTAAAAATATGGCCAATAAGTAGTTCGGGGTGTATTTGGATTAAAGTGTAGCGTCTAACACAGATTTATTTTTGTATAGTTTGAGGGGGAGATGGGGGACCGTATGAAGCAGGCGTATGGCGAGTTCTGCTCCCGGCACAATGAGGCGGTCCAGCTCTACAAGGACATCCTCAAATCAGACCGCAAGTTCCAGAACTTCATCAAGGTAAATCTCAATGTTATAACAACAAAATTGTAAAAAAAATGATTTTTAAAACATTAATGATAAAGATGAAAAGGAAGGTAAAATGAGCTCAATTTTTTATCATTGGTTAAAATGATCTTCCTGTTTATAGAAATGCAGCAGAAACAACCTGTGTAAGAGATTAGGCATCCCAGAATGCATACTGCTGGTCACCCAGAGGATGACCAAGTACCCCCTCCTCATTGAACCCATCATCAAGACGACCAAAGGTAGGCCACATCCCTGTAGAACACCTTAAAGAACACACACACACATCACACACACTACACACACTACACACACCACACACTACACACACACCACACACTAGACACACACACTACACACATACACATACTACACACACACCACACACACACCACACTACACACACACATCACACACACTACACACACTACACTACACACACCACACACTAGACACACACACTACACACACACCACACTACACACACACACTACACACACCACACACTAGACACACACACTACACACACACACCACACACTAGACACACACACTACACACACACCACACTACACACACACACTACACACACTAGACACACACACTACACACACACACTACACACACCACACACTAGACACACACACTACACACACACCACACTACACACACGCATACATCACACGACACACACCACACACTAGACACACACACACACACTACACACATCACACACACCACACACATCACACACACCACACACACACCACACATTAGACACACTACACACACCACATACACACCACACACTAGACACACGACACTACACACACACTACACAAACCACACACTACACTACATGCACACACTACACACCACACCTACCACACACTACACACACATACATCAATGTCATGTGTTACATCTTGTGTATTTGATTTTTGTCATGTTTTATCTAGTTTTGAATTAATCACCTCATAGTCTATCTCTGTCTGATATGTGAATGGTTTTATGCAGACAACAAGGCTGATCTGGAGCAGTTGCATCTAGCCCTGGGGCTGGCTCGAGACATTCTCAATTACGTGGATGCCCAAGTCGATGCCAGGAACAACGAACTCAGACTCATAGAGATATTCAATAAACTTGACGCAAGGTCATCAGCCATGTACAAGGGTAACAAGTTCAAGGTAAACGCATTGATCTTTGTAAAAAATAGAGAAATATCAAAGATATAGCCACTGTTCCTTGTAACATTTATAGGTTTAGATTTATATTTCCACATCACAACTTGGTTCATTATGGTAATTTTCATTTTAATTCTTTTATAGAAATCTGACCTATTGTCGAATAATCGCAAACTTATCCATGAAGGGACCATAAAATGGATGTCTGCCCGAGGCAGGGCATTTGGTAAGCAAAAAATATATATATCCATGCATAATTTTTTTAAATTCTTAAGCCATCATTATACCTCATGAGAGATTTTAATTTTTTGGTCAATTTGCCTTTGACAACATATTCAAATGTTATTTGAAAGTAAGAAATAGGAAAGAATATTGAGATTTTAAGATTTGGTTGAATGCAAACTCTTTTAAGTATTTTTTTTCTGTTGCTAATATCTTACTGAAAAAAAAAATTAAGCAATAATTTTTTGTCCACCACTTATGCTACAAAATCAAGTGAGAAAGATGGCAATGGAAATCCATTCAAGTGTTTAACATTCAAAGTTATGAGTCGATGACATGCTGTGTATTTTCAGAGGTGCTAGCTGTGATATTATCAGATTTGATTTTCTTCCTGTCTGAAAATAACCAGAAATATACATTCTTTGCTCAAGACAACAAGGTAAATGGCATTTTTTACATATTTATGTCAGTAGTATTTCCTCTGTGGGCTTTGAAGATAACATTTCTTGTTTTTAATTGAACACTCAGTAAACTGACACAATATTTCATAAAAGTTGTCTTGATTGTTGAAGGCAATACATTCAGTTTATTCAATTTGTCTTTTTGAAAAGTCCTTTAAAGGTATGAAAGAAGAATAAATACCCTTTAAGAAATTTTGACATGTTTTTCCGGAAAAAAGCTATAAAAATAATGTTTAAGTCTCCTGGTGTGAAATATTTAACAACGCCAAAGGACTTGAAGTTAGCGTGTTTGAAATCTCTACAAAGACCAGAGCTATGATAGGCTTTGGATCCTAATCCTTTGGTAACTATGGCATTAAACAAAAAAAAAATTGTTACTTTTTTTTAAAAGTCTATGTTATGAGTTTGTATGACATTGTTGTTGTTGTTGTTTCAGACGTGTGTGATTTCCCTCTCTAAGCTGCTGGTCAGAGAGAAGGGGGACACACGAGACAGCAAGGGCATCTACCTGATTTGCCAGAGCAAGACGGAGCCGGAGATGTACGAACTCGTATGCCGCTCCACAGAGGACCGTCGCGCCTGGATACACACCATACGTAATGCCATCATGAAGTGCCCTGAAGAAGGTGTGTATAACACTCATAACAACCCTGGGTGTGGTAACACCTGCCCCGGTCCTTGTGTCCAACATGGGTGTGATAGCCCTTGCCTGGCCATTACATCAAAAATGGGTGTGATCAAGCATAGGTGTGATAAATATTGCCTCCCTATTATTTCAAACATGGGTGTGATAAACATTGCCTCCCTATTATTTCAAACATGGGTGTGATAAATATTGCCTCCCTATTATTCCAAACATGGGTGTGATAATTATTGCCTCCCTATTATTCCAAACATGGGTGTGATAAATATTGCCTCCCTATTATTTCAAACATGGGTGTGATAAATATTGCCTCCCTATTATTTCAAACATGGGTGTGATAAATATTGCCTCCCTATAAATTTCAAACATGGGTGTGATAAATATTGCCTCCCTTTTATTTCAAACATGGGTATGATAAACATTGCCTCCCTATCTGTATTTGGGGCCTGATAATTGTATAAATCATTTATTAATAAAATTAGAAGAAAAAACATTTAATATATTACAAATGAAACATAGCAGGACTCTATGTACATAGATTATTGTACAAGAAAAAATCTTTCCATATTGCCTTATTCCACCTTTTTTTACAAAAATATAATAAGTTCAGTTATAATTACTTAATATTGCTACATTTTCAAAATATATGTATATATTTCAACTTTAATTCTGTAATTATATAAAAGTTACATAGATGTTTTATTCCTGTTAGGCATTAGCATAATTCAGCATTAGCATAATTCATCCTGGTTGATCTCATAATATAGTAATATATTAATAATCCTAGTAATTCATCATTTTTCTCAAACCATAATTGAAACCATAATTAGCTAAATATATGGTAATTGGTCCTAACTTGTAGGATTCCTTTTTTTTTTAAATTAATGTAATTTGAATATTGGCTTTTGTCATCTGCTATATAATGAAGTCAATATTGTGAAGTGGATAATTTGCATGAGTTTTGAGAGATTAAATCTCCTTGATGATGTGTGTATATTTTGTCCTATAAAACTGTACAAAGTAATTGTTTGAATATTTTTCAGCAATATTTGCTGATTTTGAAATAGCTTCAAACTTTTTTGCTACTTTTTCTTCTATAATTTGCAAAATCAGTAATGGTAAATGTACTGTGAAAATTTGTGACAAACTTTTTTAATATATTAAAACTTTATTATTAAAAAAATGCAACACCTGGCTTATAGAATAATGTGAAGTATATTAAGAGGTTAAGTAGGGCTTGTAATATTCAGCCCTACTTAACCAATAATATATGTATACTTCACAGCATAAACAATAGTTTAATGTGAAGTATATTAAAAGGGGTTCAGAAAGGCTTATTATAATCAGCCCTTCTTAACCAATAATATATATATTCTTCACAGCATAAACAAACCAGGTGAAGCATTATTTTGTGTCCAGTTTATCAATGTATATTTAATTTTGCATGAAATGTTGTGATGCATGAGGTTTAGTTGTGTGTTGTTGTCTGTTCTTTCTCTGGCTCGGCGTGCGTCTTCCTTTCCGGCCTTAATCAGCTGTGGCAGAAGCTGTGACGCCCACTGTTACATTTACAGATGACGGCATTCCGTCAGAGAGCGAGGAGGAACGCAAAATACAGGAAGCCAAATCTGCCAAACTCCGACAACTCATAGGTCAGTGTGCTTTATGGTCAGTGGGAGCCAAACATCTGTGCGGCCATGCATGAACATAGGAAAATGCAGTCATTCATGACTATTACATGACCACAAATAATGCCAGGCAAGAGCTAATAGTGACCAGAATGATAGATGTTTGGCTCCAACTTATAACAAAAAATTCTGTGAAAATAATTTGATAGAAAGCAGTATGATATGAGAGGATATAATGATTTTATTATAATTAGTACTGTTGCACAGACAATATTATAAATTGGTTAAATCATTGAAAAGCCTAGACATCCTTTATCCCCTTCATAGGTACCCCCCTTAATATATAAAATTTTTGAACTCTGCTTGACATTAGGACTTATTTCATAATTCCAAATGCAGCATCTTTGTATTTCAAGTTCTCCCATGCCCCGTCAAGGGTTTTTCCTGAGTATAATCATATATTGATATTGTCATTGTCATTGTCATGCCTCTGACTGATGACGTTTGTGTTTCAGACCAGTTACACCAGCGGGACTTGATTGTGCGTAACTGCTGCGAGGAGAAGAACAAGTTAGTGGTCGATATGCTGGAGATCTTTGGTGCTGAAGAACTTGCCACAAGTGTATGTAGCCATTAGCAAGATATAGCAAAACATTACAGCAAAATAACAGCAATATTACAGCAGTAAAATGATGGTGTGGGAATGTTGTTTTGATTTTTTTTGATTTTTTTTTCTAATTCAAATAATCATTACAGTGAACCTATTCAATGCTAATTTTGATGCATAAATCTATGTATTTTGGTGTCGGTTTCAGTAAATAATTACAGAACTTGATTTTCGTTTTGTTTTATTTTCAGTTAAGAACAATTTACAAAGACAAAGAAGGTCTGGAATTAATGGACCCTGAAGATTTGCTGCAGGCGGCCACAGGGGAAGGTATGTTTATATCAGAGAAAAAATACAATCACAAAGTGCACGCAACACTCCATGATGGATAGATAAATGGTATTGTTCATTATGGATAAAAACATAACTTTATCCATAATGTATAATGTACAAGGTTTTATCCAAGATGGATAAATGTGCAGTATTATCCATGATGGATAAATGTGCAGTATTATCCATGATGGATAAATGTGCAGTATTATCCACGATGGATAAATGTGCAGTATTATCCATCATGAACTGAATTTACACCATACAGATATTATCATCTATTCTCTGATTAATGTTATGCTTGTGCTAACGTAATGTAAAAAGATGTGTCATGTATGATATCATGACTGTGCCAACATAATGGCAAGGATGTGTCAAAGTAGGGTTAATGTTTGCTATTATGACTTCAGCAACAAGGTTGATGTCGATGCTGCAGGGGAACAACACAGTAGCCCTCAGCCGGAGTGTGAGCAGTGTGGCCGACCAGGCAGAGGCTGGCAGCTACACACCCCCACTGCCGAAGCGTGCTGAAACATTCTCAGGCTTTGAGGCCAGAGACAAAGAGAAAGGTATTTAGAACTTGCTGACAACATTCAATGAATATTTTGAAAAAAAGATTTTTGAAAAATAGTTTTTTTTTTACTCTTGAAATTCTATGTTCGGGGATACCAGTGTGGCCTATTTGGGGTATGCAAATTTCTTAATTACCAGGACAAATTCTTTGACATGATTGCAAAATTTTATAAGATTCTGGATTGATTTATTTACAAAATCACTCTCTATGAATTGGGTATGTGTTTTCTCTTTACAAAACTTCATTGAGTCACTTCTGTTCCCCTTTCATTAAGGTTTTAAATATTTTCATAAATTGTTTTAGAATATACATTAAGGTATTAAATATTTTATTAAATTGTTCAGAATATACAATAAGCTTTGAATATTTTCAAAAAATGTTTTGGAATGTACACATATTACAAATTATTTAATCATGATGTTTAGTATAGAATAACAGTAAAATAATACATTTTTCTTTTCATAGTATTTTTACTCAATGTAGTGCATGTGGTGGTTAGTTTAATGCTGATTAGTATGCGTCTTATCAATATACCTAATTTCAGTTGAAACCAAACCTCTATCTGGTCATGCATAAATGTGACGTATATGGTCACGTAATAAGCACATAGCATTATTTGGTCATGCATAAATGTGACGTATATGGTCACATAATAAGCACATAGCATTATTTGGTCATGCATAAATGTGATGTATATGGTCACATAATAAGCACATAGCATTATTTGGTCATGCATAAATGTGACGTATATGGTCACATAATAAGCACATAGCATTATCTGGTCATGCATAAATGTGACGTATATGGTCACATAATAAGCACATAGCATTATTTGGTCATGCATAAATGTGACGTATATGGTCACATAATAAGCACATAGCATTATTTGGTCATGCATAAATGTGACGTATATGGTCACATAATAAGCACATAGCATTATCTGGTCATGCACTGTTGTTGCATTGTATTATTTGGTCACTCATACATTGTGCATGACACAATGTGGTCACACAGTTGCCCTATGTGACCTTATTCAGTCATGTTTGTGCATGACAAAGTAGAGGTTTGGTTCAGACTGGATATGATTGTATTGGCATTTATTTGTCTGTGGCATGGTCTGTTACATTAGTATGTGGGTTAGCACCAGTAAAAAGCATTCACACTACAATACAATCAGGTTTCAGACCATAACATCATATGAGTGCAATATTTTATTAGTCATTATCACTTTGTGCATTTTGATTGTGGGAAATTATGAAAATATTTATATTTAGAGTATTTTAGATTCCATATCAAATGCAATATTTTATAGATTTGGAAAAAAACTATAAAGATTTCACTTTGCATGGTCAGACCAGAGCTACACACTTTCAAGGCTCTGTCCTTTTATGATCAATGCAGGCACAAAGTAGAATAACAGCTAATAACCTCATCTCTATGTTGATCAAATAATGGTCTGGATTGATTCAATTATCAGCACTGAGGAGAATTTTATCAAAAGGTTTATTTTGAATCAATCGTTGTGATAAGTGGCCTTTTGACTGATCTGTTCAGTATTCATTTCTCAGGATGCACAACCCTTGTGACACAAGAGTGTGGAAACTCCTGCCCCAAGTGCAGCCTGGGCAACTTTTGCACAAGTTTCCAAAACTCCTGCCTCACATAGGATGTGTATTCTGTAATATGGATAAACATTTTTTTCATTTGAGAATGCAATTTGAATTTCATCAATTTTGTCTTGTTCCTTTGGGAAACCATGTACCTTTGATGAGTCATGCACCTTTGATGAATCATGCACCTACTTTGATGAATCATGCACCTACTTTTGATGAATCATGCACCTACTTTGATGAATCAAGCACATACGTTTGATGAATCATGCACTTTTGATGAATCATGCACTTTTGATGAATCATGCATCTTCTGTGATTCTTTCAGATTTGATCCCATAATAATAGGGTAGAGCTTACTCAAGCACAGACTATAGACTTTTTTGGTTCTCATGATTTGAATGTGATTTATGACACAACCTCTGATAATTCCTCACATTCTTGAACTGCCTGTCTTGGTGTTGGTGGCTTGCACAAACTTTTTTTAACACTTTATTAAATATCATTTTCCTACTGGAATTCATGGGTAACATGTAATAAATATTGTACTGTAATTGGCACAGCCCTGGGCAAACAATGCAGTACGCCACCATTACCCAAAAGAGCAGAAACATTCTCCGGATTTGAAGCTAAAGTCAAGGATAAAGGTATGTTCATGAGATATATCTAAGACAGGCTGAGCTAATCAGTGAGATTATCCACAAATAAGGCAGGTATAAAATAACGTGGGAAATAATCCAAAGATGCAGGTCTTTGAAACACTGTCTGCAAGATTAACCAGAAATACAGCAGGTCTATGTAACAATTTAGTTTGTTTGATTTCCCAGAAATAAAGCAGGTATGATAAGTAGTGAGAAACAAACACTTAGTGAGAGACTTCAGAAGTGCAGCAGGTCTATGTTACATTTTGTGGGATACTCAGGTCTATTTTACATTTTCTTTGTGATAACCTGAATTAAGGCTGCTTTAAGCAACACTATCTGAGATACTCCAGAAATAGAATTGGTCTCACAATTTGTGTGGAATGATCGATGTCACACTATGTCCGAGATTAACCAGAAATACAGTAGGTCAATATATCTCTTTGGTATTCATACAATGACACAGTATAGAGACAAGTCTTCCAGTATGGAGACACAATTCAGCAGACATCAGTTGTTTCCATAAACATTTATCAGATGATTGAGATACATATGCTTAATGTCATTTTCATATTCATTCCATTTTACTTTGTCATAAAATTTCAATGCAAGAACCAAAGTGCTTGTTTTATATATCATATCATTAGTTATAGAAATTAGAAGTGTAATAATTATATTATCAAATAGCATAGTTGTGTCATGTGACCTGTGACTATATGCTAATTGGATATATTGTTTATATCTAGAGATAGAAAATAAAACCAATATGTTGCGCATGAATATATAAGTACAAAGTTGCACATGTATTTTTTTCAGGGGTAAAGAAACGTTATGCTACAAGTCCAAGGGAGGAATTAAGTCACACAGAGGTCAACCAGGGTCAAGGTCAAATGAGTCCAAGTCACAAGGAGAGGGAACGAGACAGTGACACAGATTCCTTGCTCAGCACAGACAGCCATACATCCAAGGTCAGCCTTTTTATAATCACAATTTTTTTAATGTTTGGAACTAACAAATTTCTGGTATTTGCTCCTGTTGCCTTGTATAATATTTAATACACAAATATTTATCAAATTTGGCAGAAGAAATAAAGATGTTTAAGTGATTCAGCTCCATGAACTTTTACTCATTAGGTGTCATTGGTGAGATATTTCAACTGATTAATAGCTATAACTTTTTACTCACCAGGTATCACTGAGAAGAGGAAGTGTTGGGGTCCCAGCCATGCATGAAAAACCAAACAATAAGGTCAGGGAAAATATATTATTACATGATTAATTGATTTATCTGTTGCATGGAGTTGATTCTTAGGTATTTATTTTAGTTGGAATATGAATGAAAAAAAATATCCAATATGTTCGTCCAAAGTGAGCAAAGTGCTGACACCTGTATCAAGTTGTGATAATTTAATGATCGAGATGGTGCTGCAACCTAGTGTTCATTTCCCTTTCCCTTAAAGTATGAAAATAATAAAATTAATAGAATATTTAAATAGTGCTAACATCAGACGAGGTCTGCTCATGGCACTCTAAATAAACTTTATGTAATTTTGTTTTTGTTTTTGTTTTATCTTACTTTTGCATGTCAGTGTACTATTTGCAGTTTGATTAATTTTATTATTGGATGTTATGTAAATAGGAGGGACCACCAAAGAACGTTGATATTACTTATCTAGCTGCGGTAAGCAGTAAAGTGTGTTCATGTTGTGTAGACTAAATAGTTTGTTTTGTAGTGATCAATTCACAGTTCCATTAATTTCACTCACAGATTATCTTCTATTCCTAAGCTTTTCATAGTGTCATAATCATTGCTATATGATTACAGACTGTCCCCAGAATGTCTGTCCCTGATCACTTTACTAACATCACCGAATGAAATGTCACATGTCCTGGACCTATCCTCTGAAATGATTTGAATCCTGCAGATAATAATCAGTTAACTAATATATTAAATAGGGTCGGCCATTTTGCTGGGTCTCCTTTATTCAAGATAAAAAAGTCACTTTCTTGCAAGGCTTTGATGATTTATTCACGTAAATTGTGAAAAGGACCTTCTTTCCCATTGGCATTGTAGTATACACACACACACACACACACACGCACACAGACGATTAGATGAGATAAAATCTAGAATCAATGCTCACAAGGCAGGAAAAAGGGAGTCATAAAGTCATAGACTATATTGAGTTACTGACTAATGTCTTGGCAGACATTAAAAAAAATAGGCAGTCACATAATGGAACCTGCTAGAAAACATCAGAGGGGATTTAATTTTGAATAGGTGTTGCTTAATTCAACATTCATCACCATTGTGTTCCTTAGCCCCACACAATACACTGAACATTTGCACTGAGAATTAGCCTCGGGGAAGAGAGAAGTGTTTCTCACACATATGTGAGTAGAAAGAATAGATAAGATTAGTGGACTGACCCCAAGGGTGAGATATATAATGGACTGACCCTGTGGGTGAGATTTATAATGGACTGACCCAGTACAAATCAGAAACTGTGGCAAGAAAACAAGATAATGGGAAAGACTGTGCTTGATAACACAGACCTGAATTATGGGTTTCTCCCCACAGACCACACGCCACCAGCCGATAACTACCAGGATACAAGCTGCAGTCCTTTCTTATATTTATTCTCACCACAATCAAAATCACCACAAACTTGCTACAGTCAAACTCACAATTCGACTCCCCACAGTCAAACTCCACACAGTCAAACTCCCCACAGTCAAACTCCCCACAGTCAAACCCCCTACAGTCAGTCTTACCACAGTCAAACTCACCACAGTCAAACTCACAACAGTCAAACTCCCCACAATCCAACTTCTCACAATCCAACTTCCCACAGTCAAATTTTAAATATCTACCAAATCAGTGCAAGTATGCATACATGTGAGAGTATGCATACCAATATGAGTAATGCATACCAACCAGTGTGATTTTGCATACCAATGTGAGTACACATACCAGTGTGAGTATGCATACCAGTGAGAATATACATACAAATATGAGTACACCCACCAGTGTGAGTTTGCACAATGGTGCAAGTATGGTGTGCATTCTGGTGTGATTATACATACCAGTGTGACTGTATATACCAGTGAGAATACACATACAAATATGAGTACACCCACCAGTGTGAATTTGCACAATGGTGCAAGTATGCTATGCATTCTGGTGTGAGCATGCATACCAGTGAGAATATACATACCAGTGAGAATATACATACCAGTGAGAATATACATACCAGTGAGAATATACATACCAGTGTGAGTATGCATACCAATGTGAGTATGCATACCAATGCGAGTATACATACCAGCGTGAGTATGCATACCAGTGTGAGTATACATACCTGTTTTAAGTGAGTAGGTTATTATTATTATTAATGTTGAATTTTAAATATCTACCAAATCAGTGCAAGTATGCATACATGTGTGAGTATGCATACCAATATGAGTAATGCATACCAGTGAGAATATACATACCAGTGTGAGTATGCATACCAGTTTTAAGTGAGTAGGTTATGGGATAATCCCAATCAAGGAACTGGTAAATGCTCAGTGAATATCTTAATTCCAGTTATTTATGACTGCGGAAGCACATGTCTTCTGAATGGATTATATCATATTATTTGTCACTAATCTGTGGGAAATACACAGCGTTATCTGTGTGACAAATATATGAGTCAGGATTAGTCGCAAGCAGTTCTCAGAATATTGAATTTGATACACAAGAACAGGTACATTGGCATCAAGAACCTCAATTCAAAGATACCAGCAAAAATGTCAAGTGTCTGAAAGATCTGTGTGATACAGTAAACCAAGCAAGTTCTCTCATGAAAGTGTTTTATTAAGGGGATTAATATTGGGGGAATCTTAGCTCCCAAAGAAAATTTTTGATATCAATCAATTGAAGCATTTCTGCCAAACAAATTATTTCACTTTTAAGCTCCAGGTCAATGAGAACCATGATAATAATAATTCTCACTGTTTGAGTGGGCCATGCTGCCACCTGGTGTGTTAAATGTCTCACGCATGGGGGGAAATATGTAGACATGATAAGTGGTAAAAATGTTGATTAATGATCAGTTAATTTAAATCATTTTATTACACCTATAACAGTTATGTATTAAAGATTTCTAAACTTTTTGTTTTCCTGTATATGCATTTGTTGCCAAAATTTTTAATTCCTTTCACAACGTACAGAATGGTATCATAGCAACAAATCTATCCCAGAATGCATTGTACATGACACAAGAGACACCTGGTGTATCACATATGTTGAAACCTGATCAATCAGAATCATGATGGAAAGTCTTGGCCTCTTCACACAGAGCACAGTTCTAAGAATTAACCAAATTTTTATTTGTGACCTTTGATATTGCTATTTAGGTAGTTTGGGTAAAACCCTGGTAAAATGACCCATGGCTTAACCATTTGTTGTTTGCACTTTATCCCAAGCTTAAAATGATGTATGGATTTGTCCTGATTCAAGAGAACAAGAGTACTCGCACACTTTAGTTTCAAAAGGAAATACAAGAAATTATAAAGTGTAAGAATTATATTAATCAGAAAGTCAACCTTTTGATTGGCCCATTACTTTATACTGCATTACTGCAGGCCCGATTATAGATATTAAACCATTATACCGTACATTTTATTTATTTATGGTTTAATAATTAAAATTTAAGAAATATAACAATTTCTATAGTCCATTATTCTTGGTTTATACCATGTGTGATACAGGGTGGCATAGGAGGGTTACTATATGCTGGTCTGTGGAGTATTTGCAGTCCGTCATTCCTGATGTATTTAAGTCTGGGAAAAGAATGCAAGCTATTAAGATAGTGGTAAATTAAGATGAGAGGGTGGTACTAAGTAAATTGCCTTTTGAATTGATACCTAAAAAAAGAAGTTGGTATAAACTTGACGGGGACATCACAGCTTGGATCTGGAGTGCACAATGCTGTTTATCTTGGTTTATTGTTATCATATTACCGAAAGATTAGGATATGTTTTGACTAGTGTTTTTTAATGACATTCTGACGTACACTTGTATGCCACAATATAACAAATATTGGTTTTTTTTATTGTGGTTATTAAAACGTTTTATGCACTAATCTCGTTAAAGAAAACAGATTTCCATGTCCTAGACTTTAGATAGATCAAAAAACACTAAGATAAACAATGTCAATGTTACAGTAATGCAGATATGTGATGTCAGAAACTAGGAACGGGACACCATCCCGATATTGCCTAAGTTTGTTATCCTTGTGCTGGAGATTCATTTGATAATGCTTTATTTTCATATTGGTTGAATTAAAATTGGAGAAGAGGGAGTAATAATTGTGTCTAGCTTGACATTAGGATATGGATTAGAACTCTGCAAGGCTTCACCTTATTCCAGTGTAAAACAGTTTTCAAAAAAATGGTTTCCTCTGAAAAAGCAGGAAATGTGCACACGGGAGAAGCAGCTTTGTTCCCGACGCGTGTCAGACACGTGGTCCATGCCCACAGCTGGTCATGGAAAGAGATGCAAAAAAAAAAAAAAAGACCTCATTTTCATGAAAAAGCATGTCTGACTGAGAGCGGCTGGTGTGGGTTATGCTCTATTAGTGTGTAACTTATATTATGGGGCCTGGACAGCAGGGGTAAGACGTGTGTAACTCATACAGTGTCTGCTGATTAGGCCCTCTGAGTGGACACAAATGTTACCAGTGCTTACACCGAGTAGAGAACCAACACATCGCCTGCAAACACCTCCCTCCTCTACATAGAAATACTAATTACTCTGTATTAAAGGGCAGTAAACTCCTATCCTGTCCTGTTCCTATTGATAAATCATTCCTGGTGCAAATTTTGATATGAATGTATAAGTGAAATATCAATTCCCCTGCACAAAGTTTTTGCACTGCATAAACTAAATTTTGGGTTGTCATTCTAACTGTGAAAGAAATTTTGTTCATTGACAGAAATATAGTAAAAAAATATTTTGTCTATCAGAGCTATGAAAATAAATTGTTTTTTTAAAAGGATATGTGCACTTAAATAGATATATATCCAATGCAAACCAATAATAGGTCAGTTTTCATGATCTGACAGTCATTGTATTTTTGTCTATTTCCTTGTTTTATAGGACAGTCGTATTAATCGCAGAATGAGCACCAGTTTCCTGCAAAACTTACTGATAAAGCAACACAACGAAAAGGACGATGATAGCAGGACCTCCAGCGACCGGGGATCATTGGGCGACGTATCAACAGCATCGTCAATATCGGTGACAGTGCCTCCGCTCATCCCCCCCACCAAGGAACACTGCGCTGCCATTGGTCAACTCATGCATTACTTCAGCACCCTAGTGGTAAGTACCGACAAAGTTGTCTTCGGCTGAATTGCTTGGTAAATTATCACATGTTTAAAAGGTCATTACTTGAGGACCAAAGTTTGAAGGGCTAGATATTTTTCCATCCATTTTTGTAAGGATTTTGAAATAAATATTATTTTAATAAGTAATATATATATACAATTGGAGGGACATGGTTCCATTTTTTCTATAGTATTTCCCTGAATATCACGATGGCTGTGTTCTAGAAATTGACCTTTCTACCAGGAAATGACCTCCAATAAGGAAGTCGGGCTTTCTTGAGATAGACATGGAATATGTTTTCATATTTCTTCCACAAACAAGTTGATTAGTCAGGTGGATTATTTTACATAATGTATCGTCCTATCAGCACGACTTTCAAGTCTAATCTCTTGTTTTATATATCAAAAACCTTTTCTTTAGTGAATCATAGTTTTCTGAATCGCATTTCCTGGTTTGACAAGGAACTTATGGAAGTTGTCAGAAGTATTTTTTTCTCCTGGTGATCGACGACTAGACATTTATCATGTTCAGTTGGCTAGGTACAAGGTTTTGCACCAGATGTCTCACTGAGAGCCAGATTTCAGAACATGTCAGACACAAGATTACAGCAGGTTAACCTACAAGTGCAGACTGATGTGTCATCATTGGCCGACTACCACCCTGCAGCACCGATGCCATTGTTATGGGGAATACATTCACTGCAGCGCTGATGCCATTGTTATGGGGAATGCATTCACTGCAGCACCGATGCCATTGTTCAGGGGAATGCATTCACTGCGGCACTGATGCCATTGTTCTGGGGAATGCATTCACTGCAGCACCGATGCCATTGTTCAGGGGAATGCATTCACTGCGGCACTGATGCCATTGTTCTGGGGAATGCATTCACTGCGGCACTGATGCCATTGTTCTGGGGAATGCATTCAATGCGGCACTGATGCCATTGTCCTGGGGAACGCATACTTTTTGCAATGAGTTGAATGCCAAAGAACCAAGAATATTTGATTTTTTGTTTGGCCAAAAAAGCTCAATTGTTAGAGCATTCACCTTGAGACCCAGGGATTCCAGTTTGAATCCTGACCAGTTACTATCAAGCACAATGAGTATACCTTGTCTGAAATCAGTGCTATATAAATGTTGCCTTTACCTTTTTTACCTGTAAAATTTACAACATGAAGTCACCGATTGTGGCCATTTGCTTCATATTAGACAAAGAGAGTAAAACGTACTGAGGCAATCAAATAAAATCCACATGGGTGACCTTTTATGAGTTGTATCTATGACCTGGACCTTGTAAGGTCAAGTGGGTGAGAGGTAGCTCCTCGGAGAGGTCCATGTCAAGATGTGGCCCACCCAGTTGGCTGACCACTTCATATGATATACACTGTCTGAGGCTGGGGCAGCCACATCTGAGGTCATCTGGGTCACACTAAGGTCATCAGAGGTCATCTGGAGTTGTGCAGGAGTGAGTTGTCGGCTGTACATTACTACTGGTTTATAATTTCTGTCTATAGGATTCAAGTATTCAGCCACTGATGAGGATTTTGTCCCATTCTGATGACCTTACAGGTCAGAGGGAGACTTTGGCTGTCTCTCTGTGATCATCATGTCTCCCTATAGTTCATAGAGAGAGGGGTGTTGGTTATCCGTGTCTGATCACCTTAAAAGGTCAAAGAGAGAGACTGACTGACCTTGTCTGATCTCCTTACAGGTCAGAGAGAGGCAGTGGTTGTCCTTGACTGACTGCCTTACGAGTCAGAGAGAGGCAGTGGTTGTCCTTGTCTGATCACCTTACGGGTCAGAGAGAGGCAGTAGTTGTCCTTGCCTGATCACCTTACAGGTCAGAGAGAGGCAGTGGTTGTCCTTGACTGACTGCCTTACGGGTCAGAGAGAGGCAGTAGTTGTCCTTGTCTGATAACCTTACAGGTCAGAGAGAGGCAGTAGTTGTCCTTGTCTGATCACCTTACGGGTCAGAGAGAGGCAGTAGTTGTCCTTGTCTGATCACCTTACGGGTCAGAGAGAGGCAGTGGTTGTCCTTGTCTGATCACCTTACGGGTCAGAGAGAGGCAGTAGTTGTCCTTGTCTGATCACCTTACGGGTCAGAGAGAGGCAGTGGTTGTCCTTGACTGATCACCTTACGGGTCAGAGAGAGGCAGTGGTTGTCCTTGCCTGATCACCTTACAGGTCAGAGAGAGGCAGTGGTTGTCCTTGACTGATCTCCTTACAGGTCAGAGAGAGGCAGTAGTTGTCCTTGTCTGATCTCCTTACAAGTCAGAGAGAGGCAGTGGTTGTCCTTGCCTGATCACCTTACAGGTCAGAGAGAGGCAGTAGTTGTCCTTGTCTGATCACCTTACGGGTCAGAGAGAGGCAGTAGTTGTCCTTGTCTGATCACCTTACGGGTCAGAGAGAGGCAGTGGTTGTCCTTGTCTGATCACCTTACGGGTCAGAGAGAGGCAGTAGTTGTCCTTGTCTGATCACCTTACAAGTCAGAGAGAGGCAGTGGTTGTCCTTGTCTGATAACCTTACAGGTCAGAGAGAGGCAGTAGTTGTCCTTGTCTGATCACCTTACGGGTCAGAGAGAGGCAGTAGTTGTCCTTGTCTGATCACCTTACGGGTCAGAGAGAGGCAGTGGTTGTCCTTGTCTGATCACCTTACGGGTCAGAGAGAGGCAGTAGTTGTCCTTGTCTGATCACCTTACGGGTCAGAGAGAGGCAGTGGTTGTCCTTGCCTGATCACCTTACAGGTCAGAGAGAGGCAGTGGTTGTCCTTGACTGATCTCCTTACAGGTCAGAGAGAGGCAGTAGTTGTCCTTGTCTGATCTCCTTACAAGTCAGAGAGAGGCAGTGGTTGTCCTTGACTGATCACCTTACAGGTCAGAGAGAGACAGTGGTTGTCCTTGTCTGACCACCTTACAGGTCAGAGAGAGGCAGTGGTTGTCCTTGCCTGATCACCTTACGGGTCAGAGAGAGACAATGGTTGTCCTTGTCTGATCTCCTTACAAGTCAGAGAGAGGCAGTGGTTGTCCTTGACTGATCACCTTACAGGTCAGAGAGAGACAGTGGTTGTCCTTGTCTGACCACCTTACAGGTCAGAGAGAGGCAGTGGTTGTCCTTGCCTGATCACCTTACAGGTCAGAGAGAGGCAGTAGTTGTCCTTGTCTGATCACCTAACGGGTCAGAGAGAGGCAGTAGTTGTCCTTGTCTGATCACCTTACGGGTCAGAGAGAGGCAGTAGTTGTCCTTGTCTGATCACCTTACGGGTCAGAGAGAGGCAGTGGTTGTCCTTGTCTGATCACCTTACAGGTCAGAGAGAGGCAGTAGTTGTCCTTGTCTGATCACCTTACGGGTCAGAGAGAGGCAGTAGTTGTCCTTGTCTGATCACCTTACGGGTCAGAGAGAGGCAGTAGTTGTCCTTGTCTGATCACCTTACGGGTCAGAGAGAGGCAGTAGTTGTCCTTGCCTGATAACCTTGTATGAAAATGCGTTGATTTTACCCTTATGACTCTGGTGCCTATCTGCTTACAACTTCTCATTCCTTCATTTGTGATACATGTTCATTCTCAGATACTGGACCCTCTTTAATGTTACATGACCTATTCCAAACAGTAGTAAGAAAACATTTTCTTGTTTACTTTTTTAATATCAGATTCATTAATATTATGCCCCAGTTCTCTTACACACATTCAACAAAGTAATATCTTTAAAATATATATGTCAGTCAGTGTGCTAGAACAGATGACATTGAATGGAACTACTATCACCAAAGATGATAAATGCAAGCAGGGGGCAGTAGGGGGCAGCACAGGTCAGCTTGTATGTTGTGAGTATGAGATATCATTCCCTGTGATGTGGGAGAAATAACTATGCAGATCAAATAAAGTTGTCACAACACAGGGGTACCCTTGATAACAGTCCACGGCTCCTGTTACTTCTTTACCTTATGATATTTCTGCATATATCAGGACATATTGAAATACTTTTATTAAACAAACATTATCACAATCAATGCTTGTTTGGAACTTGTAATCTTGAATGTGAATGTAGTTACTAATGTTTGATAAAAATAAATGACATCAGGATGAGGGTTTCTCACACTTTGGGATTAAACTCAAGATATTATAGGTCAGCTTACATGAAGAAAAGAAATGAACAAATCGTTTAGAAGTGACACTTATAAGTTTTTCATGAGTACGTGATTTTAATCACACTCTCTTCAAAAAAAATCCTGTGATTAGAAACCGGAGAAAAAAATGGACACTTTGGAATAATTCTTTTTGAGTGATAATGTACTGCTGGTTACGTGCAGGACGTGGCATACACCTCATAGGTCTATGTACACAGGGGAGGTGTGGTCATATTCATATCTCATTTGTCAACCAAGATCAATTTGTAACTAATCATTAGGACGCAATCTTGACAAGTGGTACAACTCGATGTGTGTGTTTTAGTAATTTAACACAACCAAGCTAAAATATAGATCAGAGAATGGTATAATAAAAAGGAAAGAGGTGGCCGACTAATAATGCAGAAAAATCTTGAAAAAACGTGAGGTGTTCAAGCCTTCAAACTGAGATTCTCAAAATGAGCCAATCAAACTGAGCTACTCAAACCGAGCCACTCAAACTGAGCCATTCAAATTGAACTACTCAAACCAAAGAATTCAAATTGAGCCATTCAAATTGAGCCACTCAAACCAAAGAATTCAAACTGAGCCATTCAAATTGAACTACTCAAACCAAAGAATTCAAACTGAGCCATTCAAATTGAGCCACTCAAACCAAAGAATTCAAACTGAGCCATTCAAATTGAACTACTCAAGCCAAAGAATTCAAACTGAGCCATTCAAATTGAACTACTCAAACCAAAGAATTCAAACTGAGCCTCTCAGACTGAGCCTCTCAAACTGAGCTAATCCAACTGAGCCACCCAAATTGAGCTACATTTTCCCACAGTGACTCAAGGGTTCTCAGGAAATTAGTACTTTTATTCTGTTTTTTGTCAAAACACTGAAAGATATGTTTAATACAGCAACATGGATGTTGTCAATGGGCACTGGGAAATCCCACATATGTGGTAGGACACCAAGAAAACCTGGCATTTTTTACTAACAAATGAACAAGTCATTGCCCTCTTTTTCAGGAAATTCTTGGAAAATTGTTCTTTAGTGGTATTACACCACACAGAAATAAAACATAGAAACTGTTGACTGTATTTGTATACAAAGGTTTTGTGCAAAAAAACAATCTAATTCCTATCGACCCTATTTTAATGGAAATGACAAGAAACTTCACTCATTGTGACTGATATCATTCCACAAACAGGATTGCCACCCAGTCTTTGATCCGTGGGCAGGGCACGTGCCCAGATATCAAATGTCGGTGACCAGACTATCAGGTGTGACTCAAACACAGATGTCAGTGCAGCCCCGCAGAGAGATTTGCTGATGGTTTCTGTGGCTTAAATTGGTTCTTTATGAAGTGTCTAAATAAGTGGCCAAAATAGAATTAAAATTGTTATAGAAAGCAGGATCTGCATTCAGTATACTTTGATACATGTTGCGATTCTGATCTGAGCTGACCGTATGATAAAGTGATACTGCCTGTCTGGACAGCAATGCTGTGGTCCACCGTAACATGAATACAAATGCTTCTCAATTCTGCCCTTTCTGATCTTCATGCATCATCTTTTTGCTCATATTTCTGTTGTTATTCAGCCCTGCTTTGGCCTGACACTGATCACATTTAGGCTTGTCTCATATTACTAGTTTCTTTCTGTGCTTTAATATTTTCAGAGGTGATTTGTATTTTCCTGGTACTGACCAGTCTCAAAATAGAATGCAAGACTCTTGGTTGATTATTGATTTGTTTTATTTTTCAGATTATAGCATCTCAACAAACTACAGAAGTAGAAAGGTCAGTCTCAATTATTATATAAGATCAGCAGCAAAACTGTCATTTTATTTTTTCAAACAAAGTTCCATATAAATCAGGGGTGGGAGAGCTTTGAACCTTGCCAGAATTGAATTCTGAATGGAATTGGCATAATTAAAAACATTCCCACCCCTGGAGATGTGTTTGCATGAAGTTTAATGTTGTTTGCTGTTACTTGGGGATAATTATTCATGATGGTATTTATAATCAAATTAAAAAATAAAATCTCAATCATTATAAAAAGCTATGCGGCAAATTTTTATTGAGAGGAATCCAAGAAGATTTAAGTGTCTGTAGCCGTAAATCTGTCCTAATCTAACCACAAAAGAAATTAAAAACCATTTACTTCGACAAGAGCTTTTCTCTGGGGAAGAATTATGTTTGTTTTTTATGAGGATATAAAAGATGGGAGAAGGGTTTGGCACATTTTGTGGCCAACCTCAGGACACCCAGGCAGCAGACCAGGGGCTTATCCAGAAAATAATTGGGGCATGTATAGGCAGCAGACCAGGGGCTAAGTTTCGCAAAAATTTTAAGCGGAATAAGAAATTGGTAATCGTTAAATTTTAATTTTTAATCAAATATTATATTCTCAGTCCCTTGAAAGACTAAAATTTAAACCTATTTACCAGTGATGGTTGATGGATTGTTCAGAAGTTGAATTCGGTCCATCATTACTGTCCAGATTAGAAAAGAATAAAACTATCAATATTAGCATCCCTTCAACAAACACCAAGGAATTTGAGTTCAGAATTATTCTTTTCCCAAGCTGGTTCAAATTTCTTTGTGTCAAGATGCCCATCAGTTTTGAATTTTCAAAAATCAAACCCCTTTCTGGAGAAGCTGCTGTTATAACAAGTAATGAGCGTCCAATTGACAATGATGGACCCTGGGGAAATAAATTTTTTAAAAAATAAAGAAATTTACCAGAAGGCATGGAGGTCCTAAGTTTAACATCACTGACAAATGCCAGAACTGACAAATTGAATATGACATGATAAGTCAACTTTAATAGAATTGTCCTTCACAATCGCAACAACATTCTAATTAGTATTATAGCTTTTTGCTAGATCCAGATATGACATTTAAAAATTGTTTTTATGTGCACTAATGAGATGCTTTACATCAGAGGGTCATTCCTTATCAGATTTTTTTCAAGCGGACAAGTGGTTTTATATTATTCCCCCATTTAGTTGTATATACTTCAAAACAGTGGTTCTCTTTATGGAAGAAACAGATCTTCAATAAATCTCACAATGTAAATAAAGACAAATTTAATGTCAGTATTAAGTAGAAGTCAAGTGGATTATCATGAGTGGCGTTTTTTACCCCGGCCCTCCCAGATGGGAAAGGAAGGCATACCATAGTTTTTATTCATAAATCTATTCATATCTTGAAAAAAAATGTGAATTTCAAACCTTAGGTTTGCTTTGCTGCATTGATAAATGTTGCCATTGAACTGTTCAGAATAAATTATTGTATGGAAAACTAAGATTGCCTCTTGTTTAAGAAGTCATTTTGTCTTGTGATTGGTTTTATTCTTTGTTCTAAGATGCACTGGGAAGCATAACGAATTAGTCACAAATAAACAATGGGCTTTATTTTCAGGATTGATTCATTATTGTAAACAGTTGTGTACAAATCTGACTACAGGAATAAAACAGAGATACTGCCATCTTAAGTTACATTGTCTAGAACTTGTGTCTCCCGAAGTTGCAAAATGTGACATTTTTTTGCAATAAATGGACCACAAGAATGGGCTCCACAACAAATTTATGATAATTGGAAGGCAGCCCTAGTGATGGTGACTGAAGTTGTGTCGGAAGAAAATTAAAATTCTGATAAGGCTTATCACAAATGCCAAATTTAGTGGTAGATTTCGACCCAGTTGTGGTGGGGACAATCCCCTGTGACTAGTCTGGTAAAAACTTCACTCAGGTCATGCATGATTGTGACTGGATGAATTCATGTATCATTACATATAGTGCCATGAGGTTGGACAGGAGTGGGCTGACTGAGGTTCAGAAAAAGGGAATCTTATAGTGTCCTACATTGATCATGGGGCTCAACTGTCGCCAATTTGACCGAATGTCAATTGTAACCCCACCCTGCCCTCCCCCAGAACCCCACCCCCCCCCCCCCCCAGAACCCCACCCCCTACCCTAATGAACACACAAGGCAAATTGTAGATGCGTCCTACAGATAGGAACCAAATTTGATGTTTTAAGACCCTACCTTGGTGGTGTATTGAGCAATAATTAGATATATCAAATATTTTCAATATGCACACTGAATTAATACAAATATTTGCAATTAAAACATCAGAAATGTCCTATAGGGCTCAGATCCATGAGTTTAAAATCTCAGAAATTTACCAGATGGTGGGGCAATGAAACTGGAAAAAACATGAAAATGTATGGTGCAGGGTTTGAATTGACTCTTGCATTATGGGAGTCCAGGCAAGATGTAGTATATCAGGAACACTTGTTTGACAACATTCACATAGTTGGACACAATATACAGAGATAGGAAGGCAAATGTTTTGGTGAATCATGCCACGTCATTGCGGTGGTGCTACATTTCACAACCAAATGTTATGTCAGGTTTTGTTACCTACAGTGACGGCCAGAGCGTGTGTGTCATTCACCATTAACTTACCTCATTCCTGAGATCTGACAAATTTGGTGTGTCATTCATTCTTCTCAATCTTACTCCATTCACCAGATCAGACAAATTAGGAGCCATGCATTCACCTCTATAGCAGACAAATTAGGAGCCGTGCATTCACCTCTGTATAAGACAGATTAGGAGCCATGCATTCACCTCTTTGTCAGACCAATTAGGAGCCATGCATTCACCTCTTTGTCAGACCAATTAGGAGCCATGCATTCACCTCTATGTCAGACCAATTAGGAGCCATGCATTCACCTAGAGCTATATCTTACCCCATTCCCAAGACTTCCTCACCCCAAACCCAAGATCTGACAATTTAGAAATGCCTTCTTCCCTGCCCCTAAACTTGATATGTAAAGTCCCTACCCAGTACCCATTATATGAAATATGAACAGTGCAATACACATTTAACATACCCAACACCAACTCCTAATACTTCATTGCATACACAAGAAAAAGATGTGTAGAACAAATTATGACTGAAGGTTAAATTTAAATCAAATAAAATTAAATGCTTCTTAACAACAAAACAATAGTATGGAACCTGTTTTAAGGATATATGGAGCCATTGACCCAGTTTTGCTAGTTGTTTGGCATATTGGCCATAGCTGTGGTTAGAGTGGTGAGCTGCCCTGGATTGCCATATATCATTGTGCATTAATTCTCATCTGCTCTGTACCCTGCACACTCCCATAGCTCACAATTTATGAGGAAATTCTAATACACTGCAATCACAGCCTTTGAAACGTATCTTTTGTTTTGAAATCCGAATACTCTCTTGGGATTAAGCTCCAAACATGTCATGAAAGGATATATTAAATCAGGATTTTGACTGTTATTCCTGAATTATATTATTTTGAAAATTGTCAATGTAATTTATTGCAGTTTGTTAATTTATATTAACAATAAAGTTAAATATAAATTTATTACCCCCCCCCCCCCCCCCCATATGTAGAGACTATAGTTTTGATTTTATCTGTCTATTAGAACGTTTGTCCATGACTTATCTCCTCCAACCTTATGAAATACACACCTTGAATATCATTATTTCTACATTGGTGTAAGATGTATTCTACATTATTATTTACATGAGTTAATGAGTAATCTTAGTACATCTATTTCCCAAGAACTAGAACTAACTAGAATGTCTTCCCTCTGATTTAACTACTTTAGATACAGTCATGATCATTGGTAGAGTGTAAAGACTGGTGTCAGCAGCTGGAATGAAACACAATATGTATTTGGCAATAATTTCCATAGGCATTTTCAGAGACATTTGCAGCCTAACAACAATTATCATCACTAAATGTATCAAATATTTGTTCCGAATTATTACAGCTTTCGTGCCCAGCTGGCTGAGGCAAATGCAAAAGTGTCAAGACTTTACACCGAGAGTGAGCGACTTGGTCATCAGAAACACGGGTATCAACATGACAAGCAGCTGGAGGAGCTGCGCAATCTCCAGGTAAGGTTACCATGGTAACACTGCTTCCGAAACATCACCACTTAGAAGGCTAAAATAAATAATGACATTGTTTCTGAACATCCATTACAAGCTGTAGAGCTAAAATATAATGTAAATCTTTATGAATATCTTATCTTAATTTTTAAGGAGTCTATCAATCAAGAGAGAGCCAACTGGGAGAAAGTCAAAGACAAGGAGAATGGGAGTCTAGAAGAACACAGGAATGAGCTCCAAGCAACTCAAGAAGAACTGGAGAAACACAAGGTGGATTGTTGTTTTATATTAACATGACATAACATCACATTTTAAGATATTTTTTTAATGTTTACTACACTTAGAGGAATAGAGGAATGTTTCATATAAACAACCTTTTCAGCACTAAAGGGCTATATCATATCAGAACGAAACCTGTCACCGAGATTCAATGCCACACTCTTTTCAAAGAGTGACTGGAGATTTATTGATTTTATTGAGAGAGGAACAACTCCCTGGCAGATGTCCGCCTTTCTCAACTTTGGAAATTGTCATATGTTGAAAATGATTAAATATAAAGTGAATTATTTTTTCAAGAGATTAAATAGAATGAAGTGATATTCCACATACTGCATTTTATTGGACGACAGATTTTTTTTATGTGTATATTACAGGCTGAGATTTACACTTTTTTACGGTCAAGGAGGACAGATTTCATGATAGATTTTGGTATATATTTCAGGCTGAGATTCACGCTCAGCGCGAGGAGCTCAAGCGACAGAGAGAAGCCCTCCAGCGGCAGATGGACCTCTTCGAGCAGCAGAAACAGCAGCAGCAGACCAAGTTAGAATATCGACCTTCATTTATAGAATCCTCCAATCAGAGGGCGAGTCGAAAACGATCAGAATCTGCCGATCGCAAACCAGGATCGCGGTCAGAGTCACCAGCCGGTGTGAAGCCAGTGCCCCCTAGCAGCGTGCCTCAGTCATTATGGGATAACGTCGCACATAAACGTTCCTCTTCCGAAGATCTGCAAAGACCTCCTGCAGGGGAATCCTTTGAACCAATCAGACAAGAGTACAGTAATAGCCTAAAAGAGCCGCTGAACTCTCAGCGAGACCAAACAAAGACTGACAACAAAATCAGTAACAGTCGGCCATCGCCACCTGGTGGGCACTGGGAAGCGCCCGTCCCCATACACTTGCTGAGTGCTACCAATGAACAAAAACTGAGCGCCCATGTTACTCCACAGCAACTGCCAACCAAGCTAAGCAGTTTGAGCAGCTCACTCTCATCCAAGACAACCAGCTCCTCGAGCATCAAATCAAGCGGATCAAGCTTTTCTCAGATGCTGCCATTCAAGTTGTCAAGTACTAAGAACTCGATGGCAATCAGCGGCAGCAGTAGTCCGCCATTAACCTCTAGCAATAAACCATTTTTGGGCAGCGTTCCAAAACGAGGGTCGGCCATGGAGTTGTCCATGACAACCAAAATGGTGACCCCTGAGCCCTCTTCCCATCATTCATCACCGGCTACGTCGCCGGGCGCCATGTCGCACGTGATTTCTTTGTCAAGGTCGCAGTCTCAACTCGTCAGTAATCAGACTCGACTCAAGCCCAATCAATCTCATTCCATACTGCCAATGAAATTAGCGGAACAAAAGGGTCGGGCCAAATCTGCCTCACCCTCTCCACAAATGTCAGAGAGACAGTCGCCCTCATCATCGGTCAGTTCAGCATTCTCTTCAATGGTGGTGTCTCCTGGTGGAATTACACAGAGTCATTCATCTCAGGATACACCCAAATCTTCCAAACATTCCCAACCCAAGTCTAGTCGCAAAGAACCAGAAAAGATTATCTACTTCTGAGCTGAACATATGAAAGGTATGGAGCCATTAAGTTATAAAAGCACACTTTCTGAAATGTTTAGATTTAATTGACTTTCTTAATTTAACATCTTTTGGCATTGATAGCATTTTATATTACAGTCTCTTTTTTCTTTTCAGGTTCAGCGCCTTGCTTCAATGGAAATTAAATTTTGCTCCTTTTGAGCATTGGCAAATATCCTATGTTTTCCCCCCTCACAGTTACCAAAAATAGCTTGATATTGAATCACCATAGAATGTCATTAAATATAGATCCAGATATCACTTCATAAATAAGGATCATATTGTAATCTCTTGGAGTTGCGTACAAATGGATGACTCTTGTATATATATAAACACACACACACAGTTATATTATATCTCACACAGATGAATATATCATGTAATATGTTAGTTAGATCTGTCAGTGATTATTACAAGGACCGTATGTTCATCACAGATCTCTCAGGGCGACTCGGTATCTGCAGTTTGTCTGGCCACGGAAATTGTCTCTGTGGTGCTGGGTTGCTATGGCAACCAAATACACGGCCATCTTGCCAATATGGCGGCTCAGCAGGTGTATGATGGGAAGGGGTTCAGGAAGTCTGACCTTGAAATGACCTTTGCTCACAGGAAACTTTTTTTTTGTCAGATTGATGTTCTCATACTGGTATTGTTGAGCCTGCTTTTTTTCTGCTGATTACCATAACCATGACAAGAACATTTTACATCTAATAAAACTAAAGTGCTCAGAAAAGATGCTGAAATAAGAAGCTCTTCCCTTGTTGGCTCCATGGAATAATTTATTATACTGCTGTTCTTTCTCACATTAAAATGAATAGTTTACAATGTTATTTTGGTTACTGTTTACTTCTTATAATTTAAAGGAAAGCAAAGGTATTTTGAAAAAGGCTCTTTACTTTAAGATAACTTTGATCCATGAGTGACATGGATTTCCAAATCAGAGCCATGCCTAACATGTTCATGTAACAACCCATAGAGTCTACACAGTTATTTTGAGATATTTAGGCAGTGGTCAGTTTTGTCACAATTTAGATGGGAGACTACATAAATTACAACATGATTTTAAGTTGGCAAGAATTTGTCTTTTATGGTAAATCATGACAAAATATTTTACAATTATAATATAATACATTAATGTCAAGTTCATAAAATCTGTGCCAGTAATTTTTAATTGTATATAACTTCAATTGTAACTAGATTAACAAAGTAATCTCATTTCAGAATTGTTGAGTAAATTATCGGTGCATTAATTATATAGATATAACATATATATATATATATTTATTATACCAAACAATTATGACATAAATAGTATCATGGTATTGTGAAACATTGTACCAGTATAAGTAACAAAGTGATAATTCTGGGATACTTCCTGTTAGCAGTAGCCAATCAACTTTCAGATTGTACATTGACCTTGACATAGTTCCTGTGCAGTGATAGAAAACATCCATACTTCTTTCTGGTTTGTGAACCATGATGAAACAGATATTTAGTAAATTGTACAGAGCATCTCTCTCAGTTTTATTGTTAAGACATCTGTTAAGATTTCAATGTGGTTTCTGACCTTCATTTTTGAGGTCATGAGGTCACAAGGTCACAGCCCAGTGGCGGCTAAGGGTTTGTATTTTTGAAGCCAGTTCTATAATGTTTAGTCAGAGGCTTGTGTGTATGTATCATTTGATTATACATTGTACAGAAATTCTATGTGATCTTAAAGAACGGAATGTATGAAAAATGTATTTGATGTTTTATGACAAAAAATATATTGTAAAAATCAGTTATGCGAGTGTGTGATGATTAATGAGTGATTTGTACTTTAACAGCAATTGCACAGTCTCCCTCTGGGAGTAGCACAATTGTATGTAGCTTAGCTTTCAGTGTATATAGAACAGATATAGATATTTTGTATTTAAACATCGCTGAAAGACAAAGTAAGGGGGTCACTCTAATCATGATCCTGAGCTGCAATCATAGCTAATGGTGAGAAAAATACTTGTACATTACACTAGAACCAAGAGCACGTGGAGATTTATTTCACTCTTTGACTGGTTTTAGTCTAGTTCAATTTCATTTTTGAAAGTGAACAGCTAGGCCCAAGAATCTATTTTTGCAAAACAATTGTAAAATAGCGTTAAAGAAAATGTGTGTTATGTCTACCAAATAGCCATTGTCCAAAGTGTTGTGAAATCATGTTAGCATATTCTTCATTTCTGCTGGGGCAAGTTTTTGGTTTTGAATATTTCAGTACAAAGAGAAACAAACTACAAAAAATTTGTATTTTGATTTTTGTTTTATTTGTATTTACAAACCAGAATATCCATACAATTTAGAACTTATTATTGCAGTCTTAGGGAATATCAAAAATGGTATTCAATTAAATTTATCTGAAACCTTTATATGAAAAATATCATAAAGAGACAAGGCCACTTACTCCACTGAATTTAATGAACATCTCCAGAAGTTCATTTTGTACTGGAATATTTGAAACTCTGCTTTGAAAAAGACTTCTAGTTTAGGAATAACATTGATTCAGTGTTCTATGTTTATAAAGTTTAAATCATTCCTTTGGTGATTGATAATTTATTTTTATAAAAGTTTTCATCCAAATTATATGTTCTAGTTGATATGTTATATATCAGGTACGCACTTTTGTTATTATTAATAATCATCCATCTGTGCATGTGTCATGTTGTCTCTTTGTTTATAAGTTTTTCTTTTTTTTTTCTGTCCTGATAAATGAAATGGAAATGTTGAAGCTTTCAGAAAATAACCAAAAAAAGATAACTTATTCAATTTTAGTTTGGAAGGTATTTTTGCCTTATATACAATATATTAATATCATTTTGGGTTATTTTCTGGATATGCTTTGAAATAGTCAACAAAATGTTTTCTTTCTGATATTTAGATAACATAGAACTAGACCATCTTAAAATGTGTAAAATCTAAATTAATCCCTCTTTCCACCAGTAGAAATTGTACATCTCACAAACATGGTATCATGTTAAATAAAATGAAAAATAATATTTGCTTGTGTTATAAAAAAACACAGGAGTTCCTTCCCAATGAACATCATAATATTTATTTTTTTTATGCTGACTATTCAAAATAATCATACATCCATTTCACACGAGTTTAAAAATGATTACCAAATTGATGATAAATATTAAATTTACTGTTTAATGCTTGGTCACAAGCATTATAAGACCATTATATATGAAAACTCGCCTCACCACATGGTATTGTTGCCATCAACACAGATCAAACCTTAATGTTTTCTCATTGGTTGAGCTTTATTATGAAAATTAACTTTAAAGATTATAATATAAAATCCAAAGCAGCACGGAAAGATTTGTGTGATTATTATTAATATATCCAAATCATCTTCCATCAAGAGATATATAATGTCATGGCTAGACAATATATTCAAGAAAATATTCAACCTAAATGCTTTCAAAAAGAAAGTATTTTTTTGTACAGAAGAAAACTCTAATCTAGATGAATTTGTTATGGTTGGACTAACTAAAAAATATATTTGTACAATTTATCATTAATAGATTATATTAAAACAAACCTGTTAATATTGTTATAATCAGTCTTCTAGGCTTGGTGAGAGGAATATGAACATATTAAGGCGGTATATGATCAAAGCCGTGTCCATGTACTGTTATTGTTTAAGTTTACTACATGAGAAATCGGAGCTGGAGACGTACAACTCTGTTGTGGCTTTGACAGTTGTCTTGATTGGTTGTCACAGTTCATATATTGCTACCACTCAATGTACCATTGATATTAAGACATGTGCAGATGTACATACACACAGTTTGTAGATAAACATGATGTCAACCTGTATACAGATGCTTTCATCAGATATTTTCTATAAACATATATTCTTCTTGTAAAATGTGTTATTATTAAAAAATTGTGTTGAGCTGTTTATATGATATTATTGAGAATTCTAGAAAGTGTTTTGCACTGCATTCTTCACCTTTAAGAATAAAAAAATGATACCATCAAAGAAAGAAGTGCATATTGAAAATAAAAAAAATAATGTTACGACTACTTTTCAAGCCGATTTGTGTTCACACGTGAAATGGACTAAAATGGTAAATTTCAGATAAAGGTGTTGATTGCATAGTGAAGTGTGATAATGTTACGTAAATATAAGAAATCTCTTCCTTCAGAGCTGGAGGCTATTAGAATGTCTCTGCCTAGTACTTTTATAAGTTCTCATTATTTGTATAAACTGACATTTTGTAAAGTATAAAGTTATTTTCCGTGCAAACACACATGAGATGAGTTGAGTAGTAGGGAGTGAGAAACCTGCACAACCAGGCAGAACATATATTATTATTATTGATCAAGGGATAAAAGTGAGAAAAAAAGGAAACAAAAACACTAAATGTCAAAAATAAAGTGCTTAGGGTTTTGAATAAACCTGAATATTAAAATGCTTTGTGTTATATTTATTGTTGTTCTGAGAATAGTATGTGAGTCTGAAAACCTGATGCCAAATTTACCGATTATTCTTAATTAATCTCAAATGGCCAAAGTTTTTTTTTTTAAATCTAAATTGCAAATAAAGTTGTTTGGATCTCCAACATATGATAGTATCAAACTTATGAATCATCTTTATTATTAAATATCATGACACAATGAAAAGAAAACGATTATAAACGATATTTTAAGCAAATATGGTCTTTTTTCACGTATCTTACTCGAGCTGGAGCTATGTCACAAATTTAAAAGGAAAGAGGAAAATAAAAAAAAACATTGAAGGTAGAATTAGTAGTTCATTGACCTCAAAGTTTGCGTATTTATCAGACTGGATAAAATCAGAAATTGATTACAGAATCATTTGTTCATTTACTGAACTTAAATCTAGCATTGTCTCATGAAGTCTAACCAGGAGGAAAAAAATGGAAAATAATCAATGAAATATTTGCCCAAAAATATCAAAACTGTATTTAAGTATATATTAGCCAATCATACATTGTCTTCTAAAGTTCAACCAAGAGGAAAAAATGAGAAAAAAAATACATGAAATTTTTGCCCACAAATATAACTTTCTTGGCACATTTAATTTAATGTACTTCTGTAATAACCTTAAAATATAGCTAGGAAATACAAATAATCAGGTTAAAGCGGTGAGACCACAATGCCCGTGCTGCCTTGCTGAGCAGGCAGGTCTGGTTGTTAGTGCTGCTGGGAGCCCCGCACCTGTTTATCAGGACTGCTAATGTAGAAACCTCCACTCACTATCCAGGCTGTCTTCTGAGGACATGGCATGGCAAGCTTGTATACTGGAACAATTACAGTTATCAAAGCATGTGAAGAGGGAAATGTGCTCACAGCATGAGTGTGGAATATCTGGGGCTGATTCCTTGGACAAGTTAATTGAGAACAGTGGTGAATAACTGAAATAGCAAGACCATTAATTGAAAATGTCTGGACCTCGGAAGAAGAGGTATGATGATAAATATAATAAAGACAAAGGCTATTAGTGATTGGGTGGAGGGTCATATGATAATTCAGTCATCACCCAATTCATCTTCGTTCTGTGTGATATTACCACCAACTTTCTCCCAGAGCAACTATCTGACACATACTTGTTATTACTAACCAGCAACTACTCCCCATTGCCTCCCATTCCCACTCCCCCACATCCCCCATTCCCCCATTGCCTCTGACCCCTAATTGCCTCCAATCCCTAATTGCCTCCCATCCCTAATTGCCTCCAATCCCTAATTGCCTCCCATCCCTAATTTCCTCCAATCCCTAATTGCATACAATCCCTCACTGCCTTTCAATCCCGCTGCCTCTCATTCCCCCGTTGCCTCTAATCCTTAATTGCCTCTCATTCCCCCATTACCTCCAATCCCCATTGCCTCCATTCCCTAACTGCCTCCAATTCCCCTCCAAGCCTCCAGTCATCAGTTACCTCTAAACACCAAGTCCCCCATTTCCACTATCCACTCAGTCGCCCCTTGTCACCTTCAATCAGACACCTACTCCTATCCCTGAGGCATTATCTCTTAAACAAGTTATAGTTAAGTATGTTCTCTCTGCTGACCGCTACTCCCAAATTTTCACACCACAATACCATGGTTACCGAGTCCTGAGTTGAACAGCTGGGATGTGTAAGTAACCCAAGTGTTGTAAATGTTGAATGTGATACAATGGCCAAGGTCCATTACTGGCAACGTATTTGTCTGCTGCTAGGTCTGCAGTCTGCCCACTTCTCTATTCTGCAGTCTCCAGTCTGCCCACTTCCCTGTTCTGCAGCCTCCAGTCTGCCCACATCCCTATTCTGCAGTCTCCAGTCTGCCCACTTCCCTATTCTGCAGCCTCCGGTCTGCCCACTTCTCTATTCTGCAGTCTCCAGTCTGCCCACTTCCCTATTCTGCAGCCTCCAGTCTGCCCACTATCCTATTCTGCAGCCTCCAGTCTGCCCACTTCTCTATTCTGCAGTCTGCACCGTTCTATTCTGCAGTATCCAGTCTGCATCTTGTTTTATTCTGCAGTATCCAGTCTGCCCACTTCCCTTTTCTACAGTCTATATTCTGCATCCTGTTCTACTCTGCAGCATTTATTCTGCACCTGTCCTGTTATACAGTCTCTATTATGCACCCTCCCCCGGCCCCTGTTCTGCAATCTGTATTCAGCACCCCAACCCCTCCTCCCCCTCCTCCCCATTACAGTCCTTTATATTCTTAGTCTGCAAAGATGAAGAACTATCTCTCTTCTGCATCGATGTCTCTCATCTTCACCCTGCCCCTGCTGTTTGCAGTCTATAGTCTACACCCTTCTCCGTTCCAGTCTCTGCTCTGCATTCTTCCTTGTTCTGCATTTTCTGATCTATACATCTTCTATTATCCCTCCTATAGCATGTATAGATGTCTGCATTTTTTGTTTATCGTTCATCTTGTGTGCACCTCAGCTTCTTTGCATTTCACTGTACTCAATGTCTCACAAAAACGTATACATTTAAAGCAAATTGGCATTTATCATTAGATATTTGATCAGTATACAATGCTTTTTTCTTAGATGTTTGTTTTGAATCCTGGATGAGGATCCTGGTGTGACTAACGTCACTGGAGAAAGTGAATAATATATGTAAAACTGCATTCATAATCCTTTGAAAAATAAGCATGTTAATCGCCATTTTGCACTTAAGGAAAAGTTCATTGCTTCACCTGCCGAGAAATGAACGTCACTGGGGTTAAAGGGAAATTAAGTACAAGAAAAAATGTTCCAGCACTTATCAAAATAAATGGAGCGAAGCAAGACGAAGATGAGAGAGAAATGTACAATGTATGATTTTCTCGTGTATCTTGAAGTATAATTTATTGATGACGAAATAATTATAGCCATGATTAAACTTTTATTATTTCCAAAGGTGAAAGAAAGCCAGATTGTTTATATTTCTGGATATCATTTGATGTTGGATCATGCAAGTAAGTTAGTTTTGGATCCTGAGTGGAAACCAGTGGTGGCAACCTGTCCCCCCCTTCCCGCCAAAAGTAGCGGCGTCCGAAGTCCGCGCCATGATCGTCTGCTACAAAACACAACTGGCTTAATTCAGAGGCAGATTTCACCAAATGCTCTCAAGATTATCACAGAACCGAAGAAAAATGATTACAAACTCGAACATTTCTGCTTGCTCATAGAAATCCGTTGTATGAAACATGCAGAAGCCGAGAAGTTTAACAGACACATTGTAAAGGAGATCCACCGACTTCAGACATCAGACGCAGGAACTCGCAGACGATCAAGTGGGATATTTTCACCTGACAATAATATACAGAACATCTCTGTTGTGACAGTTAATTTAACGTGCTTATAGTTTATTCAAAAAGGATTTTGGACTATTGGATAGCCAGCTACAAATCAACCTGTGAAAGTATACTCACACAGAAACGATAATACGGCAGATAATCTCCCCTGATCCTGATCCCTTGTGATAATCCGATAGTGATCCACGATGGATTATCTGTGCAAGTCAGCGATCAGCTGTTTGCTGCTCGTAGGGATTCACTGTCAAGTGGCATCATCTTTTCCCGGCAAAAAATATGTTTTCCCTGACCATAAACAAGGTAAGGCCTAACCTGTTTTCTGCAATGTTTTATTTTGACGCATCCTTTTAGCTATTCAGAAACATAATTTGAGGAATTTGATTTCATTTAAAATTGGAAAAGTCCATTAACTTTTAAATACCATCGGATCTGATTTCAAAAGATGAATAATTTTGTGTTCTTTAAATAAAAGTAATTTTCACCCTTTTATAAGATGTAACAGGGAAACCTACTTCTTTGTTTGCAAATGATCAATTAACAACCTGTGAAACCGACCCATTCATCATGTTCATTAAATGCCATTTAAGATGTCTCTAAATTGACTTGGGAACATCCATTTTGATCTGATTTCAAATAGTTTTTTCTAAAGAGATAAGATTTCCTTTTGGATCCTCCTTTTCACTAGTATCTCACCATGATATGTATTGTCACACAAGAATAATTGCAAACAAGCGATCACAAGAGTGTTACAAGTCAAGTGGCAAAAGTACACAAAACTTCACTTTTGACTGGCACACAATTTAGATGGATCTAGTTTATATTTGGGACACATTTAAGATGTACTTTAAAAAGTTTTTTTTTTCTATTTGATGAGCAATGGTTCATTGAGTTGAACAAATTGAAATATTGACAAATTTGACATATTTAATGATCTGTATGACTTTTTTCATTTATTGGAATGAATTAATCAGTTATGATTTTTTATGAGAATGTCTAATTTCCAACCAAGGGATTGAGTGCCTGGATATCATTATGGGTATACCCATCAACTCATCCACCAAACCCCCATTTATTTCAAATATTCCCATCTATTGCAGCATATCCAAGCAATGGCAGAGTTTATTTTGGCGACTTGCTTATCTGTCAATATTTACAACTGCATTAAGCACAGTTTGGAGCATTTTAATGTGTTTATTTTTCCCCCTGACATATCACTTAAATATTCTGGGGTTCCATACAATAAACTGAAAAGAATCCCACAAAGTATTGGTTCAAATCGATGCACATTGCAATACTTCTCATTGAACATGTAATTTTAGAAATTTGGCTGCTGGGGAGGGTGAAAACTGGCAGTACAAAGTTCAAGCAACATTGTTATACATAGAGCTTTTAACATGAAATGCAAGCTAAATATTATATCACTCTATTTCTGATGTGGATTAGGAGGATATTAATTTCAGATTAGTAGTTGGAAATGAATTAGTCACAGACAGGTTTCAAATTAGTAATTGGCTATGGATTAGGAGGACATAGTGTTCAAATTAAGTTAGATTTGGATTAGGAGTACACAGTTTTCAGATTAACTGTTGGATATGGATTAGGACTACACAACATTCAGAGTAGTAATTGATTATTCATGAAGGAAGACATAAGTTTTAGATTAATAATTAGCTATAGATGAGGAATTGGTTATTAAAAAGGATGACAGGTTTGAGATAAGCATTTGGCTATAGATTTGGACACAGGTTTCAGATAAGCATTTGGCTATGGATTTGGACACAGGTTTCAGATAAGCATTTGGCTATGGATTTGGACACAAGTTTCAGATAAGCATTTGGCTATAGATTTGGACACAGGTTTCAGATAAGCATTTGGCTATAAATTTGGACACAGGTTTCAGATAAGCATTTGGCTATAGATTTGGACACAGGTTTCAGATAAGCATTTGGCTATAGATTTGGACACAGGTTTCAGATAAGCATTTGGCTATGGATTTGGACACAGGTTTCAGATAAGCATTTGGCTCTTATAAAGGAGGACACAGGTTTCAGAATTGGCCAAGACTGGCCTTGCAATTACGATTAACAATATGAATATTTTTTCACAAATGAATAAAATCATGTGCTCATACTTTTAATGAACTTGGTGCAAGTTGGCTATGGATTTGAACACAAGTTTCAGGTTAGCATGGATTAGAAAGGACATAAGTTTCAGGTAAGTAGTTAGCTATTATAAAGGAGGACACAGGTTTCAGCCTTGCAGTTGGGAGAGGACTCAAGACAGTAAGAATGAGAGGTCCATTCCATGATTTAGACAGAACCAAGTGGCCGCTCCCCGCACGGACGGACCAAAAAAAAATCAAGGAGAAACACGATGATGTATTATTGTACGCAAGAGATCTGCTACCACGTCTGATGAAAAAAATAAAGCAAAAAATGAATACCTCGTGTAAGTGGGCATTGTTACTTTCAGGATTTAAGACATTTGAACTCAGCATTTTTTAGAAGTTTTAAGTTTTGTGTTAAGCAGCAGTCAAGATTGTTGGAGTTGACCCACAGGGGATAGATATTGTCATCATATTAAATGGATGATGCTGTGCATGAGCCATGGTAATTACACTCATTCTTATAAAAAAAACAACATAAACTACCAAACATCAATGAGTAGTTTGTTATACGGTGCAAGTTTACTGGGTTGACAACTTTTTTTTTGAAGAGTTTATCAAAATGCCACATTATACCCGAGTGAATTATCGGTGTCCCAAGAAAGATGTACCCATAAATCTTTCCTCAAGGAGACAGTATAAATTTAAAACCATTTATTTTCGCATATAAAAGTGTAAATGTTCCCATTAACTGATGTGAATGAGCATGAAAGGAGAATCAGTAATGTATATATCACACCTGATGGGTTCTATTGAGAGTGACACTCGGAACCGTGCATCAAGACTCACTAACATCTATAGCAAAGGTGCTATCTTAAAGTGAAAGAAAAACGTTAACATTTCTAGAGGAAATGGAGATAAGGAATGCCAAACTGTCAAAATTTTTTGGTGAAATTTCATTAGATGAAATGTTTTGAACTATATTGGAACAATTTACAGCACCATATTCTGTTGAAAAATACTGCAGGTTTGAATTAGGAATGAATTAAGTATGATAAATGCACATAAGATACTGGCCCTGTACAATGTCGATTTTCACTCCAGTGAACTGAAGAATGTAATTGACATTTTATACATCCATTAGTTTTGCAAGGGTTGTCATGGTAATAAATCTAGCACAATCTTTCCCAACGAAATGTCATCAAAGTAAAAATGTCTCATTTTATAAATAGTTTTTCTTGATTTCTTTTAAATCTTTGAGTGTTTAACTAAGATTATATAATCTTCAAAAGTAAAGTTGTTCAATATATTATGTAACAAACCAATATGTAATATCTAGTCTACAATGACTTTACTGTAAATACTATTATTGTAATAATATGATATTGTAAGGAGAAAACAAGCCCAGCTGGGTTTCTCTCCTAATTCTATTTTTAATTATTCTATGTTTCTATGCAATAAACACTTTTGTCATTGTCATTGTCATTGTCATTGTCATTGTCATTGTCATTGTCATTGTCATATTAGTCAAACTGGAATCATATTCTGACAATTGATTCTTTTTGTTTATCTTCCATTTTTTCAATTTGAAATAATTTAAGGACGCCTTATCTCCTTTAAAATTTGTGACTATTTTCTGATATACATAAGATTCATTCTTGGCTATTTTCTGATAAAAATATGATTCATCTATATGACTCATGTGAACATGATTGAGGTGTGATTCAACTGAATCAAGGGAGACAATTTTCTTCGCGTAAGTAACAAAATAAACTTAAATATTTTTGTTTATTTTCAGCTGAATTTGCCAATTCATTGGAACATTATGAGATTAGCGTGCCCACCAAGGTGAGTTCATTGGGGAACTTCAAGTCACACACGCTACAACACAGTGTCCACAAGCGGGATGTGGCACAAGGCTTATACTACCAGGTACAAGTAGAAGGAGAGGACCTGCACCTGGCACTGCGACCCAATCACAAACTACTCGCACCAGGCATGCTCGTGGAAAGAAAAACAGCTCAGTTTGGAAACATAACTGATTCTGCCATCAGCAGATATTCTGACAACAGGTGTCACTTCAGTGGAAGCGTTAAAGGACATGAAAAGTCTGTTGCTGCCATTGCAACATGCAGTGGTCTGGTATGTTCCAGTTTTATAAAATTATGCATATACATTTAATGCCCTGTCAATTAATGAAGCCTAAAAAAATCCTACAAACCCCAGGTTAAAACCAGCAAAACAGCAATTTTCTATGAACATTCAAAGTCTCAGTAATAATATTATGCAAATTTTATACAGATATCTCAATTCTCAATATATTTTATAAAAACTTACCCCTTGTCCTATTTCAGAGGTGCATGTTATCAGAAACAACAATGTTTTTTTTTGGCCTTAAAACTGTTACTTTAAGAGATAAGAACAAATTGTTTTGTCCAGAGTAGTGTGCAAGATCTTTGAAGGACCTTTTAGGTTTTATCACAGTAGCGGCTGACAGGTCAGAGGTTGTTGACCTAGACATGTGATTTGCTGCCCTCTGTTGGTCAAGGGTATGATGAACTTGGGCTTGATATGTCCCATTCTCTGAAGAGCTGCACTTAAAATGTGCAACATTTTAGTACATATAAAACAGTTGGCGTCTGGTGAACTATGGGTAAGTACTGGTCGAGGTAATGACATACTGACTTGAGTGCTTAGCTTAAGAGATTAGTGGGGATTAGAAGGGATTACTGGAGGGTACCCATTGAGGTAAACATAAGATGAAAAGGGTCATAATAAACATTCACTTTATCAGAATTAAATAAAATACTCAATTTAAAATGTATTTTTGCTTCAAGAGATCAATTTTTGAAAACAGACACTCCAAAGGTGAAGCTATGTAGATTAGTGGATGGTAGTATTGTTGGAATTATGAAATTATGCGATGGGTCAAAACCAATGGAAAAAAACAGTTGAAAGAAGGAAATGATTACATTCTTACAGCAATAAGTTGTCAGGGTTTTCAAAAATGGGTTTTAAACCTTGAAGTATTGTGGACAGATGAGGTAGAGAACTCCCAGGATTAATGCAGGATGGAATTCCACAGTCAAGTGGCAGGCTGAATCAAGTTTGTTCTCCACTGCTGCAGGTTGCTGACAGTCACAAACCACTGCCAACCTGACAGAACTGGAACACCCTCCCCTCACACCTCATATAATGGTGCAAAAACTGCTACAGGAATGGCCACTTGGGCTAGTTCTCTGTGCAGACTTTATAGAATTTACGTTCTTATTGTTGTCAGTTAATTTGGCAAATAACCCTCTTTAAAAGTTAGACCTCAGACACCCAGGTGTAAAAATCAAAGTAATCAATTTAGGTCAAAGTTCATCTACTGGGTTCTTCTTGACCCCAACATGACCTGAAAAATCAGATGTTTAGTATATGTATTAATTTTGCAGTGATTTTACCTTAATTACATATATTATAGTCAAAGGGATATTCTAATTCATGGTGCTGTGCAACTTTTCAGCTGATGTAAATGTAGTTGGAGTATTTGGCATTCATATTGGTTACTTATATTGGTTCATATAAAAACAAAGCCCCCAGTCTCCATACAGTGTCCTTTGTATTGTTCATAGACAAAGTTCTTCTCACTTTTAATGCTATAAGTAAATTCATTTGAAAGATATTGTAAAGACAAGTGGTGATTTAAAAATCAAACTTTTGCAGGATTTACACATTAATATGAAAGGAACTCAAAAGAAACTGAAAAGCAATAATTTCAAAAGTTTGACATAATCCCAAAAGCAAAGCCTGTGAATTTGCAATGCTTGGCCATCATCACAACACTATAATTCTCTTTCAACCCATTCAAATTTTAATGCAAAATTGCCGTCAAGTGGCAGAATAGCCTATTGAGACATTAATACAATTAAAAACTCCATAGACCCCTTATCAGCCTAACCTCACACATCCAGCCCTGAAGGCAAAACAAACGTGAGCAAAAGGGGTAGTGGCAAAAAATTCTCAATAGTCCCAATACAAGTTTACAAGTCCATACAATTAACTAGTATGAGTAGTGTACTCCAGTAGGGCTATAGCAATTAGTTTAGTGAGAATATCCATTGGAATTTGATATAAGAAAAAAAAACCTGTTTAATTGAATTGATGAGAAGCAAACATAAAAGATGTGATAAATTCCCCATTTGTTTCCACATTTGTTTCACTCCCCCAAGTAAGGTTTATGGGGGAATCCATTTGCAAATAAATTGAGCCAGGATTTGTGTACAAATTGTCTACATTGTATGGCAGTAAAGGTGGTGTGAGGTCAGATTGGTCCTAACCCCACACAGTGTAGATGGGGGAGGCCCTCAGAGGCCTGCAGGGCCCCATCCTATCACAAACCAGGCCTCCTCAGTATCAAAATACAACCACAAACTCGGCACAATACCATTACCATTGCAAAATCATAATATGATCAGAGAATTGAAAATATTTTCAAGAATTTTGTATTCAGGTGATTTATCTTTTGCATTTTTTATTCTTATTTATTTTTATTTAACTAATTATTAATACATTGTTGATAATCAGTCATCATTCATTATGTAATACTGTGTATTCAGGATATTATAAATATTTGAACATTGGATTTTTTTATATCTATCAATCAACAACAAGAATTGCTCTGTCAAATCAATATATACCGGTATATATAATAAAAAATAATGATAATTTGATTGGGTCCAGGTTTATAAAGGAGGAATGTGCAATTTTTGAAGACAGCAATGTGTGTCACTCAGGGTAAGACTTGAGACATGGTAATCCAGCACCTGATGTGACATGTCATGTCATGTTTTGATTGTGACATGGATCTGGATAAAAGGTCAATAGAGGTCATGACCCCTCAGGGTCAATCCTGGCGGGTGGCTTAAAATGATATCTCAAAATGAACACTTGCTTTAACCCATGCATTCCAGGACTAAAAAACCTGTGGCACACACTTATACATTATCTCATTTTGAAAAAATCAACCTGTTAAATAAAGTCACAACTTATGACACAAGTATTTCTGTCTCAAAATGAGTATACCCCACAAAAATTTCTTTCAATGATATAAATGTTTTCGATGTTTTTTTGTAAATGTTTTAGAGGAAGTCATCCATGTTTAGTCTTGAGATCGTGTGTTAAGTGTGACCCAGGACACCTGCACCACCAACGTGAAGCCATTTGCTTGGTATTTGTGTGGTGTTTTATTTTGGCAACATGTCACTTGGAGTTGGTCAAGCTGCTGGAGGCAACGCACCATCCAGACCAGTATCAGGCAGGCAGGCTGGGCCAAATACTTTTCAGGCAGTTGGACTAGGAAATGGAGTTGTTCACTAGCCCAAATCAAAGTGTACTGGTCTGAACTGTACTTGGTTAAGGCAATTCATATTAAATGAGATTAATCAAATGACAATAGGACATTTTTACTAATACTTGAAAATTCATGATTAGCTACTGGGCAGTGGGGCTGGCATCAAGGAAAGGTGTACTAGCCCAAGAGTGTTTCTTCTAGTCTGGGACCAGTCACATTCCTATTGTCCGGCTTCACAATCCTAAACAAGAAAGTCTCTTATTAAAAAAAAATGTGTGTCCAATTTGCATTTTGAAGATTATATAACAATAGTGTTGAGTACAGTTGAAATGTTTATATTTTTTTTATTGTCCAACATGGCATTAAAGATTTGTTATAATATAATAGACTGATCACAGGCCTTTGGTGTGGATGCAAAAAATATTGATTAATTTTGTCTTGCCCCAGATAATTCATGCTGCATAACCACTGTGAAAGCATAAGTGAATATCATTTAAACTGTGGTGACCTTTGTGGTGAGACTGGCAATTGTTTCTACCATGCATAGAGATCTGAACACTCAGTGCCTCATTCTGCTACTGCGAATAGACCTTCAATTTGAGGCTTCTGTAGTAGAGCAGTGTCGGGGTGGCAGAGTTAGGAGGCCATATTTGTAGAATATAAAACATTACTTTTGCTACATTGACTGCTCTCCATCTGCAAATCTGGGTAAATACTTAATTAGAATTGTCATTTATGAAATAATTTGCAGGTATTTACTGGAAAAAAATACAAACATTACAAAAGAACAATGGTCAGTACAGCTCATAGGCCTTTTGTTTTTGTTTTTTATTTGTGATTTGTTTTAAAAACATAATTTAAAAACATAATTTAGTTTTCTTCTGAATGGTTACATATTTCAATCAAGAAATGTGTTAAGTTGACTATCTTGATTGACATCAATAGCATACTGTTGGACATGGCACACAAGTTGACTATTTTGTTTGATTTGTATGAGATTAGGTGAATTGTGTACAATTTAGATAAAATATGAATTTAAGGACAAGGACACAACAAAGATCAAACACTAGGATACACATCTTACAATGCAGATCAAACACAGGGTAAGGATGATATGCTAAAATCAAATCAAACTCTGTGAAAAGATACAATGCAGATAAAACATTGAAGTAAGGATATGCAGATCAAACACAGGGTTAGGATGAAATGCAGCTCAACTCCTGACAAAAAAATACATACAGTAAGAACATAGGATTTGGTGAATGGAACCCTCTGGTAGAGACCTCAAAGGAAAACATTTTAGAAAATATTAGTCTTCTTTTTCAAGTTTGCAAGGTTTTTAAAGATAATTTTTCTTTACTCAATATCTTTTGACTGTGAATTCTAGGTCATGTTGGAAATGCATTCGTGTTAGCTTGATATATTTGCCAAAACAACACATATTTCATTGAGCTTTGTTCTACATTTTATTTAATCAAAATATTGTTTACAAGTAGTTTAGTTAATCAATATATCTGATGCCTTTTTTATATAATTGAAAAAAAATGTTTTTTTTGGTATTTATTTGAGTTATTAATCATAAATTAAATGCAAAACTACCGATAGGTCTCCGGCAAAGAGTGTAGCAAATTTCATTAGGCTTTATAAAAGAAAAAATTGTTTCCAATCTTTATTGTCATGTACACATCTTATTTTTAGGGGTCATTTTATCAGAAACAATGTTATAAATATTTTTTTCTTCCTGAAGACATTGAATATTCAGCTCATGATGGGCAAAGTATATGAGAGCAGTATCAGCTGTTCATAGAAATTATCAGTTGAGTCCACACATCAACCACTGCCTTGTGTTGTTTATATTTTACACAAAGATGATCAAATATTGTTTCTTATGAAAAGAACGTATTGTAATGATGAATTTCTATCAAATAGATTGACACAGAAGCTTGTCTTGGTTGTATGCTCTAATTGTAGTTAATAATGTGAGACTGGCTCAGGCTGTGGAGAGGTGACAAGGGTCAGTGCCAATGTCTGGGCTGTGTTTGGAATGGGACAAGTCGAACCGCACTCCACATAGGCCTCTCACAACACAGCCAACTGTTATATTTATTTGACCTCTTCACACCCATTTTTTTCTCAAGAGATAAACTAAGTATTTATATTCACTTAATGATCTTTCAGATGGTAAAACATACCTACAAAACAAATTTTAAAAGATTTTATGTGATGTGTAAACATGCAAAGAAATTGAGAAATGTAACACAAAAGATAAAATTGCACACATGTAAATTGTATGAGATGTCAATTTGCAATGATAAAACAATCAATAACAGTATATTTTATTTGCTTGGGGTAGATTTACAAAATATTTTGATTTGCATTTAGGACTGAGCAGTGCTATTTGCCAGATGAATGAAGGCTGCCATGATAACAGCATATTAAGTTTAATTAGAGCTGAAATGATACATGAGTTGTATATCTACGATTATGTTTTGTGGTATACTGTTTCACAGTTGGTGGAGCTCAATATCTTGTTGTTCCTTGACAGTATTCATCACAATAATTGGCCCAGATGTTCAATAAATTGTGAAATTATAAATGTAATTCCTCAGTTCGTGAAACTTCTCCCTGTGTTCTGAAGGCTGCACAGTCACCATACACCAAACCCATTCAAGGTCAAGGTCACATAAGTTCACCTTCCACCAGGGTTGTCATAGATACCAGGGTATCAATGAGGTGGCTGATATCAAATAGGCTCAGAGATATCAATTTGACTACAAGCAATATGTATGTACCTCTGAAATGCTGAGATTATTCCAATATTTTTAGCTGTGAGTAGCATAGCTTCTGCAATGATAGGGGAGAAATTTTCTGCCATTCTGTCCATCAATTTTGGTAATTAACTAGGAAAGATATTGTATTTTCATGGGAACAGTATTATCTATTTTCCATCATACACAGGTCTTTTTCCAATTTGCAATGATTTTTGTCAAAAATCTAATAATAATCACTGAGTATTCAAGGAGACTTTGCTATTTTGAATAACATTCAAGTCTGGAAAAGGATTTAAATGATCAGTTATGAAGCAATTTCCAGGAAATGTTCGCAAACATTGCAAAAATGCAGTGATCAGCAAAGCTCTAAAGCCATTGGCCTATGTTTTTATATATAGAATTATATTTATCTGCTTTTTCCTTTATTCTCTACTGGTCTATAGAAAGAACTTACAGGAAATTAAAAGAAATTGAATACAATTTAGGGAATACTGAATATATAGGAATTGATGGATGGTTTATCACATGCTATGGCTCATCTCACTGTGCATCAGTGCGGCCATCATCTAGTTCTTAATCGTGTGGAAATATGGTGAATAGAAACAAATCAAAATATGATATAACATAGCATTTAAGGTTAAGGTACACATTTAACACACTTAAAGAATGATTTGCAAAATCTGAAGCAGTGATCAGAGTTCTTAAACTTGGGGTATGGAAACAAGTGGTTGTAAAACCTGACAGTAAGTGCAAATGATTACCCAAATATATACATTGTAAATTCTCAGTTTACTCTTGTAGGATTATAAATTTACTGATTAAGATTTAATTGGTTTAACAGGCTGGTAAAACATGAAGTTTGTGACCTTGTTTAGTGTTCTTATCATCCATATATATGTTATATAACTGTCACAATAAAGTCAAGATTGCCTTATCAGTTCAGACCAGACATGAATATGGTCACACATAAGTATAATGTAATATGACGGAAAAAAATTAAAATTAATGGCAAGTGTTACCATAGTAAATCATGTCATGATCTCATAGACATTTTTACACATGGCCAGAGAAAAGTCTACCTTCCTCAGCATGCTCAGAGATGGATAAGATGGGATTAATAAACAAACAATGATGCCTATTCCTTGAAATATTATCTCAAATATTGAAAATTTTTGAAATGTGTTTTGCCTTAAGACCAGATTTGAGAGAGACCATTCTGGAAAAAAATAAATTATTGAATAGAGTTGTGTCCAGAGAGCATTTACAGGTTTGTGTTGGGTGCAAGATCAATTGTGGATGTATGAGTCAATCTGTTGACTGAGTTATAACCCCCTGCCTCAAGAAAGTATGGACCCTCACAGCATAAAAATGATTCATAAGGGAATGTAATAAACAGTCAAGTCAATCTGTGGAAACACTGAAACCATGATGGCTTGGGCCAAATATGTGTTTGTTTGTTTCACCAACTCCCTAAATTGTTATTTGATTTATTATTTTGGAAGCACTGAAACCAAGATGGCTTGGGCAAAACATTTCACCAACTCCCTATTTAAATTGTTATTTCATTCATTATTATTGACTGGAATGAGTTAGTAGCTATCATAAGATTACATATTGTCTGAGATTATACCTCTCTCAGCAAACAACAAAAATATTCAGAATCAGACACTTCCAAAATATTTTTAGGTGGGGATAACTTCAAAATGGTTAACCCTCTTTGAGGAAGATACAAAATCAGAAGTGTCTGACATCTACTTAGCACTGCTTAATTAATTGTCTATCCATTTTATGTTTTATTCAAATTTTTATGTTGTTCTGAAAAGATAGCAATGCATTACAATGATGGTGTTAATAACATCAGCTGGTGCCAAAAAATACTGCAGAGAAAAACCTAGCATCAGAACTGAGCCAGACAGTTTATTTATCAGCCAGACAATGTTTAAATTCCGGACATCTTCATTGTGCCCAATGAATTAATGAGTAAACATTTGCTGCAGAGGAGATATACTATGGCCCAATCAGGAGAGGGAAAACATTAAGTGCAACTCTCCTGGGTGGTATGGCAATGGGTCGTGAACAATATGGAGTTCACAAGGCTTCACTCTACACTTTTTGTACATTACATCATGTAAACAAACAGTTGAGGAACTGTGGTGTGATAGCGTAATCTGGGTGAGTGACCAACTACAGCTGAGTCTCTCTGGTGTAGACTGTGAAGTGAGAAGTAGAATCATACCTCCCATACCCAACCAGAGATGCACCTCTCAATACCAAATACCAAGCATTGTCTAGCAATTGATGGTGATTTATTCCTCATCATAGAATCAGTTCCTGGACTCTTTTGTCAATTGGACCATATTTCCCCTCCTCAGAATATTTTGCAGGTCCTAGAGAGGGTTCTGAAGTGATGCTACCTCTTTGTCACACAAATAAAACCCATTATTTAACTTAGATTTACCCCTAACTACACTTTTTAAAAACTCTTCATTGTTCATGTATGTGTGAAATATAAAAAATTAATGATTATTACATAATATAATATTATTATAATGTATGTTATAGCCCAGATCTCCAATGTATTTTAATGTGTATACCTGTGAATTTAAATCTCATGTAGCCCAAAAACTTCTTAAAAGATTTTTTGTTCACAGTTTTGACATTGGTATTGTATGTTTCCAGATGGGATTTTTACGAACATCCAAAGGAGAGTATTTTATTGAACCGGTGAAGGGACATAACCACACAGAAGATCCTAGACATCCTCACCTCATCTACAAGAGGGCAGCACTAAAGCCACAATATGCTAATGAACCAGATCACATGACATGTGGTGTGGAAGGTAAGAAACCTATCTTGTCATTAAAAAGATAACACTGCATGTGTTAGAAGAAATAGAATGGTAATCTATGATAGGATAAATATCCAGAATATAAGAAATGCCCTTTCCTTTTTACTTTTTAATTTGTATCAAAGTAACAAATGGAAATTGCAATTGTTGCTCTTAATTCCTCTTGCTGTCATAACTTAAGCCAATTGTGAATACAGATGAAACCAATATTTCTTATCATATTTGAACCAAATTGTGCACAAAACATATTTACTTTGGGTTGGAAAAGCAGCAAATATAAGTTTTATAAATAGTGTGGAAAGCTGTGACACTTTTCATCTTCCAGAATCTTGTCAACTGAATTTTTTGTGAAAAATGTTGATGAACTTTTGATTCACAGTTTATGTGGAAACAATGATGTTCTCATCTTATGGTCATACAGTTAACCATGGACTAAATAGAGATTTAGTCCACAAGTTAACAGATGTGGTCAAGTGCTTGAGCTGCAATGAAAGAAAAGAGTGGACATTTGTAGCCAGGTTACAAACCTTCATTGTGATTTTGCTTTTGAAATCCTCAAAATATTCCAAAGATTTGTGGGTAAATTTTTTTTATCTCTTCTTGAGTTTGTACTCTGGCTGGCCTGACTGTCTAATGCTAGATCAATGTTTCTTTCCAAGAATTTATTCCGAAAACACCCATGAGTTGAAAAAGGTGGAGATAAACTTCTTTTAACTGAATTTATATCAGTAAATCATAGGGTGGAAATGTAGGCAGAGAGGATTGACTATGAAAGCGTTGCTACATGTTATTCCATCATATCAACATTTATGATCTTGGATGAAACAAGTATATCAATGGGATACCACCGGAAAAAAATTAGCATATTGCATCCGAAAGTCCTCCTGACCTGAATGCTTGGAATGTATAAATAGAACTTCTAATTCCAAAGTGTATCACAACAGTGTATCACATTCATAGTCGTCGCCAGGTCAGTGTCCCAGTTTTGTCACCAGGTGGCACATGCTGCTCACATTAATATTTATACATCTAGTATCTTAATATGGTTTCACCATTCTCACTGAATAATCACAATTTCTCATCATTATTTTGAAATGGTAATAATATCTAAATAATAGCCTCTATTTTTAGAAGTAAATCATTTCATCCTAAGTAGCAAATGATAGCTGTTGTAGATGTTGTAGAATAAGAATATTAACTCATGAAGTGGCTGTCACTCCACAAATCAAGAGCTCTGAACTGACCGTAGAGGTTCACTCTGGTTTCTCTTCATCCACGCATAAATCTTTCGCCTTTTACTAAAGATTTCCGTGGAGAGGAACAATACAATGAGTCTATAGACTTATTTTTTTAGTCCTGCAACTTGCAGGACAGCTTAAAAATAATAAATAATTAGTAATTGAATTACAAGAGATAAATGAAATTATCTCTAGGATTTAACTATTTACCCTGATGAAACACTTTTATTGATAGGAACTAGTCGTGTGACATATCTGCTGACATCAACCCAAATAAAAACAAGCCAACTAGTGCCATAAAACTGTTCTTATTAGTCAATAATTCTTATGAATAAAGAAATTACTCATTAAATATCAACTACTTCATTGATTTGATTTGATTTTTTGTTTGTTTGTTTTTATTTGAGCCTCATCACCATTTGTTTCACTTTCCAGTTTTTCGGTTCAAATATAATTAATTGATTTGGGGAATAAACACTGGGGTTTGCTTAGTAATATGAGAATGGACAATTGGAGACACTGTGCCAAGGTTCGTAGTATCCTTGCTTGATCAATGGCATTGCACTGGAAGGCAGGATGTAATAAATAATGAGATTCAGTCACGAGGGGACCACACAGTTACATATCTACTGCATAGGGAGTATCTGTTATTTAATGTTAAATGACAGGCGAATGAACGTGAGAGTTCATCTAAAGTTTAGATCACTAGTTTTTATAAACCATTTCTACATTGATTGTTAAATATGATTTGACCAAGTGATAGCACTCTTCTATGTTGATGTGATTTACATAGTGGTAGAACTTTAAACATGGAACCTCTCTGATGACTGTCATGTATTTGTGAAGAGATTGTGATTTGAAGGGTCTATAGATGGTTGTAATTTACAGTGATGATAACTCAGGTTACAATGTCATTAAGGGCGGGGGTTAAATGTTGCTGCTATGCAGTTTATAGGATTGTTTCCTCTCACCATCAAGTACCATCATCTTGGTAAAAAAAGGAAGCAGAGAGTTTCTCTCCTCCTAATCTGTCCAATCCCATGTTTTATTAATTTGCGAGAGATTTGCAACTGAAATAATTTAAACTTTTTAATATGATGCACATGTACATTCATTGCACATGGTGATAAGAAGAATGTTGTGACCTTTGTGACATTATAATCTTTTAAAAAGTTTTATATTTATATATATTATTGATTCATTCAAATGTTATATTGTCCAATAAAGCTTTTGCCAAAATGAAATAAATTGAGTGTAAGTTAAAGATTATTGGGCACACATGGAAGTTTGTTTTCATGAACTCAGACTTGAATTGAAAAAGTGTTCATTTATGCAAAAGTAAGTGACACATATAATATATCCCTTCGAAAATTCCTGTGACCCTGCTCAGGTCACAAATTACCATATGAATTGTCTGTTGACTGTGTTACCCACATAAATTATTAGTAAACAAAAAAGATTGCCACCAAATACTAGTGACAGGGTTTTCAACATTTTTGATAATGAAACATCCCCTGTGTTATGTTCTATTCAGAAAGATAATGAAAATGTGAACTTTTGGTTTGATTATGATGTCAATTATGCCAATATTAGCAATAAAAATGAAGGGTCATATCTAAGAAGTGAAATGACAACAATAACAGTTTGACACAGGTCAGACTGGGTGCAGGGTGTACAGTCACATGACACAAGTCAAACTGACTGAGAGGTATACAAGTCAAATGACACAGGTCAGACTGGGTGCAGGGTGTACAGTCACATGATGCAAGTCAAACTGACTGGAAGGCATACAAGTCAAATGACACAGGTCAGACTGGGTGCAGGGTGTACAGTCACATGATGCAAGTCAAACTGACTGAGAGGTATACAAGTCAAATGACACAGGTCAGACTGGGTGCAGGGTGTACAGTCACATGACACAAGTCAAACTGACTGAGAGGTATACAAGTCAAATGACACAGGTCAGACTGGGTGCAGGGTGTACAGTCACATGATGCATAGTTGGGTTGCAGGCATCTGGTTCTCAGGCCTCAGTGTATCAACCTTCCTTGTCTGTCTGGGTCAGTGGCAGACTGCACTGAGCCTCCATAGCCTGGAACCATTGGTGGTATGGGCAGTTAATATTGGTTGTCTGAAAAGTTATAACATAGTTGGTCCAAAAGGTTAATAACATCAGTTGACTGGAACGTTAATAACATTGGCAGTTTGGAAAATTAATGACATTGGTTGTCTCTAGAGTAAATAACATGATTTGTTTACATTTAATTTTTAGTCAATGTTTTTAGCTGTTATCTTTCCTTTGAACAATGAGGGCTGCCAAAATTGTGATACTCCAGAATAATATGAATAAGATGCAGATATTCAAGTTATAGACTGAGATATTTGTAAGGTTATAAGCCAGGCACCCCCAGGAGAATAGCTGTATGAATGTCTGCCAAGGAATTCACAAGGTGCTGAACTTGAGTGGAAAAAATGGTGCCAAACACTAACGGGATAACAAGGTGGTAATGAAGCGTTGTCGAGGCTTTTATGTTTTGTGAAGGTTATGTCTTATTTACTGTGTAAAAAACAACAACCTTTTCTATTAGTTCAGTGACATGAGTAAATTTACAAGTTAGGTGATATTCTGATGAGGCCATTTGATATGAAAATAAAATTACTTTATAAATTTCTTTTATACCCAGACAAGTTAGTCTCTAGTATACCAGGACTTTTTTTAAGATCACAATACACAATATAACTGCACAATGATAGATGCACATTCTACAATAAATAATGCACAGTGGTAGGTGCATAATCCTCAGTGGTAGGTGCATAATCCTCAGTGGTAGGTGCAAAATCCTCAGTGGTAGGTGCATAATCCTCAGTGGTAGGTGCATAATGCACAGTGGTAGGTGCATAATCCTCAGTGGTAGGTGCATAATCCTCAGTGGTAGGTGCATAATCCTCAGTGGTAGGTGCATAATTCACAGTGGTAGGTGCATAATTCTCAGTGGTAGGTGCAAAAAAATCACAGTGGTAGGTGCATAATCCACATTGATAGGTGCATAATCCTCAGTGGTAGGTGCATAATCAACAGTGATAGGTGCATAATCCTCAGTGGTAGGTGCATAATCAACAGTGATAGGTGCATAATCCTCAGTGGTAGGTGCATAATCCTCAGTGCTAGGTGCATAATCCATGAAGATAATGACATAAGTCCACTATGATAGGGGCACAATCTGAAATAATAGGTACATGATTTACAACCACAGGTGCACAATCCACATTTAAAGATGCTCAATCCATGATGGTAGGTGCACAATCCTTGATGATAGGTGCATAATCCATTATGATAGGTGCATAATCCATGATGATAGGTGCATAATCCATGATGATATAATCCATGACGATAGGTGCATAATCCATGACGATAGGTGCATAATCCATGACGATAGGTGCAAATATTGGTGCATGATGCTGATAATGTTGATACATCAATATGGTGAATGACCTGCTGTGGAATCAGTCCAGGGGGACTGATTCTTGGTATAAAATGATAAATATTAGTGAATATTGTAGATCTTGACACTATAAAATAAGCACAAGTAGAGGTCTTTTTCGCATTAAATTTCATTTCAAGCAGGTGCACTGGATTAGAATATGATAGCATAAAAACAGATGCAGCTTAGAGTTTTGAATTCTCATAAAGATGTGGTTTTATTACCTTGATTATTAACAATTGTGAATTATGATATCTCCTTTAAGTGATTTTTTTTGTACCCAAACATACATCTGTTATTATGCATTATCAATTTTTTGTAGAGATTTTTCCAATTCATCCATAAATATGTAGAGAAATGGGTTTGCGGTTATCAGTATTGAGGCAGTAGATAGGCTGAACCAGGCAGAGAATGACAGAACTGTGTATTCTATGGAGGAAGTAGGTGCTTGAGTGCTGTCAGAACTTACACTGAGCTCCTGGCCCACACATCAGGGTAACTCAATGCTCCTCACAGATCTGTTCAGGTAGCCAGCCATCTTTTCCTTCAAAACCCCGGAAAGATTTGTTAATTCTTGACAAGTTGGATTATTTTGTGATGTCAAATACCTTGTGAATCTTGATAGTTTCTGATCATACTCTGCATTATGTCAGTAGTAATGTTAGTGGTTCAGGGTATTTTCACTACATCTGCTGTTATTGCCCTTATTTTAGATCATTTGAGATGTGGAGCTTCAATATATTTGACATCATTTGAAATTTGGAACTGACCATGCGGGGTCATGATTACCAGTTACACCCATCAAACTATTATCCAATCAGAGTTACCAACATCAGATCACCACCATAAAACATAACTCAATAATAATTTTGGGGCTATTATCTGCATGTTAATCAATATATATAGACAGAATAATTCATCGTAATTTTTACATAACTCTACCCTAAATTTCAGGAGTTCTCACTCTCCTATTCGTCCCTGGCACCATCAGTGAAAAAGTGTGTAAAGATTGGATGCAAGTCATAGATTAGGCTATGTACTGATTGATTAGGCTATGTACTGATTGATTAGGCTATGTACTGATTGGTGAAAGAATAGATGAAAATTTATTCAAATTTGTTTTGTACTAATTTGTACAGATTAGTTATTTTCTAGGGCAGATACTTGATCGCAATTTAAGTCCTAATGTTGGTCAGTTCTGATTGGATGATATTTTGGTGAGCAAGACAAGTATTTATGACTCACAAAATTCAAAATTTTGAATGATATCAAATACAGAGCAGTGATGGCAGAGGCAGTGAGAAGATAGAACAACTTGCAGTACTACTGATGTAGTGCAGAGAGTAGCATAACTCTCAGGTATTGAATAGCACAAATTTGATTGTCATATTGATATCTTGAAAAAAAGATTTGTTTGGTAGGCAATTTAATAAGAACCTATACAAATTGGGTCAGTTTGGTCCAGTTTTTAAAGTGAAGTGAACATGAGTATGTACAGTAGTGGGATGGTGTTAGGAGTTGTAACCTGTACTTATGACTCTAGTCCAGAGTCAAGGGCCCTCAATCAACAAGTCATGCTTTCACATAGCAATGTTTGCAAACACTTCATCTGGCACATACTATTGCCCTCACATCAAAGACAAAGCTAAACTTAGGTTGCCATAAGTTGGACACAATTTTAGTATTTACATCATTTCTTAGGCACCAATCAATTTAACTTGATGCCATTTACCCAATAGAGGTACCAGCATGCAGTTATTAGGGGGAATATGGTTTGTTTGACCATGTTGCTAGAAGCAGAGAGTCATGTTGTCAGAACATATGCAGAAGGTAACATGGTCTGCAAAGAGAAGGCAGTGAGATAAAACTGTGTCCTTAACTTGGGGTCAGTTACTGATATTTCCCAGGCCACTGGATTTGTGTCTGATACTATTTTTTCTCTTTAAGTTCATTCTGATATGTTCAGTCCTTTTGTTTTGAAATTCATGTTAAGCATACAATATCTGTGCCTCTTATCCTTTCACGCTAGGCCCATCTCCCCCTCCCATTGACAAGTAAGGTGATCTTCTCCATTATACATATCATATAATCAAGAATAATAATTTTGTATTAGTGGACATGAGAGTGTTATAAGTGGTCATGGACAGGTGATGGAGCTCTCCGATGAAATTAATGGACACAATGTAATGTAATACAGCTGAATTCATTAAAGATAACAGCCAAAGTGGGACAAATCAGTGCAGCTGACACAAGACAGATTTAGGTCTGTCTCTCTGAGCTATATCATCTGAAAACTTTGTGTTTAGTGTAAGGAAGGTGGTTGAGGATCAATTTAAAGTAGTATTAAGCTATATTTGTGTTAATTTGTGATGTGTCAAAGACCCAGACAATTTTTGTCACATTCCCTGAATCATGGTTAATATTCTATGTCAAATCAAATCCCATATAATTGCGTTAAATGGAATTTGGTCAAATCCCCTCTCATATTTTTAGTATGTTGCAAAAAAGATATTAGATTCTTGATCCAACTTTAAACACGCTGATGATCCAAATTAAGCCATTATCATGATTATCATAAACTGCTGTACACCATAAATTTATCTACTCTTATATTCTTCTCTTTAGACAAGGTTTTTTATAAGTAATAAAAGTGGTCAAATTCAATCAAAAATATTTTATTGACATTTATGCAACATGGCCTATCAATGTTATTTTAAAAGAAAAATATTAAACTTATCAATTTGCAATGTCTTTGAAATGTTTTTTAAGTTTCAAATTAAGTATTTATCAGTAGTCATAAGGTAGAACTTATCTGTCCAATGTGTAGTATGTGTTAAGATAATACCAAAAACTATGTTTTTTATATAGATCATTTTAAATCAGAAGAGGAGAAAAGAGAAAGATGGGACAGAATAAGGAGGAGTGCTAAATCAGAGAATCGTGAACAGAAGAGGAAAAAACGTTCAGTGAGCGTGGAGCGCATGGTGGAAACTTTAGTAGTGGTTGATACCAAGATGGTGGAATACTACAAGGGAGAAGATATTGAAAACTATGTGCTGACAATCATGAATATGGTAAGTGAACTGAGAAAGAAGATACAAACAAAACTATGTGCTTCAACAATAATGAATGTGGTAAGTAAATCAAAGGAAAAGATATCTGAGGTATGTGCTGACAATCATGAATATCATGAGTAAGCCAAGGGAAAATGTCTGAGCTATGTGTTGACAAAACATGTTATTTCTTTGAGTAAAAAACATCTGCACAGTTTGAGTAAAAAAAAATCCACAGTCAGTCATATAGGATCACATTCATTCAAGCATAACAACACCATTAGAATATAGTTGAAAATATTAATTAATAATGGAGGGTTGATTAAGTCCCTCAAAATGGGGTGTCTTTCCCGTGGAAAAGCATTTCATGCATTCCAAGAAACTATATGCTACCAATTATATATTCTCACCATTATAAGTGCACCAAGAAGATACACAAAGCTTTTGTGGTCACTTAAGCAGGACCATAATTTTGTCTTCAGCTTGGGATTTTTGTCCAGACTTGTGTATATTTTTATAAACAGAAATAAGATATTGATTCTAAGTATAATAAGGAGGAATGCATTACATGAGGGGAGAGCAGAGATTCCGTGCCATGACCCTTGTGACCTGTGATTGACCTTGAGATAACCTCTACATTCTAAGTTGTGAGAAGTGGGATCATCTGTTTTGATGGTGATAGGATATCCCAGTTAACCCAGCTTATTGCATCACTCTAGGAACTTTGCACCCAGTGAATTAGGAGAGACTGATATCATTACCAGCCTGGAGTTCACTCTGGATGACAACCCTGAAACTCAAGTTCAGAAACCCTAAAATTCAAAAGAGTGGTGTGACATTGCCCAGGGATTTGACATAAATGTGTTTCATATTCTTTTGAGAGAATTAGATAAAAAAAAAATATTGAACATCTTTATTATTTTTTTTCTTGATTTTAACGATAACTATGGTTTTTCTTCAGAAGAAAATGTGAGATACAATAATTATTGTAAATGCTAATTATTTGATTTTGAATTGAAAATTGACATAAATACATATTTTAAATGTTTTTTTTATTTATTTATTTTTTCAAAAATGATTAGATCCATCCCATGTGTCCGGTCTACACTTCAAAGTGTAATGGGGTATGAAGTGTTGTCTGGGTTTGGGGTTTAGGGGCAGGATCTGATCCCTCTTTTATCAGATCCAGGGTAAGCGACACAGTGAGATAACCCCACTTGTGACACAAAGATACCCTGCAATATATACTGTTGACTCTATATATGACAGAACCTTGTAAGGAGCAGGCATTATGCAACCAATATGGAATTTTTAAATAATTTATAATAAAAAATAAATATACAGTGAATACTTACTGAACATATGAAACATTCTATCAGACATAGGGAGCAGATATAATGCAATATTTATATTTTTTTAATTAATACAGAAAAAAAACTTGTAGCTTTGTGAATCATGTCACCGAGGTCAGGACTTAAATCAATAAAATAAACTGAAAATATGAAATATTTGATCTTAAATATAAAAAGGTTGTGTGTAAATTGTATTTTGTTGAGTTTTTTTAAGAAGTCTTTTTATAATCTTCCAGGTATCTATCATGTATCATGAGGCAAGCATAGGAAATGCAGTGAATATTGTGCTGGTGAAACTCATATTTCTGGATGAAGAACAGGTTAGTAAAATTAAATAAATATTTCGACATGTTTAAAGTATAAGACAAGGACTGCAAGTGAAAGATTCTTGTCAAAAACTATTCAAAGGTAATGTAGTTGATTGACCTTTTTGTTTAGGTCTATAAATATTTTTGCTTTAAATTTTCTGAATGTTTTTACATTTAAATTAGGCAATTTTAAGAAATTGTTAGAATATGTATATCTGTGAAAATATTTTGCATGTTTTTCGATTAAATATTAACTATTAAAATCAATTTCATTCATGAATGATTCAGGTTTTTATCAGAATTAAGCAGAAAGACTTTCAAATGAATCAAATTGATTTAAATTTTGTGACAGAAAGATCTGAAGATTACCCACCATGCTGATCACACGCTACAAAGCTTCTGCAAATGGCAGAAAAAATTCAACCCCAAAGATGACAACCATCCCAACCACCATGACGTGGCAGTCCTCCTGACAAGGTAAGATCACCATCCCAACCACCATGACGTGGAAGTCCTCCTAACAAGGTAAGATCACCATCCCAACCACCATGACGTGGAAGTCCTCCTAACAAGGTAAGATCACCATCCCAACCACCATGACGTGGCAGTCCTCCTAACAAGGTAAGATCACCATCCCAACCACCATGACGTGGCAGTCCTCCTAACAAGGTAAGATCACCATCCCAACCACCATGACGTGGCAGTCCTCCTAACAAGGTAAGATCACCATCCCAACCACCATGACGTGGAAGTCCTCCTAACAAGGTAAGATCACCATCCCAACCACCATGACGTGGCAGTCCTCCTAACAAGGTAAGATCACCATCCCAACCACCATGACGTGGCAGTCCTCCTAACAAGGTAAGATCACCATCCCAACCACCATGACGTGGCAGTCCTCCTAACAAGGTAAGATCACCATCCCAACCATCAATAAGATCACCATCCAAACCATGTGTATGTCCTTAGTTTTAATGAGAAACCTAGTAAATCAAAATATTAATTAAAAAAAATATAACAAATTGTGCCATTATAATTAAAATTATTATATATCAAACTTTATTCACTTTTGTTTTCAGATACAATATATGTTCTCGCATGAATGAGCCTTGCAGTACGTTGGGTCTGTCTCAGGTCTCTGGAATGTGCCAGCCACATCGCAGCTGTAATGTGAATGAAGACACCGGACTAGCCCTGGCTTATACTGTCGCTCACGAAATAGGTCATAAGTAAGTCGGGAATTTTATTAATATCACTATGGTAGACCAATATACTGGACCTAAATGGGGTACCTGAAAATAAAGTGAAAATTTTATAATATCATAGTGAAGGTTCCTGGACCAATACCTGGCACTTTGTCCCACACTGTAGGTTTCATGATCTATATACTGCACTTAATGCAAGAGTGGAGGTCCCACACTGGAGGTTTCATGATCTATATACTGCACTTTGTGCTAGAGTGGAGGTCCCTGGATCTATATACTGCACTTAATGCAAGAGTGGAGGTCCCTGGATCTATACACTGCACTTAATGCTAGAGTGGAGGTCCCTGGATCTATACACTGCACTTAATGCTAGAGTGGAGGTCCCTGGATCTATATACTGCACTTAATGCTAGAATGGAGGTCCCTGGATCTATATACTGCACTTAATGGCAGGATGGAGTTCCCTGGATCTATATACTGCACTTTGTGCTAGAATGGAGGTCACTTGATCCACTGCACTCTATATTCTATTTCAATGTGATAATTACATTTTTGAGAGAAGTATAATGATTGATATTTTTAGATTAAGAAATGTATAATATGCTATATTGGATCCAAAATGGAAGACATTAAATTCTTTTAGGTTTCAATGCAGTGATATCTTAGAAGTTGAATAGAAAGAACAGGGATAAAAAAGCTCCATAAAAAGTAGATTTTTTGTGTGACAGAAACATGGCATAATGTATTTAGCAGGTCAAAGTAATTGTTTAGAGAAGGCAGCATGGGTAGGACCTTGTAATGTGTATATATACAAACAAGAGAAAACACAAGCCTCGACCCACCACAGACTGCAAACATTTCTACTCCCCTCCCATATGTATTCACACATCCAGAGAATATAAAAAGACAAAGATCACCCAGCATGTCATCTGTATGGTTGATATGAATTTAAGGATGCAGTGATTGACATGTCTGTTTGTTGTAATAGACAGGGAGTATTTGTTAGAGCCTCAACATTGTCTATAAAAAAGAATATACAGACTTTTTTTAATGGGTTAAAAACACTCTAAAACCCAGGGCAATTTCTCTGTAAGACTCTTTCAGAATATTTATTGTAAATTTGAATTGTTATTTCTATTGATACTCTTTATTCCTCTCATTATTAAATTGATTTTTTTTTTCGTTTCAAAATTGACATTTTGATTTACTCATGGTTCAAGGCTATTTGGATGCAAAGGCAATTCTTGAACTTACTGTTCTTAACCAGGATACACTTAGTTTTATATTAGAGAAATGCACAAAGGATAATCATTCACCCTTGCTGATATAGATGTGTAAAGAAATGTGAGTTACAAAAAAAGACCATATATTAATGGATAGAGTAAACTTATTTGATCAGATACCCTCCTTCTCCTTTATCAAGAAACAGATTTGACAGAGGTTAGCAATAATCTGTTATTCCAGCTGTGAGGACAAGAAAAAACATAGATGTCTGGCAAACTTCAAAGTCTGTCAACCCAAGTTTAATCCTGGGGTGAAGTCCCCTGATCCATGGAAGAAGCATCGTAATAAGCAACTATTAAAAAAAATACTTGTTATTTTTGTGGACTCTGCAGAGGATTAAAAAAAATTAATTTTATCCTTATTGATAAAAAAATGATATGAAAAAAAGCACCTGCTAGTGGAAGTGTTCAAATTCTTGATTTTTAGAGTTTTGTTTCTGACACCCATAATTGGTCAAATCTATATTGAATTATATAGAGATTCTTTTCTTACATGTGGTATTTGCCCAGAAGCATTTTCAAGTTAATCTGTAAGTGATAGTGCTGATATTTGGTAGAGTCAGCGCTCTGTTCATGGATTCTTAGAAAGTTAAATCTCTCGTCCGATATGATGCCAATATGTAATATTTAGCACTGTGATGACCTTGTGAAATCTTTCTGCTTGTCTGGCCAGTGTCTTGCCCACAGCACTTTGTACTTAATATTACCATTACAGTTATATCATATTTCAGTGGGGAATAAGATGAAATATCACAGATTTGGTCACAATAAATACAGGTCTTTTGTCCCTAATGTGAGTCAGAATGAACAAGATTAATAATCTTTTATGTTTTTATTGTGAATGTCAATAGAATCTGTCTTATCAGAATTCAATGATATATTTTTATTGAGGCAATATTGATTTACATTTTTATGGAAGATGCTAGTAGATAATTCAAATCTTTTGTTTTAACATATTAATATGCTAGTTTGACAAAGATTACAATATATGCTGAATGAAATTATTGTATGAATTCTGACCGTCCAGTAGTACACAGTTACGACATTTGAAACAAACAACATGGACATCCGGTGATTACAGGTTTTATCAGCGGTGATGAAGTCTTTGATTTCTTTTTTATTCCATTATATATGATAAACTATGAACTGTGTTTGCTTAATTCTTCATTCGAACAATGCAAACCAATTTGTCTTTCTATCTGAATCAAAGGAATAAGTTTTTGATTACAATAAACAATTAACAATAACAAAAATAACTTTATGTATGGGAGAGAGATGCACTGAGGTTAATCAATATGACAGAATCCCCTTGTAATTATGACACAAAACATAATATCCATTCATTCAGATGAAAAGATAAAATAACATTTCTAACTTTACTTTGAGTTTAGAAGATATAAAATCCTGGATTTGATTATGATTTATACTGTTGGGTGTATGAGTTTAGATGATATAAAATCCTGGATTTGATTATGACTATAAATTGTTGGATATATGCATTATGAAGATCAAGAGTCATTGCTTTGATTATGTTTTTTTGTTTGTTAGTTTTGGGATGCAGCATGATACCATGGTGAACCACTGTGAGCCTGAGGCTGGTGAAGTGCAGCACGTCATGTCTCCCGAACTCTCCGCGGACTCCACCCCCCTCGTGTGGTCAAACTGCAGCCGTAGGGCAATCACCAAATTCCTAGAGTAAGTAGAAATCTCTGATTCAAACATTGAAATCAGAAGAAGAAAATCTTTTTAAAAAATTGAATAAAATAGGTTAAATACATATCAGTTGATTTTTTTTAAAGAGAAGGTCCATTTTATGATATGTGTTGCCTTTGTCAAATTAATTTGGTGATGAAAGTGCAATATGAAAACTTGAGGTATTCAGAATACAGAATAAAATTGTGAAATAAATTAAATTTTTATCTGAAGCAAAAAATTGTAAAAACTTGAACATGTAGAATTCTATAGACATGTGAAATAGAAGAATATTAATGTAAAATTTCATCACTGTTACAAAGATGTTTAAATTTGTTTATGTATTGACAGCCGTGATTGGGGTTACTGCCTGGATGATGAACCGAGTGAGCATGACTTTGTGTTCCCAGAGCTGCCCCCTGGTGTCATGTATGATGTAGACCACCAGTGTCGTCTGCAGTATGGCCCTGAAGCCCAGTACTGTGAGGGCATTGATGTAAGACTCATAGATTAACAGCTATCTTATGTATAAAGAATCACTTTGATAATATAAAAAGTATCAAGATGAACATGATTATATATTTACTGTGACAAATGACAACTCCTTGCATCAAAATAGTTATATTAATGTTATTAAGTGCTGTTACCTGGTGTTAGAAATGATAACTTATGAGGAGTATAATACAGTATGGCTGGAGAAATTTGAATGAATAATGTAATTTAAGTTGTTGTGATTTAACACAAGATTTCAGATGACTAGAACTTTAAAAAAGAAGCAAAATATATTTGAATTTTCTGATGAGAAGAATATGATTGTAGGAGATATGTTCTACTTTATGGTGCCAAGTGGATAACAAGTGTCTTACGAGGCTGGAAGCAGCGGCTCAGGGCACCCTCTGTGGAGACAATGAGGTATGTTCACATCCTCTCTACCACCCCTTATTTATGCTTGTTATATATTACAATGGATGTAACAAGAAAGTCTGTCCCATCATCATGAGATCTTGAAAGAAAAAACTCAAATATAATGGAAAATGAGGCAATTGTTCGAACCTTTTTAGCTGTTATTTTAATAATGTTTTTTGCCATAAAAGAAAACTCTCTTTTGGAGAGAGAGTTTTGAACGAACAAGGTAAACTAGGGAGATTTGGATAACCCTCATTCTGAATAAAGGGCCCACTTCAAGGTGACCTTCACATAAAGATTCCTGCGTCACTGATATATCACTATTTTGTTTCAAACAATAAAAGACTGTAATATTTGTCCATTTGAAGATTTTGATTTTCTAAGTAATTGATGATTTCAGTGGTGTTTTGGTGGACGTTGTGTAACCATAGGAGAAAATCCTCAGTCCATCAATGGCGGCTGGGGCGAGTGGCAGGGCTGGACGTCCTGCTCACGGACCTGCGGGGCTGGCGTCTCCATAACGGAGAGGCATTGCGATAATCCAGCGTAAATATCATTCCCATTTTTTACCCCTAGACCAAACTTGGTATCGTCTTTTCTTGGTGTCTTTCCATGCATCTGTCTGCCTGTCCATGCAGCATGCAGTGCTTTAACTGATGAAATATTAATTTTACATAAAGACAAATATGTGCCATTTATGCATCTTGTGACATGCCCTGAGCCTGTTGAAAATGAGGAAGATTTGACTAGTTTTTGATTCACAAGGTCAAATCCAAAGCTTAAAACTTTTATTATGTGCTTTCCATGTTATTTTCTTTAATTTTAAATTAATAGTCATTTAAAATCTCAAATTAAAAGGAAAATTTTATCCATGATCATAAGTACATTTTTGGACTTAAAATTTGCCTTCTTTATAATTGAAATTCAATGATGTTATACTGCTATTCTTTCAGTCCAAGTAATGGGGGCAACTATTGTTTGGGAGAGAGAAAACGTTATCGGATCTGTAATACAGAGGCATGTTCAGATGACTCAAGGAATTTCCGGGCCCAGCAGTGTGAGGAATTCAACACTATCCCATACAAGGGCAAAGTGTTCCAATGGGAGCCCGTGCCAACCCCAGGTACAAGATAGTCTCAATAGAAATTAAATTTGCATCTAAAACTATTCACATATAAATTGCTATCAAAAGAAAAGTAAAGCATTTGAAGCTTAAATTGTCATTAGGTTCCATTGAAAAAGTATAATTTATATAAATAAGAAATAATGATAGGATTTCATTGTTAATGTCTTGATCTGTTTATTGGAATATAAATGTTTATGTTTTAGTGACCCCATGTCAGCTGCATTGCAAGCCATCCAACCTATTCTTCTCAGTGATGCTTAAGGACATGGTGACGGATGGGACTCCCTGCAGGTCTGGTGGCCGGGACATGTGCATCACTGGCAGGTGTAGGGTGAGCAAGACATCCTGCATGCTTAAATAATATGATACACTACATTTAATGGTTAAGATTAAGGGAAAGTGGCTGAAATAGATCAATTGGTGAAGTGTTTGCTCTCAGACCTCAGGATTCCCTGTTTGAATCCCAGCCTGGTCCTATAAACAATTGATAAGGTGCTATTAGTAAATTGGTTCTGGTATCAACATTATATGAAAAAAACTGTTAAAATGGTTACTATTACTCTACTTTTACCGCTGCAACTAAGTAAAATAAGATGGAAAATAAAATTAGCATATCAGATTCAAGCTAGGATTCAGGCTTTCACTGATAACTTTTTGTGTCATGGATGAATCTAAAGGTATTAAATTGCCAATATGAGGAGTTATTGAATGATTTTGTGACTGATATATTCAGAAAGTTGGGTGATAATGTGAGGAGTTATTGAATGATTTTATTACTGATATATTCAGAAAGTGGGGTGCCAATATGAGGAGTTATTGAATGATTTTGTGACTGATATATTCAGAAAGTGGGGTGCCAATATGAGGAGTTATTGAATGCTTTTATTACTGATATATTCAGAAAGTTAGGTGCCATTTGAGGAGTTATTGAATGATTTTATTACTGATATATTCAGAAAGTGGGGTGCCAATATGAGGAGTTATTGAATGATTTTGTGACTGATATATTCAGAAAGTGGGGTGCCAATATGAGGAGTTATTGAATGCTTTTATTACTGATATATTCAGAAAGTTAGGTGCCATTTGAGGAGTTATTGAATGATTTTATTACTGATATATTCAGAAAGTGGGGTGCCAATATGAGGAGTTATTGAATGATTTTGTGACTGATATATTCAGAAAGTGGGGTGCCAATATGAGGAGTTATTGAATGCTTTTATTACTGATATATTCAGAAAGTGGGGTGCCAATATGAGGAGTTATTGAATGATTTTATGACTGATATATTCAGAAAGTGGGGTGCCATTTGAGGAGTTATTGAATGCTTTTATTACTGATATATTCAGAAAGTGGGATGTGACTGGGTGATAGATTCCACAGCCAAGGAGGACAGGTGCGGAGTGTGTCACGGAGATGGGGCTTCCTGCAAAACTGTGTCTGATAAATTTGAAGAAAAGCAAGGAATGGGTAAGTGTTGTGGATTCTGAGGACCATTTTGAATTTACTTGTGTCAGAGTATATAGACTTTGATTAGACTTGATCTCTATCATAAGACAGTGTTTTAAACATGTTAAAGGGAGGACACAAGACATAAGTCAGAGAGCTTTAGAAAAAACATGATTTGAATAAAAATTGTTCTTGTATATTCCTGTATGGGAAAGAGTTTCTTGTTACACTTAGCCTTTATAGTGTAGGTATCTGGCATGAAATTCTTTTTTTTGCATAATTTAATGAAACGGCAGTAATTTGTTATACATTCATAAATCAAGTTAGTGAACTCTGAGATTTATACAACCAGTTTATGTAAATTTAATTACTTAAATCATTAAACTTGGAATTAACAAGTGTATCTGCTTATTTAAGGGTATGTGGATGCAATCACGATACCAGAGGGCGCTCGCAACATTCGCATTGAGGAAGTGGCTGAGGCCAACAACTACCTTGCAGTACGCAATGATGAGGGAAAGTTCTTCCTCAACGGTGATTGGTTCATACAGTGGAGCGGTGATTATGAGGGTGCTGGCACAGTTATACATTATGAAAGGACAGGAAATAAGGAGAAAATGGAACTACCGGGACCACTCAAAGAGTCAATACATATCATGGTAGGAAAAATCTTTTATTTTATCATTTATTTCTGAAAGTTGTATTTCCTGGTATTCAGTAAAGCATTTGGTGCCCATTTTTGAATTTCATTGATATTAATGATTTCATGCAGATCTAAGGTTAATATTTGTATTTTTATTATATCTTTGTCCTTCTGTAGGGTTTCCTGATTCATATTATGTTATTCATATGGTCTCTGTGTGTTCAGTTGCTGTTCCAGTCAGACAACCCTGGTGTAGAGTTTGAGTACACGGTGCCAGATGAGAACGCCACCGAGACGCTCATCAGAGAATTCAGCTGGAAGTATCGTGACTGGACCCACTGCACTGCATCCTGTGGTGGAGGTAGGTGGTGCCACCTACTTGTCTCAGTGAACAAAGAGGTCTATGATAAAATAATCTTGTTATATATAAAGTCAGTACCAGCTTGATAATTGTTCTATGGTGGTCTGTTACCTTTTAATAATTGAGGGTATGACCTTGTTGATATACTCCAGGATCTCAGAGAGGTGCTACTGTGTGATAATACATGTAAAATGAACTCAGATAGTTGAGAGAGCGTATGACCTTGATATATTCCAGGATCTCAGATAATTGAGGGTATGACCTTGTTGATATACTCCAGGATCTGAGAAAGATGTGATAATGTATGTAAAATGAGCTCAGATATATGAGGATGTGATCTTGATATATTATTCCAGGATCTCAGAGATCAGAGGTGTTGTGTGTAGAAAGAGAAGCAGGAATTGTGGATAATACATACTGTAATGCCACCACCAAACCTGATGACCTTCAGAGGTCGTGCAATGTGCACCTCTGCCCTGCCAGGTACGTCCTTCTGCACTTGTCTGTTATCATATGAACACAATCCACCTCACTAATGATGTTCTATAGCATATATTTAGTAATCCCAGCCTAATGCCTGTGATGAAACTCAACTATGATAAAGAATATATGATGGTATTCTGGATACCATTAGCATTGGTCTTGACAATGCACATTGTTCACAATCACTTTCTGTGTAAATTACATCCTGTTGGAGCTGTTGCATATATATCAGTGAATAAAATAATATTTTTTAAAATGTCAGAAAACTGGAAGCTAAATACTGTTTATTTTAAATCTATACTATTAATTTATCATGCACTAAATACAATAACCAATGTATCTTCAAAATGCAAGTTGGGCTAAATAAAAAGAAGTTTTTAAGAGTTTCTGGGTGTTAATTGTGTTGATGCTATGATGTTAGATGGTGGACTGGTCCCTGGCAGCATTGCTCGATGTCGTGTGGCAACCACGGGCTGAGGCGGAGGACCGTTATATGTGTGAGGAGCTTAGGACCAGACGAACAGATTGCCCTTGATGATCACAAATGTAAAACCCTGGAGAAACCCCACAACCGAGAACCATGCAGACACAAAGAACCATGCCAAGGAGATGCCATCTGGACCACTGGACCATGGTCACAGGTACATTATCAGCGGAAAAGTCTTGCAACATGCAAACAATAATTCCCATTGGTTTTCTTAAAAAGTAATTCTTAAAAAATAATTCCCATTGATTTTCCATGAATTTTACCATCTACTTGTCAGTTCCAGTCAGGCCTTTTTTACAATTTTATTTGATATTTTATTAATATCAATTTATGTTTCAGACTTGTCATGGGGACCCATGTTCTGTTCAGTCACGGACAGTTGAGTGTAGTGATCGCAATGCCATCTGTGATACGACAAACAAACCAATCACAAAACAACAGTGTGGGAACATCACCTGTGGAACCTGGACAGCCGGAAACTGGTCAGAAGTCAGTAAAAACAAATATGTTTCATTATAAAAAAAACATAAATATTCATTTTATTCATAAATATAGGATTTATATTAATAAGTTCAGGATTTTGAATCATGCAAAAACGGCACCATTTTGAATGCTTTTCCAGTCCCTGTGTGGACCATCACAGCATAAAAAAGGTTCATAAGGGATGGAGACTAAAAATTTCTCATTTTCTCACAAAATTTTATTTTATCTATTAATGGAAAATGGTTGAGAAAAATAACACTCTTAGACTATGTTTAGTAACTCTGAAAAATATATGTTTCAGTGTACAAGGAGTTGTGGTAGTGGAATTCAGCTTCGGAGCGTGGTATGTAGTGGAGGTCAAGCCTGCCTGCTGACCGCTGAACCCTCCATGCAGCAGGACTGCAACACACAGCGGTGTCCGTCCAATGTTCACACTCATCACTATGCAGCAGACACAAAACCTGGCATGCAAAGTGGGCTGGACATCTGGTCACAGGCCCTAGACGGCAGTATTTATTCACTAGATGGCACTGATAGTTCCACAAACCAGAAATCTGGTAAACAACAAATAGGTGGCACCACAGCATTTCACAAATTGGACACAACAACATCTTTTCCTCAAGTTCATGACAAAAAGAAGTCCTCAACAAGAGATAGTGAAAACGTTATTCACACTAATAATGAAAAAAGTGAATCAGAACATTTAGAAGATTATGAAACTTTGAAAATACTTCCATCAGTGGATTATAGATGGATTCCTTTATCATGGGAAGAAGTGAGTATTTAATATTACATTTTTTCTCAAAATTAATTAATTCTTGAAATCACTTCACTGATAGAGGAGGTGACTCGCTGCACTCAACCTATTTTCCAGCAGATTCATTAAGATAAATTTTTATTATTATTTTGAGCTCAGTGTCTGAGGTCATACGCTAATTTATCCAATGAAATATAAACAGTTATTAAAATTTAGTTTGGAATATTCCTCTGACACACAAAAAAGCTAAAACAGATTATTGTGCCCTGCCAAAACCAAGTTTTGTGGGGGACATAAATATTGTTTGATTCTTGTGGCACAATAAGCCACAAAGGCCACGAGGACTTCACAGCTTTGCACAGTATATTTTAACTTAAATCAAATATTTCAAATTGCTGTGATATGACAAAAGGTGAAATAAGTATTGCTGTAGTCATAACAGACAAGACAATGGTTACCAAAGCCAGTTGTTTTTTAACTGTGACTTATCATTTGTTTTGTCACATCTAAGTAAACATGCTATTCCTCTTTCTGTTTCAGTGTTCCAAGCAGTGTGGGCCAGGAGAAGAGAGGCGAGAGGTTAAATGCATCTATCTGAAGACCTCAGAGGAAGCAAACCCTGTATACTGTGCTGGAGACTCCAAACCATCTGACATCCAGCCTTGCAACATTCAGCCATGCCACAAGTGGAGTGTGTCAAAATGGAGCAAGGTACGTCATCTGCATGGGGTGCCAGGGTGTGCCACAAGGGGCTCTGTAACCATGGCAGATGTAATAAGGGTGAATAGAGGGGGGAATGAATGTTGGTACCAAGTTTGAACCAACCAGGGTTCAAGGGCAAGAAGGTTGCTGCATAAAAATACCAATCAGATATTTTTTTAATGTTTGAGGTAATTGCTGTGTGGCCACACCATAATATATAATGCACACAGTGGCACAACACATATCTCCCCCAAGAGCCCCCTGTTCATATTATCCAAGCTATGCCACTGGAAGGTGTTATTGATTATCTTGTCTTATATTTCAAAATGAAAAATGGAAAAAAATATGGAGTCAGCAACGTAAAATATTTAAAAATGAAAAAAAGAAATCTTCAGGTAATAGAGATACTAAATACTCTTCATGGCCTGATTTTGTTTTAATTATTGATTGTTCAGCAGAATATTACATTCAAATATTGAATTGAATAAAACAATAAAATTTAGTATTACTTTCCCTCCATTTTTTCAGTGCTCAAAAACTTGTGGACCAGGTGAGCAACACAGAAGAGTGGTCTGTCCTCAAGATGAAACCTGTGACCTTGACCTCAAACCTGAAAGTCAAAAAGCTTGTAATCTACAACCCTGCAGTGACTGGATTGTTGGCCAGTGGAGTCAGGTAAATATAGATGATTTGATTACTGTCATGACAGAGAAAATCTCTTACTATAGAGAGGTAGAATTGGTAATGAAATCTGGTATGAGGATTAAGGAGATAAAAGTGTTGTGTTACGAGTGCATCCACAGGTATTGTATTGACACTGAGAAATATCTTAAAGCTTTCATGAAATCACAGAGGTTTCAGGCAATTTAAGTAAAGTGGGACTATCAGAACAACCTTCATATTTACTGGTAAAGAATCATCTTGGCCAGCTTTAGAACACCATCTATGGATGATTGTGTAAATAATTAATGGTTGCCTGGAAAGAAGAAATCACTTTTCAATGTGGTTAGTTTAATTAAAGGCTTTAGTTGTGGGCATTATTTAGGATGTTGGGAGAGTTTTAAAGAGAGGTCCACTCTGGCACATCAAGTGTCTCTATCTATAGGTATCATTGTGGTTATTTGTTTGCAGTGTTCACAGAGCTGTGGGGGAGGGGAGCAGGTGCGTCATGTACAGTGTATCAGCCTCATCACAAGCAAGACATCTCTGTCCTGTGACCCGCAGCAGCAACCCACTGCCATCCAGAACTGCCAATCCCAGGACTGTCCAGACAATGGTGAGTCTCATCTGTCTGTGCCAATGTATATAGATATATATATAATTACTGAAATCATTCAAATTCAAATTTGGTGACAAAAATAGACTGCCACCTGCATGCAAAAGGATATTGTTAACATTTGTGAACCAAAAAGGATATCGTTAACATTAGTGTACCAAGAATTGGATATCCAGGGCCATACACTGTGCGTTCCATTTCTCAATCTTTCAAAATGAGTTATCTCGAATGATCTTGTCAGCAGAGTAAAAACTATATCGTATATTTAATTTGTTTTCAGCATTAACACAGCCTGATTATCACTGCAAGGCCAACATCATGAGCTTCTCAGTGTGCAAGTCATTGCAACGCATGGGGCAGTGTCGGAATCGCTACATTCAGCTCAAGTGCTGTAAAACTTGTCATCCAAGACCTAATGTGGACAGCAGTGGACCAGAAACATAGGACCTGGAGTTGTGATAACATTTTAATCGCTATTTATATCATATTGTTATTTATTTCGAAGCTTACATTGTGAGAGGACCTTGCCTAAAGAGTAGCATAAACTGTACAAGGAAGCATTCCTTATAAAAGGTCAAATGGTTTTGACTTGCTGCTGTTTACCCTGTGACGGGACCAAGTATCAAAGCACAAATCACATTGGTGGAAACATAACATGCTTGGATTGTATATTAAAGGTCTTTTGTGATTTATTGGTATTAAACTTGTGAATAATTTTTGGATTTTTTTTGTCAAAAGAAATCATTTCACTGATATGAGTTGTTTTCAACATGTTTCTCAACTCCAGTGTTTTATTGCAGTAGTTGTCTGCTGTATAATGATGTTTATAAGTGACAGCCATCTAAAAGAAAATGACAGGTGCATTTTGGGGGGAAACTTCTTGCCAAACATCTACTCAAAAGAGGCACATTTGCATAATATTGAAAATAAGATGGCCAACTATGCAGATATGTACATGTAAACCAAGTGCATAGCAAACTTTGAGATTTATTGCCTTCACATATGCAAATTATATCTGTTCATAATTAAGTGCAATGAATTCTCTTTTGCTTACTTTTTCATATTGATCCACCAAGAGTCTCTTGCCTCTTAAAACACCAGGTGGCAGCATGGCCCACTCAAGCAGTGAGAATTGAAATTTTTGTGAAAAAAATTGTGTATAGATATATGTGTAAATACATGAGCATTTGATTCATTTCTAGGCAGATCATTTAGTAAATATGAAACAACATAAAGTGAACTAAATCTGATGAAGCGGTTTTGTAACTTATGTGCAAGCACTTGAAATGGTCATAATGAGATTATATTTGTCAGACATAAAGATGTCAACATGCATTGTTTTTTATAATGCTGTCACTCCGCATTATATGATGAATTACTTTGGGATATGGTATTATAGTGGTGTTGATGATTTCACAAATTTAATCTTTTTCTGCAAATGGAAACATTTGTCAATTCCTTTTTGTGGTAAACCGTCCATAAATGACAAGTGTGTGCAATACATATATATGGAAGTGTCTGTAAGTTTTTATATCAGTGTATCCACTACCATTGTCTTTTCATAATCTGACCAGTGTTTTTATTATTTATCTTTACCTATTTATTAGTGAAGTATCGCGTTTCATTATTTGTACCTAGATTTACATTTTGTGATTGTTTTAGAGCCAGATGTATATGCCTTATTTTAGCAGAGCATGTCAAAGGTATTTTTTGTGTGTGAGAGAAAATGCTTTTTGTACAGAAATGCCCAAATTGTATTTTTCAATGTTAATTGTATTTTTCAATGTCTAAATAATCGTGTTATGACATGGATAATCTGATACATAATAAATCATATTATTAAAGGTAAAATTAAATATTTGTCAAGTATTGCGGTGAAAGAGGCGCAGGTCAGATATTGAAAAGGTTCAGAGGTTAAAATATGGAAGGCGAGTGAGGTTTAAGGCAAAAAATGAAGAAAGGTTTTTTGGAGGCAAGAAATGTTTACAGTCAGATAATAAAGGCAAGAAAGTTCTGAGGTAAAAAAGGAAGGCAAGAAATGTTTACAGTCTGATAATAAAGGCAAGAAAGTTCTAAGGTAAAAAAGGAAGGCAGGAAATGTTTACAGTCTGATAATAAAGGCAAGAAAGTTCTAAGGTAAAAAAGGAAGGCAAGAAATGTTTACAGTCTGATAATAAAGGCAAGAAAGTTCTAAGGTAAAAAAGGAAGGCAGGAAATGTTTACAGTCTGATAATAAAGGCAAGAAAGTTCTGAGGTAAAAAAGGAAGGCAAGAAATGTTTACAGTCTGATAATAAAGGCAAGAAAGTTATAAGGTAAAAAAGGAAGGCAGGAAATGTTTACAGTCTGATAATAAAGGCAAGAAAGTTCTAAGGTAAAAAAGGAAGGCAAGAAATGTTTACAGTCTGATAATATAGGCAAGAAAGTTCTAAGGTAAAAAAGGAAGGCAGGAAATGTTTACAGTCTGATAATAAAGGCAAGAAAGTTCTGAGGTAAAAAAGGAAGGCAAGAAATGTTTACAGTCTGATAATAAAGGCAAGAAAGTTCTAAGGTAAAAAAGGAAGGCAGGAAATGTTTACAGTCTGATAATAAAGGCAAGAAAGTTCTAAGGTAAAAAAGGAAGGCAGGAAATGTTTACAGTCTGATAATAAAGGCAAGAAAGTTCTAAGGTAAAAAAGGAAGGCAGGAAATGTTTACAGTCTGATAATAAAGGCAAGAAAGTTCTGAGGTAAAAAAGGAAGGCAAGAAATGGTTACAGTCTGATAATAAAGGCAAGAAAGTTCTAAGGTGAAAAAGGAAGGCAAGAAATGTTTAAGGTTAGATAATCAAAGCACAAAAGCTCCAAGGTAAAAAAAATGAAGGCAAGAGAAATTTGTGGTAAAATATTTGAGGCCATATATGGAAGTGTGAGAGACCTCATATTGGAAAGGGTCAAGTCCAAGTCTCATATTGAAGACAAAATAATTATTGTATTTGGGAATCTAATGTTCGATTTTGGTGATTATCAAATTAAATGATCAAAGTAAATTCATCCTTACCTTATTTATACTTAAGGGAGCTCTGTCAAACTATAGGAGTTTATTTGTTGTTCCCACTTACATGGGTAAATGTCAAGCTGGTGAATGGCCCAAAGTAGAGAAAATATTCTTGTACTACTGATTATTGTAAATGTGACAAATACTATATGTGCAAAATGTTTGCGTTATTGTATATTTAGCCAGCAAACTATATCCCATGACAGCCCATATGTTATTATTTTAAGATATTTATATACCTCACAGTGATGGATCAGAAAGTTTAACTACAATCTTATTAATTATCCTGAGTTTTTTTTTCTTTTGCCAGTATCATGGATCCGTCACTGCCATATTATGCATGAAGCCAATGAATGTTAGAACAATCCTGGGAAAAGAGTTCACTTCCACATAGGAGAATGGTGTAAATCTGATGTCCATGCCATAGATAACAAATGTCATTGACTGATATTTATTTAAGTTTATATTTCTCTCCTGTTGCAAAATATTCACACTCTAGACTAATTCATGCTCGAGGTGAGAGTTCACTTAAATTGATAGTTTTCTTGTAACTATATGAAATATGCAATATGAACTCTGCAATAGGATAGAGAGGTAATTGTGGGGAATTAAGAGGACATATAAAATGATGACAACAGAACATTCTTTTAGTAGGTGTCAATGTATGCTGTATATTTTCATTTACTGTGTGTGTGCAAATGCTGTTTTGCATTTATAATGTGCATTTTGTCTTTTAATGAATGCATGTTTTTTTACTGAATAAGATCAGTATGACATATTTGCAGTAGATCAAATTTATATTGATAATGCCATTTTTTGATGGGTGTCTGGATGGAAGGGATTTTGTCTTAGTTTTTTTTAAACACAAAGTCAAACACATCAATATTTCATGCATGATTACCATTTCTCTGGTAAAACATTTATGGTCACTGCTGTTCTTAAAGTTATTTTTAATAGATTGTGTGCCTGGAATTTCTTCTTTAGGCAAAAAAAGTTTTTTTTTCTGCAATGTCACTTTGTAAGCATGCCAGTATATGCAGTGTCAATGTGTGAGATATGCATATGCATTGTTAATTTGTAAGTAAATACAATGTTTAAGTTCAAGGCATAATAGTGCAATGTTAACTGTCAGATATTTGTAATGTTAAACCATGGATCAATGCACACAGTGTTATTTGTAAACAATGAAGCATTTATGTTGTAAGTACTGTTTTACTTAAAAACTATACTGAAAATGATGATATAACCAGGCAACATTAATCTCAGAATCATTTCAAAGATATTCCTGGAAAAAGCTTATAAGGGAAAGTCTGAGGTGCAGTGTTGCAATATTTGTTCTTCATAGGGTTGCATAACACTGTATGTTTCTGTTAACATAATTTTGCATTTCATTTGTGATGACAGAAGGACATAGATTTTCACCTTTAGGAAGATTGCACAAGTTCTGAGACATACAGCTAGACAGAAGTACAGACATATTGACACAGACATACAGTGGGCTATGATAATAAAATCATGTGTATATATCACTCCTCGTGAACTATTGACTGATGATATCTCTAGATATTGTTTATTTTCACATGATCCAATGCTGTTTTATATAGATAAGTTATTTTTGCATGATCATGTTTGCAAACATAACTGAAGTTTTAATAATCTAAGTATTGATCATATTCTATCAGAAGATTGTCTTCTTTTAATGTATAGCCGTGTATAGCCATCATGCTTCTGTTGCCTGTGATCTCTGTCAATTTAAACTAGGCAATGGTAAACTTGTATATTAGGTAAGGAATAATATTTTAGTCCTCATTTTAAAAATGGACCAAAATAGGTTTTTTTTCAAAGAATGAAAAAAAAAGTTGGTCACATTAAGGTGCCAAATTTAAGAGAAACAGAATGTTTATTTCTTCTGCCTTTCATGCTGTGAGTTAGGAAATTTGTTCAATAATAAATCTATGTCCCAGATAATATTTTATAAATGTGTTGTGTTCTGGGTATTTTGGTTATGTTGATATATTTTGTATGTCTTAAATATTCTTGTAAAATATCTACTCTGTATTATAATACATTATCTTTATATATCATGTGTATTAAACTTTACCTCAACAAATAAATATATTAAATAAAATATGTTTTGGGTTTGTTTTGTTTGTTTGTTTTTTGTTTTTGTTGGGGGGGGGGGGGTGTATTTTTTTTAAAGTTAATTCTAGCACAAATAATCAATTCTCATGGCCCGATAAAGTGATATTTTATTTTCCATTCCAAAATCTCAATTAGATCTATAGGGTATAGGTTAATAATTCTGTACATCATATTGAGATATTTATCTAGAAATTAATGGAATCCCTAGTTTCCTGATTTTCAGGAGATATTTTCCTCTATTACTGAAAGGGGTCTGAACAAAAGAATCTTGAAAATTGTATTCACTAGAAGCTTTTTCTTATTTCAAGTGTGAAAAAAAATCCTTTTTTAAAAATCTAACATCTTGGGTAAAATCATAGACTAAATAAAAGTCCATGGTAAAATATATGTTACTTTTTGTAAGACTTATATTTTCGGTAATATAAATATGTATACAATTTGTATACTTTCCAACAGTAGGAGATGCTTTAGAATACTATTATTGGTGAAAGAAATCAGTTCAAATCAATTTAAAAATATTTTAGTACTTTTAGAGGAATTGTGACTTTCCTGCAAATATTCAAGCTTGGCGCCATCTTTTCAGTGACCTCTGACCTCTAGTATCACATGACCGAATTCCAGTTAGACAAAATGACGGAGGAGTGCTGAAGGAAGAAGAAAGGGTTGCTGTTTATATGATTATATCTTTGTTTTTGGTTGATTCTGTTGTTCCCTGTTGCAGGCAATGGCATCACTAAACAATGTGTGGCATCGCTTTCTTCTCACAGGTGGGTGTCGCACCGAATTATCCACAATAACCGTCACTGAAATACAATCCCACGACCACAGAACGTCAGAAGTCTGGAAAGACTTGTCACTACTACTAGCAGATAGCATGATAGTGTCAGACTGTCCAGGCACTGAACTGTCTACAAATTCCAGACTGAGTGTGAGTCTGGGAGGAGGGTTTGCAAGACAAGTTATCTAGTCATGCTAGTTCTACTCGAGTATCTTCTGCCTGTAGAAGTTTCGAGTATACCAATTGAAGTGAAGTACTAGAATAATTTAACATTTGTGAAGAAAATATTTTTGAAGGTCTTATTTGGATAATATAGGCTGATTGCGTGCAATCGCGGGTCACCATACTGCCCCATTGAAAACAACACACCGGAACTGCACAATTAAAATAGGATGTGCACAAAAAACTCTCTAAAATTTAATCATTAAAAAAAACAAAACAAGATGGAAACCCACAATCGCACTATATGACTGGGTAACAAAGGTTTTTTTGGGTAACACAGGTGTTGAACTTTAAGCATCTTAAGGGACTAGTTACCATGACAACTAATCCAAATACTGTTAGATAACAATCATTAATTGGCAGCGTGACAGTGACCTTTCCCACTCTATGTCATCTTAAATGATGCCAATCATTTTTTATTATTTCCATGCATGTTTCATTCACTCTCAATTCATTCACTTAAAAATAAAACTGTTTGTACCTTTGGCATGATTCTGCAATAACATGAATAGACTTTTCATGAAACATTTGCCTCAATATCAGAAAATTTGTGTGACATTCTGACAGAATTTGCCTAACACCCTGGATCAAAAGAGGACTGTACAGATGTATAAAATCCATTTTGAGATCTGAGGATTCAAGTTATATCTATTTGATAAATACAATTTTTTAGCAGCTACTTGAAACCTGATCTTGGAAATACCTTATTGGAACATAACTTTGGAAAGACCTTATTTGAACCTGTCTTTATTTGAACCTGTCTTTATTTAAACCTGTCAACAAAGCTCCATTTAAATCTCTAGTCAGGCCACTTGTCAGTTGCCAATTGCTGCCATCTTGTTTCTATCCCCATTGAAAACTCAACACTGGAAATGTTGAATGTAATTGGAATTGTACATAACTGATCAATGAAAAAATAAATGTAACTGGCAATCAACCAGTTGGGTTAAGTTGCTTTCACCCACCACATCCTGACAATCCCTGTACTGCATAGTGGTTTACCCAAAAATGTGGATTCACTGTTACTGCTAACTAGGAGCAAATCTTGGATCCAATCCATTAGATTATTAACCCCAAAAGGATGAGCCAATTTAAATTTTGTTGTTTATAAGGACAAACCATATTTTCCTGGACTGATGTATCTGAAAACTAATGTAAATAAATTATAACCATAGCTATTCAATATGCTCAATGAAGTACATGGGCCTGACGTCATTACCATGATTACATTGTAACAAGTTGCAGCCCAAGAGAATGTCACAAAATGATGTCATTCAGCCCGAACAATGGGGACATTATTATCCCTCCCATCTGTTGCGGTGATGGATGTTGGGCATCCTTCCCATCCGTTAGGGGTTAAAGGATTTTGCATACATTATAAACATTTCCTGCTCTTGCATGCTCCTAAATGTTAATCACTCTGTTGGTGCTTGGTTTCAGCCTGTGTGGCAGTATCTGTCTTATGTGGCAGTGGACATCACATACTCCACAGTTCAGATTCAGGGCTGGGAATAGCTATCCAGGACGATGGAACTTATACTCTCTCCATAGCAGGACAGGCTTGGCTCAAAAGTGCTCCCACTTTCTTTCAAGTCAATGGGAAAAGGTTCAGTATTTTCCTTGTTGGTATTTTGAAAATATTACATATCTTTTATGGTCAGTTACAGTAGTGTTTTTGCTGTAATTTGTGATCGTCATTGTTGTAATTAGTTGTATTCTTTGTAATTTTGAAGCAAAATAGATAACATTAAATAATACATTCACTAGTGACAAAAAATATAACTAAATATGTTGGATTTACAAAATTGATCATTAAATCACATGTTACAAAATTGAAAATGTTACAAATTTAAAATTAAAAAAATGAGTTTGTTGACTTAAAATACATCAAGTAAACTTGTAAGGAATTGTATGAAAATAATTTTAGATACTCAAATGAGGATGGATCGCTGAAGCTGAGCGGGATTGATGACATCAGTGGTGAGGATCGTGTGGGGCCCTGGCAGGGAATCAGAATGAGATACCAAGCAAATCAAACTCCCATTGGTGCCTCCATCAGAGTATATCAAAATGTGGCAGCAATTGTTTTTGCACAAGTAAGTTTTTTTTATTTTTTAAAATTATGTTTGGTCAAAACAAAGCAAAAATTCCCTGTAAAGTCCTTTGCTTTTGAGTTAGAGTTTTGCAGGGACAACCTATATTGTTTCTAAAACTGGCAAGCAGTTACACACTTTACTCAGTGGCCAATCTGCTTGAAAAACACTGGACATCTTCTTGTGGAGCGTACATTAGAAATAAATAAATTATTTCACCCAAATAATGTCTTTTTTTCTTTTTTAATCATAAGTTTCTTATTTTTATTTTGAATAAATATATTTGCATTTAAAAGATAAATAAGGCATCATATCATCAAAAGTACCATAGTAGATAATAGACTAGCTTTGTAAATTAATAAAAAAGACTATACGAGCAATTCTTTTTTAAGGAGTACAGTTTGGGTGCTAGTGGCAGTAACATCACAGACAGGAACGCCACTCAGTCCATGTTCCCTAACTTCCACATAGACAGCAGTCTGGCGGAGCTGGCATACCTCGCCTACGGCTACATGCACATGGGAGATATGGGCAAAATGAGTGGAAGGTAAATAAAGTGAAACTTTAGTGTTGAACATCAAATTGAACACATCAAATGCTATAGATTTTGCTATAATTAAAAATTATTAGGTCAATGGTGACATCACTAAGATTTGAAGGAATTAAAAATTCTTCACCTCTATATAAAATATGAAACATATATTACTGGTCATTTTTGGAGAAGAAAATGTTGACAGACGGATTGACAGACAGACGGACGGAGAGATATTTTCCCCATAAAACTGGACCCATAGACTTAACATTAGAAATATGATAAAATAATCTGGAATGAATATAGATAAATTCAAAAGAAGAATTTGAATTGACAATGTTTATCGAGGGCAGGACTGTTGCCATTTTCTTTTCATATAGTCTTGTTACAAAATGTAAAATATATTAACCGTTTCAGAAAACAGAAGTTAACAAAATGCTGTAAAGCTGTAATTGTAATTTTTTGGACAGAAACATGGGTTAAAGTGACTTTGTATTTGTGATTGCAGGTGGGAGAGGTCAGCATTCAGTATATGGGGAGGTCTCGATGGCGGCCCACTTTATCTCTTCAACAAGAAGTCAGATGCATTGTTTATCTCCTCATTCAGTGAGTTTATGGTGGGTTCACCATACCACAACAAGAGTGGCGGCCATTATGGCTGGGGCATCATGGGAAGTGTGCAGTCAATCCCCAAAGAATTCACTTATGAAACGGTCATATTCTACAGTGCTCAAGGCATCAGGCAGGTGAGCAAAATACCTCCAAAAATAATTTCCTTACTTTTAAAAAGGACCGTCATAGTATGTGATGTGTGTTATACTATTTTATGTGTTATGCTATATCACACCATGCGATGTGTGTCATGCCATGTGATGTGTGTTATGCTATGTCATGCCATGTGATGTGTTATGCTATGTCATGCCAGTGATGTGTTATGCCATGTCATGCCATGTGATGTGTGTCATGCCATGTGATGTGTCATGCTATGTCATGCCATGTGATGTGTAATACTATGTCATGCCATGTGATGTGTGTTATGCTATGTCATGCCAGTGATGTGTGTTATGATATGTCATTTTGTGTGATGTATGTTATGCTATGTCATGCCATGTGATGTGTTATGCTATGTCATGCCATGTGATGTGTGTTATGCTATGTCATGCCAGTGATGTGTGTTATGCTATGTCATGCCAGTGATGTGTGTTATGCTATGTCATGCCATGTGATGTGTGTTATGCTATGTCATGCCATGTGATGTGTTATGCTATGTCTTGCCAGTGATGTGTGTTATGCTATGTCATGCCAGTGATGTGTGTTATGCTGCGTTCAGGTGGTTGCTGACTGGGGAGTGGCCATGCGGCGCATGTACAACAAGGACACCAGCTACAGAAACTCTGATATGACCATCAATTACCTGAGCTACTGGACGGACAATGGGGCATATTATGTCAACTACTATGTGCAACCAAGTTACATCATACAAAACATGACCTATCAGCAGGCCCTGATAGGCTACAAGAAATATGCTGACCAAATGAACATACCCTACAGGTGAGTTAACTTACAGGCCCTGATAGGCTACAAGAAAGATGCTGACCAAATGAACATACCCTACAGGTGAGTTAACCTACAGGCCCTGATAGCCTACAAGAAATATGCCGACCAAATGAACATACCCTACAGGTGAGTTAACTTACAGGCTCTGATAGCCTACAAGAAATATGCTGACCAAATGAACATACCCTATAGGTGAGTTAACCTACAGGCCCTGATAGCTTACAAGAAATATGCTGACCAAATGAACATACCCTATAGGTGAGTTAACCTACAGGCCCTGATAGCCTACAAGAAATATGCCGACCAAATGAACATACCCTACAGGTGAGTTAACTTACAGGCTCTGATAGCCTACAAGAAATATGCTGACCAAATGAACATACCCTATAGGTGAGTTAACCTACAGGCCCTGATAGCTTACAAGAAATATGCTGACCAAATGAACATACCCTATAGGTGAGTTAACCTACAGGCCCTGATAGCCTACAAGAAATATGCTGACCAAATGAACATACCCTATAGGTGAGTTAACTTACAGGCCCTGATAGGCTACAAGAAATATGCTGACCAAATGAACATACCCTACAGGTGAGTTAACCTACAGGCCCTGATAGTCTACAAGAAATATGCCGACCAAATGAACATACCCTACAGGTGAGTTAACTTACAGGCCCTGATAGCCTACAAGAAATATGCAGACCAAATGAACATACCCTATAGGTGAGTTAACTTACAGGCCCTGATAGCCTACAGGAAATATGCCGACCAAATGAACATACCCTACAGGTGAGTTAACTTACAGGCCCTGATAGCCTACAAGAAATATGCCGACCAAATGAACATACCCTACAGGTGAGTTAACTCACAGGCCCTGATAGGCTACAGGAAATATGCCGACCAAATGAACATACCCTATAGGTGAGTTAACTTACAGGCCTTGAAAGCCAACACAAACAAGATAGCAAAATGAACATACCATATGGATCTTTTTGCTTCATAATAAATGAAAGATGTTTTTTGCTGTATATGGATTCCATGTTATTTTTGTAGATCATTCCAGTATTCAGTGTGGTATCTGACAGACTCATACTGGGGTGGTACAGTTGCCTGGAAACCAAATCCCAAGATGATATCTGGTACAATGGAGGAGCTGAGAGATACTCTTGGACTCCAGGTCAGTGTAAAAGGATACAACCGTATATACATGTAAAGTAACCAGGTGATACAACCATATAATCATGTAAGGTAACCAGGTGATACAACCATATATACATGTAAAGTAACCAGGTGATACAACCATACATACATGTAAAGTAACCAGGTCATACAACCGTATATACATGTAAAGTAACCAGGTGATACAACCATATACACATGTAAAGTAACCAGGTGATACAACCGTATATACATGTAAAGTAACCAAGTGATACAGCCGTATATACATGTAAAGTAACCAGGTCATACAACCGTATATACATGTAAAGTAACCAAGTGATACAGCCGTATATACATGTAAAGTAACCAGGTCATACAACCGTATATACATGTAAAGTAACTATATGATACAACCATATACACATATAAAGTAATTGTATACCTTTATAAAGTAACCATGTGATACAATCTTGTACCTTTATAAAGTAACTGTGGTACAATTGTATACCTTTATAAAGTAACCATATGATACAATTGTGTACCTTTATAAAGTAACCATATGATACAATTGTGTACCTTTATAAAGTAACCGTATGATACAAACGTGTACCTTTATAAAGTAACCATATGATACAATTGTATACCTTTATAAAGTAACTATATGATACAATTGTATACCTTTATAAAGTAACTATGTGATACAATCTAATACCTTTATAAAGTAACCATGTGATACAATTGTGTACCTTTACAAAGTAACTATGTGATACAATCTAATACCTTTATAAAGTAACTATATGATACAATTGTATACCTTTATAAAGTAACTATATGATACAATCGTGTACCTTTATAAAGTAACTATACGATACAATTGCTACAGAGCACTGCTCATAACCGGTGGTGGACGGCCACTACGCCGTATGCCAAGCAGAACGGAGGCCCCTACAACTTCCTCATGGATAACAAGTACTCCCTGCCGATAGACCACCGCTTCTGGATGGACATATTCCAGGAGTCCAAGAACTGGGGCATGAAGGACTTCATGCAGGACTGGCTCAACGCTGTGGTGAGGGACACGGATATTGCACTGAAGGATGTGTACACTTTGAAGACGTGGCTGAAGCAGATGGGAGACGCGGCCCTGGCTAATGATATCACAGTGCAGTACTGCATGTCCCTGGGAAGACACGTGCTGCAGAGTCTGGAGATCAATGCCGTCACCCAGGTCAGTCACAGAATTGATGTAGTGAAAAGATAATTGTACTTTGATAACCTTTGTTTAACCTTGACCTTCAAACTATTTCCTCTTTTTAGCTCTGCTGAGACTTTAGCTCGCAGAGCTTTAGGAGGGGGAAAATGTCTGTCCGTCTGTCTGTCTGTCTGTCCGTCCGTCTGTCAACATTTCTTTAAAAATCTTCTTCTCCAAACCTACCAGTACTACATCTTTCATATTTTATATAGAGGTAGATATATAGTTGAAGATTCAGATTCCTTCAAATCTTAGTGATGTCACCATTGACCTTAGTGCAGTGACCTTGAGGTCACAAATTTTGTACTGAGCATATCTCAGCAACCACTTATTACAGGATATTAAAACTTGGTATGCAGAAATGTCATATGTTAAAGCTGTGCCTTGTCATACAATTTTAGTCATGTGACCTTTGACCTTGACACATTGACCTTGAATTCAAAATTTGTGAACATGCCACATCATAACATTAGAAGTGAATTAAATGCACTTCATATCTTTTATATACCAACACTATTTTATACAGAGCTAGATAGAGAGTTGAAGATTTAGATTCCTTCAATTCTCAGTGATGTCACCATTGACCTTAGTGCAGTGACCTTGATGTCACAAATTTTGTAAGGAGCATATCTCAGCAACCACTTACAAGAAGAAATTAAATCTTGGTATACAGGAATGTCTTATGTTAAAGCTGTACCTCGTCATACAATTTTAGTCATGTGACCTTTGACCTTGACACATTGACCTTGAATTCAAAATTTGTGAACATGCCACATCACAACCATCATAAGTGAATAAAAAACACTTCATATCTGTTATATACTAACACTATGTTTAAAAATCTTCTCCTCCAAAACTACCAGTAATATTTATTTCATATTTAATACAAAGGTAGACAGAGAGTTGAAGTTTCAGATTCCTTCAAATCTTAGTGATGTCACCATTGACCTTAATGCAGTGACCTTGATGTCACAAATTTTGTAAGGAGTATATCTTAGCAACCACTTATAAGAAGAAATTAAAACTTTATATACAGAAATGTCTTAGGTCATAGCCGTGCCTCATCATACTTTCTTAGTCATGTGACCTTTGACCTTGACACATTGACCTGTGTATGTATGTATGTATGTCTGTAGCGAACATCCTTGTCATCGCGATAACTTGAGAACAAATGATGGCAGCTTCATGAAACTTGACACACATAAGCATCTGGTGAAAACCTCGGAGGAGTTCGATGGACGGCGACCTTGACCTATTTTTCAAGGTCACAGGGACAATTATGTGAAATCCCAAGAATTGCAATAACTTCAGAACAAATGATGGCAGCTTTATGAGATTTGACACACATAAGCATCTGGTGAAGACCTCAGATTTTTTTCTATGAAACATGACCTTCATCTACTTTTCAAGGTCACAGGGACAATTATTTGAAATCATCCTTGTCATCGCGATAACTTGAGAACAAATGATGACAGCTTCATGAAACTTGACACACATAAGCATCTGGTGAAAACCTTGAGTGAGTTCGATGGACGGTGACCATGACCTATTTTTCAAGGTCACAGGGACAATTATGTGAAATCCCAAGAATCGCAATAACTCAAGAATAAATGATGGCAGCTATATGTGATTTGACACACATAAGCATCTGGTGAAGATATCATAATTTTTTCTATGAAACATGACCTTCATCTCCTTTTCAAGGTCACAGGGACAATTATATGAAATCATCCTTGTCATCGTGATAACTCAAGAACAAATGATGGCAGCTTCATGAAACTTGACACACATAAGCATCAGGTATAAACCTCGGACGAGTTCAGTGGATGGCGACCTTCACTTACTTTTCAAGGTCACAGGGACAATTATGTAAAATCATCCTTGTCATTGTGATAATTCAAGAACAAATAATGGCAGCTTCATTAAACTTGACACACATAAGCATCTGGTGAAAACCTCGGACGAGACCGATGGACGGTGACCTTGACCTATTTTTCAAGGTCACAGGGACAATTATGTGAAATCCCTAGAATCACAATAACTCTAGAACAAATGATGGCAGCTTTATGAGATTTGACACACATGAGCAACTGTTGAAGACCTCAGACATTTTTCTATGGAACATGACCTTCACCTACTTTTCAAGGTCACAGTGACAATTATGTGAAATCCCTATCATTGCTATAACTCGAGAACGAGTGATGGCAGCTTTATGAGACTTGACACACATAAGCATCTGGTGAAGACCTCAGTGAAGACCTTCACCTACTTTTCAAGGTCACAGGAACAATTATGTGGTGCGGTGATGTTTTGTTCACTAATATTGTGTGGAGCGAATGTTGTGCAATAAGTTACCAGGGCTAAGGGTTGATGCATCTCTGATGCCTATGTTTTGAAATGTTTTTGAACATTTATTCCTAAATGATCATTTAAATCCTTTTCAAGAGCAGAATTGAGCAGATAGTGATTTTGACCAATCAAAATTCATGTTACATATCAAATTTGGCCCCAACTTGTTCTTGATTCTCATTGGCTATGTTATTTAAAATGGCAGCCCCCTTGACAACTTAGTGATAGCTATTAGATTTTTGAAAAAATCACAAATTTTGTGCATGAAATATTGCATTGGTAACATGATAATGATTAATATTTGCAAAATATTAATGAATATCTCATCAAAACTGAATTGGGATCTTTTATGGAAAATCATAACCTGGTTGCTTATTGCACTTTATCTCAGTTCATGTGTTTTCATTCAAGTCAGCAGAGCTATCAACCCATGGGGTTATGTTTTATAAGAGGTTTTCCGAAATTGTTCTATTGTGAGATGCTAGTAGGATAAGTTTATGTGCATTTTGTTATTATTATCATGTTTCACAAAGCAAAATCCTAAATTATTTAAAGTAAAAAATAATCATAATGGGAAAGATGACATTGATGACCTTGGATGAACTCTCTGAACTTTGGTAACTTACTCCTAAATTTGCCATATACTGTATACAATATTGATTTCATTTATTTTTATATATCATGAGCTAGACGCATCATTGAGTGTGTATCTATACTATATCACATCCTGTCCAAAAAAAATTTGAGTGGGGATCATTGTCATACTTTTCATTTATGTAAAAGATTCTCAGTGCTTACAATTATATAAACTGATGGTAGTATAACGAGTATGTGTAAATCATGCACATGTGTATTGTCAGATGCGTGCAAGCAATGACTACCAGCCGAGTCCGGACTACAGTTACGAGCAGTGGCGCATCGGCATCACCTCCATGCTGGCTCACGCCGTCGGGGTCGCTCCCTTCAAAGATGTGTTCTGGTCAACATCAGACCAGCCTGGCAACTATTATAAAGGTAACCTACTCTCATTGGTTTTTATTGGTTTGATTTGTAATTGTGTTTTATTTGTCTGATTTTTATTTGGTTTATTGGTTTGATCTGTATTTGTTTTTTATTGGTCTGATTTGTATTTGTTTTTTATTGGTCTGATTTGTATTTAAAGAGATACTTTCTTGTAAAATATAAAATTACATTATTAAATGATCATATATATATAAATACATTGAAATTCGAAGACAAAATAATTATATCAGTAATGATGGAAACACAAATCAACTAATCTTGCAACCCCCATAAATTATGATCATTTATTGCAATTTGTGCCTATGACGTCATCGTGTGGGATTTATTGCATGTGCAATTCGAGCTGCAATCATTTTCAATTTTCACAAAACTTGTCATAACTTTGCTAATATTGTCATGATTGTCACATCTATCCTAATACCGAAAATCGTAACATCACTCTTTCAACTACATTCTTCTTTGTTTACTAATTAGTTATGTAAGTAGATAATTGCCCCACGATGACGTCATTCTTTTTTTAACCTGCACGTGTATTCAAAATGTCATATTCCTCCCCAAAAATCATGTTTCCATTATGCAATCATCCTAACAGAGCCCACAGATCAATGTGCATTATAATTCTCTTCCAAACTACAAAAGTCTGTCAGAGAAGTGACAGTTGCCGTATTAAGACAATTGCTATTTCTGTATTAATAAAAAAAATTGAACAATTAATTATTCAATAATCAACGTAGTTATTTGCCTCTGAAAATTAACTACTACGGTCTTGGAAGTAGTAATTTTTGAAGGTTTGATCTGTTGGATGGTGATCCTGTTTTATATTCCAAATAATGACACTATATCATGTACTGCATTCAGGTCGTGAGCCATACCCAGCTCTGCAGGCCTTTGTCTCCACTGTAAGCACGGGACCAGTGGGACCAGGTGATATGATTGGCAGAACGGACAGGGATCTACTCATGAAGTAAGCTTATTCAATCAAATGGATTTGATTTTTAAAAGTGAATTGTGCTGTTTGATTTGCTTCGACAAAAAAATCAAATAAATAGGTGCATGCAGGTAGGGTAGTTTTTCTTTAGTGTAGAGGCCTGCACCAGGCATGCAGTACAACTCGTGCAGTACAACTCAATGCTTGAGGATGGTGTGTATAGGATATTAGCTGTGTGATTGTGACCAGAGTAGATACCTTATCATGTTGGTATTATAAAGTGATGGACCTCAATCAGCTGGGATATTGGGATTATTTCAGGTGTTGTCGTGAGGATGGGCTAATACTGAAACCCTCAAGGCCGCCCTTCCCTGTGGATGACCAAATAAAAGCAGTAAGTAACAGGCTAACATTACTAATCATGTCGTAAAGATACCAAGGAATAGGGTATGAGAACTTCTTATCTCTTTTAAAATATTTAAAGTTTAAAATATAATTGTTATATGATTGTCAGAGTTTTAAATATAATTGTTATACAATGTCTTGATTGTGTGGTGACGAGCGTTCTGCTATATTTACATGTAGGTATTTTTAACACACGCATTGTGAGGTGTGGGAAACATATTCTTATCTGTTGTGTTTTCATTAGAGTGGATTCCATGATGAGTCTGGTCCTGACGGGGAGGTGTGGACAACTTATTCAGATATTGGACTGCACAGGTTTGGGCTAATATTTGCGGCTGGTCTCAGCAGAAACTATCAGATTGGTCCCACTATTGCCCAGTTCGGACCACAGGTTAGAGTAATGTTTATTATTAGCTTCATGAACCCTTTTATCATCACAAAAATGTGCCTGTTAAAAACTAAAATCCAAATTTTATTCAACTTAATTGCCTCCTTGACCATTCCCATTGGGAAAGCATTGTTCCAAATCAGAGTTTGCATTTTTGCTCTACATCTAAGAGTTTACTTGGCAAAACCAATTAGCATCCTGCCAAGATTGCACTGGGGTCGCTTCTGGTCTACACCAGCTGCTTGACACTTGACATGCTAAGCAAGCAACATTTGGCCAGAGCAAGCAACATTTGAGATCTATTCCTGCTATTTTCCATTATTTGACTAATTAATTTGACTAATCAGGACTTATATCGGTATGTGAAGGAGATGCTTCTTGTAGTATTGGTCTACTATCACCATTTGACAGACAGAAATAACAGTCAGTTGTAATTTACATGTTCTGTGTGAAGAAGTTGCTGTAGGATTGATGCAAAAATACCATGTGACCAAAATTAATGCTGGATAATAACTTATAATTATTGGTCAATTTTTCAGCCGAGTTATATTTATACAGCAAATGTTACATCAGCAAAACTGCCTGAGTTTATGGATACCATGCCATTGACATTAACTGCAGCTTGCTCTCGTGGTAGCTTCTGTCTGTACTATACAACTCCTGTCTTCAAACAATGGTAAGTACAAATGACTGCAAACAAAGAAGCCTATCTCTATGTTAATAAGTTAATTTATGTTAGAATTGCAATCAAAATTATTTTAACAGTTGAAGCTGATTCCGTTCTACTGTTTTTAGCTTGCATATTAAACAAGAACTGCTCACATTTCTCGTAAGGCCTTTAAAAAAAGCTTTCAGATTTTCTTCCCTTCCCCATTTGAAACCATTGAACCTAAATTCTTTAGAACTTTTAATAACGTTTAAATAATTGATTATACATGTAAAAGAAGGGAAAATATTACCATTTCAATTTTTTCAGGGCATGCTATAGATGATGCTGCACACATCAAAACATTATATTTATGTACAAATCTATGTATTTTTATTTCAGGGCCAGAAAGAATAATGTAATATTACTTGGAGAGCTCTCCAAGTGGATCCCAATGTCTCCACAAAGAGTTTCAGGGATCAGCGATGATGACCTCGATCTCAGAGTCTACCTTAAGGGAGCAGTCGCAGAGAAAGTGAAATTTCACTTCATCCAGCATGGAAGTTTACAGAGCGTGACCTGCACAATGTCTGAGGATGGGAGTGCCTGGATCAGCTTCACTAGCGCCACCTGCTTCTCATAAATCTTCAGTTACTCTGAGCATGTGCAATATCTGTGATGCTGGACAAATCACTCTTTGATCAGAATTATCTTATCATCATGGCTTAATCTGCACGAGAAAGACTCAATATATCAGTATTGATAACAATGGAGCACAAGAAAAATTCAGTTTCCATAAAAAGAAGTGAAGTGGTACATGCATTAAATAAAAAGATATGAATTAAAAGATAACAAAATTACCTGATTTGGATAATTACAGAAATAGGAAGATATTTAACACAGAATCAAGAACCAAAGTAGGTAAACTTACCGGTAATATTAGAATAAGGTTAAATCAAACAAACCAGAATCCATCTTTGATCTGTTATACTGGATCCAGTAGAGTTATTAGAGCTGAGACAGAATCAGGTAAATCTCTATGTAATCAGGGAACTCTGTCCATAAAATTGGGTAAATATGTATGCAAAATCAGATAAATCTTCTCATTCTCAATACAATAAATAATTCCTGATCCACTTATGGTCAGTGAATGCTATTTTCATCAAATCTATGCAAATCTTTAAAGGTTAGCCTTATTACAGTCCTAGTCATTTTAATCCTAAATGCCAACTCATTTGAAGTATTTGTGAATGTATATCAACTATTAAGTATTTTTTCACAGTTTACATGATAATTTAATAACAATATATATGATTATTAAGGGGTGATTATTAAGGGGTGATTATTAAGGGGTATTAAATCATTCTGAACATAGTAATGATGTATTAGGATGCCACCTTTTACTCATAATCTCACGTTATACTTCCCTCACACCTTCCATTAAATTAGAGGGTAGACTCCTTGTATAAACAGTCATGAAAATTGTTTGATTTAAAACAAAGAATTTTTTTCAATTTTCAATGATTTTGCCAAGGTTTTGAATTGGGAGAGAAAAGTGAAGACACATTCCGTCAGAAGCTATATCACGAAGTACTTACATATTCTTGTAAAATGACATTATGTGATTGACTAATCATGAAATATGTTATACATTTTGTAATTTTGGAATAAAATGTATACAAAGATTCTTAATTTTAAGTCCTTTTATTTTTCTGGGTTATCTCTTTCTAATACTGAAAATGATCTGTACAGCTTGAATCAAAAATGTTCTTGAAAGATTCATAATTCTCGTAAAGGATTGATATTATTTATTTATTTTTTTTTTGGGGGGGGGGCTGAAATTGATCACAGACAAGACAAACCCATTGAATTAAAAATTATTATAAATTTTAGTTGATATTATTCTATTATCAATATGGTCTGGTGAACGAACACATTCAACATGAAAACTCAAATTGATACTTTAATGTTGAAAAATAGATTTGAAAAGATATAATTTATTTTCAAACTGATATTTACACAAAGGTTAATAATAATGCATTAAATAAACTGCATCCTCTGTCCCTGTAGTGTACACTGCCTCAATGTATGTAATTTAGATACATTATGACCTACAATATGTGTCTGTAATACAGATATAGTGTGTAAACAGCTATAAAATGAAGCCATTTTGTACTTAATGGTAGACAAATTATGTACACAGTGGCCTCAGTCTTTAAAGTGTGAATACATTATGTTCACCTCAGCCTCAAAAAATATTATTCAAATTCATTATGTACCCATCCTCAGAGTAGAAGATAAATTATAAGCACTACCGGTAAATCCTCAGTATGTGTTGTGCATAAACACTGTGTATATTGCACATAAATTATGTCCATGGCAGTCTCAGTGTAAGTAGTTTACATATATTATGTCCATGTACATGGCAGCCTCAATGTAAATAGTGTACTTATTTTATGTCCATGGCAGCCTCAGTGTATGTAGTGTACATATATTATGTCCATGGCAGCCTCAATGTAAATAGTGTACTTATTTTATGTACATGGCAGCCTCAATGTAAGTAGTGTACTTATTTTATGTCCATGGCAGCCTCAATGCAAGTAGTGTACTTATTTTATGTCCATGGCAGCCTCAATGTAAGTAGTGTACTTATTTTATGTCCATGGCAGCCTCAATGTAAGTAGTGTACTTATTTTATGTCCATGGCAGCCTCAGTGTATGTAGTGTACATATATTATGTCCATGGCAGCCTCAATGTAAATAGTGTACTTATTTTATGTACATGGCAGCCTCAATGTAAGTAGTGTACTTATTTTATGTCCATGGCAGCTTCAATGTAAGTAGTGTACTTATTTTATGTCCATGGCAGCTTCAATGTAAGTAGTGTACTTATTTTATGTCCATGGCAGCTTCAATGTAAGTAGTGTACTTATTTTATGTCCATGGCAGCCTCAGTGTAAGTAGTGTACTTATTTTATGTCCATGGCAGCTTCAATGTAAGTAGTGTACTTATTTTATGTCCATGGCAGCTTCAATGTAAGTAGTGTACTTATTTTATGTACATGGCAGCCTCAATGTAAGTAGTGTACTTATTTTATGTCCATGGCAGCCTCAATGTAAGTAGTGTACTTATTTTATGTCCATGGCAGCCTCAATGTAAGTAGTGTACTTAATATATTATGTACATGGCAGCCTCAGTACATGGAATGGCGAGGCTGTGGTTTTGGGATTGTCCAGGTATATCGCCAGAGTGCATCTTTTAAGATCAAATATACCTGCAAAAACATATTTGCATTTTTCATGTTGAATGTCAACAAATATTTTACATAAAAAGTTATACCTGTATACATCTTGCAATTTCAACTATTTATGCTCGAGGGAGCAAGGGGCAAAAACACAGAATGATACGACCTTACCAGTGGCCAGATAGAGAAGGGACAAACAGACAGAATGCTATGACCTTACCAGTGACCAGATAGAGATGGGACAGACACAGAATGCTATGACCTTACCAGTGGCCAGATAGAGATGGGACACACAGACAGAATGCTATGACCTTACCAGTGGCCAGATAGATATGGGACAGACACAGAATGCTATGACCTTACCAGTGACCAGATAGAGATGGGACAGACACAGAATGCTATGACCTTACCAGTGGCCAGATAGAGATGGGACACACAGACAGAATGCTATGACCTTACCAGTGGCCAGATAGAGATGGGACACACAGACAGAATGCTATGACCTTACCAGTGGCCAGATAGAGATGGGACAGACACAGAATGCTATGACCTTACCAGTGGACAGATAGAGATGAGACACAGAATGCTATGACCTTACCAGTGGCCAGATAGAGACGGGACACAGAATGGGATGACCTTACCAGTGGCCAGATAGAGATGGGACAGACACAGAATGCTATGACCTTACTAGTGGACAGATAGAGATGAGACACAGAATGCTATGACCTTACCAGTGGCCAGATAGAGACGGGACACAGAATGGGATGACCTTACCAGTGGCCAGATAGAGATGGGACACACAGACAGAATGCTATGACCTTACCAGTGGCCAGATAGAGATGGGACACACAGACACAATGCTATGACCTTACCAGTGGCCAGATAGAGATGGGACAGACACAGAATGCTATGACCTTACCAGTGGACAGATAGAGATGGGACACAGAATGCTATGACCTTACCAGTGGCCAGATAGAGATGGGACACAGAATGCTATGACCTTACCAGTGGCCAGATAGAGATGGGACACACAGACAGAATGCTATGACCTTACCAGTGGCCAGATAGAGATGGGACACACAGACAGAATGCTATGACCTTACCAGTGGCCACAGTGGAGCCATTGTCTGATGCTTGTGGTTGCCTGTAGATGGGGTGTTTCTTGTCTGCCGTGTCTCCTAGGATGTTAACAATCCCAGTGAGGCCCTTGGGCAAGGGCATGGCTTCTATACGAGCTGTCCTGTGTTGAGAACTCACCACCCTTGCTGGGATTTCTGCAATGTCTATTCTTCTGTACCTAAAATCAGTCATAAAAAAACTAGTTTGACAAAAATCTTTTATCTAACTCTTGCTGCAACAGAATTACGTTTATAAATCATAAATTATTTTGCCTATGTTATTCTCTACCTTAAAATGACTATTTTTATTCATAGCTTCACAATCTAAACTTACTTAAATTGTTCATTGCTTTATAATTTAAGAAAAAAAACATGAAATACAAAACAAGATATTCAAAGCATTTGCAATTTAACTTAGAGCATTCGTAGCCAACTTTTTTAGTCTGTTAAACTCTGACAAGATTTTGTTGCACGAATACATCCGGTTAATCATTACTATTAGTTGGTTTTATTCATACATACATGTTAACATGGAAGTAGTTGTCTCCTGTTTGCTCATGAGGTGCCACCTGGTGACAGTTCACCAAAGATTTCATCTTGTCTGATTGGGGAGCTAGCTCCAAATTTAACATCTCTCCTGTATGGACATCCCCCACGTTTACACTAAAAAGAGAAACTATAAAAATATATTTTTTTATTAAATCTTTTGATGTGATAACAGTATGTCAGATAGAAGAATATATTGTTTTGTCAAATATATCATCTTATATCACCATGATCACACAAGCCTTATTTGCCTGAAAGTGTGATTTCTGAAAAGAAATGCTGAGATAGACTATGCATGTATGATATAGTTTGAGGTATTTTTGACCAAAACCAAAAACTGTTGTCAATTAAGATACAACAAAAGAGACTTATTTGGAGTAGTTTCACATTGCACTTTATTTATCTGACTCAAGAAGAAACATGCCACAAACTAAAAATAGCTAAAAAATGCATGCATCATAAATTTATGCACTTGAATCCTATCTGACTATAAGCATGTAGTAAATATTAATGTACAAGAGATTTACCTACTTCCTGCCATAAGTGATCCCAGAGCACTCCTCAATCATATTTAGTCAGACCTATCTCATTCTACATGCAACCACTGTCCTCCAGGATTCAAACCTACCTCATTGCATAAGCAACACCAGAACAGACTTACCTCATTCCATAAGCAACACCAGAACAGACTTACATCATTCCATAAGCAACACCAGAACAGACTTACCTCATTCCATAAGCAACACCAGAACAGATTTACCTCATTCCATAAGCAACACCAGAACAGACTTACCTCATTCCATAAGCAACACCAGAACAGACTTACCTCATTCCATAAGCAACACCAGAACAGACTTACCTCATTCCATAAGCAACACCAGAACAGACTTATCTCATTCCATAAGCAACACCAGAACAGACTTACCTAATTCCATAAGCAACACCAGAACAGACTTACCTCATTCCATAAGCAACACCAGAACAGACTTATCTCATTCCATAAGCAACACCAGAACAGACTTACCTCATTCCATAAGCAACACCAGAACAGACTTATCTCATTCCATAAGCAACACCAGAACAGACTTGCCTCATTCCATATGCAACACCAGAACAGACTTACCTAATTCCATAAGCAACACCAGAACAGACTTACCTCATTCCATAAGCAACACCAGAACAGACTTATCTCATTCCATAAGCAACACCAGAACATACTTACCTCATTCCATAAGCAACACCAGAACAGACTTATCTCATTCCATAAGCAACACCAGAACAGACCTACCTCATTCCATAAGCAACACCAGAACAGACTTATCTCATTCCATAAGCAACACCAGAACAGACCTACCTCATTCCATAAGCTACCCCAGAACCACTGTCCTCCAGGATATTTATCAGTTGCGAAACATTGCGTGATGACAACATGGCACGTGTAAGGATATTTCTTGCTGAAAAGATAAAGTTTAATCTTTATGAAAATGTTTTTGGAATATAAAAAATCATGGAAATCTTGTTTCTCATAAGAAAATGAATATTTAAGCCTGAGCCATATGAATGTCACCTGTCAACAACCAAGTATCTATCAGTATTATATTATGCTATTTATAGAAGAATTACATCTCTCGGTGGGATGCCAATTGGTTTTGCCGAGTAAACTTATAGATGTAGATGTACATGGGTTGTTAGCAATTTTATTCCAAACACTTATGATATTATATGTACATACGTGTTCTCTTCTCCACAACCAGTTTTGGGTACAAAGCATTGACTGAGAATGTCAGACCGGCTGCATTAAACCCAAACGCATTGCCTGGGAGTATTCCTGCAACAGACAATTATAAGGAAGTCTTCATCAGATATGCAAAGTATAGAATGAGGAAAAGTTACATTACAGGATTTGATTCAAGGCATGTATATCAATAACATAGACATCAGGAACATAAACATTGTTTTCTTAATTATTATTCTCTACTCAGATATTCTTCATATTTAATATATTCTTTGAGTCAGGCATACAAAGAAGAATTGTGTTTTGATAATGCCACAGGCATTACTTACAGACATTTATAAATTCAAATTAATTATTTAACAACTCCTGCATCGCTCAGACAAGATGAGTATAATCTGGATGAGTGAGTAACTATATAGTGCCATCATCCGAGAAAAGATTTGCTTTCAGATTTCTGTCATTCTACCTGGGTATGTGTAATATGTGAATTGTTCCATCACGCTGTTTGCTGTTGGATGTTTGGCGTTGGTGACAGTCACACTGACGAGATAGGCCCGTTTCCTGATGAGAGGCGAGGCATCTTCATTGTGTCCTATCATCGCCTGCCAAGTAATAATAATAAACCAAATTTTTCAGATCAAACATACATTTTGCAGAAATTCTCCATATAGAATCTTGTTTTAGAAGCTTATACCTGAATTACAGTCTTCTCAAAGCTGCAAATACTTCATTGCGTACACCTGACAAATGGTTATAAATATTTGGGTAATTTGGGCTGTATTCTCTATGTTCTTACAGAGTGTGGATAGTTCAGGAGGATATCGGAACAGGAATCTGGGCTGCATTCTCTAGGTACTTACAGAGTGTGGATAGTTCAGGAGGATATCGGAGCAGGAATCTGGGCTGCATTCTCTATGTACTTACAGAGTGTGGATAGTTCAGGAGGATATCGGAGCAGGAATCTGGGGGCTGCATTCTCTATGTACTTACAGAGTGTGGATAGTTCAGGAGGATATCAGAGCAGGAATCTGGGCTGCATTCTCTATGTACTTACAGAGTGTGGATAGTTCAGGAGGATATCGGAGCAGGAATCTGGGCTGCCTTCTCTATGTACTTACAGAGTGTGGATAGTTCAGGAGGATATCAGAGCAGGAATATGGGCTGCATTCTCTGTGTACTTACAGAGTGTGGATAGTTCAGGAGAATATCAGAGCAGGAATCTGGGCTGCATTCTCTATGTACTTACAGAGTGTGGATAGTTCAGGAGGATATCAGAGCAGGAATCTGGGCTGCCTTCTCTGTGTACTTACAGAGTGTGGATAGTTCAGGAGGATATCGGAGCAGGAATCTGGGCTGCCTTCTCTATGTACTTACAGAGTGTGGACAGTTCAGGAGGATATCAGAGCAGGAATCTGGGCTGCATTCTCTGTTTACTTACAGAGTGTGGATAGTTCAGGAAGATATCGGAGCAGGAATCTGGGCCGCATTCTCTATGTACTTACAGAGTGTGGATAGTTCAGGAGGATATTGGAGCAGGAATCTGGGCTGTAATCTCTATGTTCTTACAGAGTGTGGATAGTTCAGGAGGATATCGGAGCAGGAATCTGGGCTGCATTCTCTATGTACTTACAGAGTATGGATAGTTCAGGAGGATATCGGAGCAGGAATCTGGGCTGCATTCTCTATGTACTTACAGAGTGTGGATAGTTCAGGAGGATATCGGAGCAGGAATCTGGGCTGCATTCTCTATGTACTTACAGAGTGTGGATAGTTCAGGAGGATATCGGAGCAGGAATCTGGGCTGCATTCTCTATGTACTTACAGAGTGTGGATAGTTCAGGAGGATATCGGAGCAGGAATCTGGGCTGCATTCTATATGTACTTACAGAGTGTGGATAGTTCAGGAGGATATCGGAGCAGGAATCTAGGCTATATTCACCAGCGTGCAGAATGCTGTCCAGCTCTCTCTCCAGATTCATCAAAAATACCTGCAATAAAAAGACCACAATAAATAAACATAAAGTTAAACACTTACATCACCCCCGGGTTCGTGGGTGATGTGTAAACTCAATCTTACATATTTAAACCTACAAATTTGGCATGAATTTATTACAATGAAAAAATCTTTACTTCAAACAGGCATTATTCTTGTATTCACCTCTCTGAACGTAACATTGGCTCCCCGTGCTGTGCCCTGCATCTCCTCAACATACTGGGGAAACCTCTGCTTCACCACACTCAAATAACCATTGTAAATCTACAATATCAATAATAAAACATGACAGAGGAGTAAAAAACAAAAAGTTCCCAGCACTCTGGGCATAATAGATGTTTATGGTCGAACGATTGCCATGGCAACAAAAACCAACCAATCACTGTCATAACCTAATCAGATTGGGGAAAGGTCCCCAGGAGTGCTCCCTGTGACTCACTTAGCATGACATTCGTACTTTTCTCCTTTCGCTCCAGGGTACTAGGGTACTAGGGTACTAGGGTACTAGACATAGCATTGGGACTTCCAGTGACTTACTCTGAGGGTCTGGAACACTAGATCCAAAGTTGGTACTTACATCTGCTCCCTGTGACTTGCTCCAAGGTACTAGAACACTGTGAAGAGTGGGATGCAGGGAGAAATATTCTTGGATGAGCACTTGAAATGTATGTCCCTAGAAAGGAAAATTACATTATACATTGCATGTTACAAGGCATATTGGTAAAAGGCCTTAATTGATTATTTAACAAATCTAAATTGCAAATTTTGCCAATATTTACCACATCATAGCCAACTTGGAAGTGAGTTCCTGAAGTGTATATTATTGGAAATGATGAAAGGTGGCAGCACTGAGGCAGCAACAAAATTAGGGTCAAGGTCAAAATAAGATCTGATTTTCCTTTCGCCATCTGAAAACAAAATTACATGAAAATTGTGCTAATTATGGCTTCAATTCAGGTTTAATATTGGACTCTACATTTTGACAACATGTTAGTAAAATGTTGAAATAATCTCCTGCAACTTGGATTCATGACAGTTGAAACAGAATATTCCATTTGTAAATTTCATTTGGTTTACAAGTGTAAATTATTTTAGTACACTGATCTAACATGTTTCACTTGGTTATCACATTTGGTCTTGATTTAGGATCACTATGATAAATGGTTTATTCTTGCATTTATCATTAAAAGATCAACTGAATCCTCACCGATTTCTATACAATGACGCTAAATGATTTATAATACTTTAATCTTAGCTATAAGGACTTGTGGTAGGTTGTGTCTGTGACTCTAAGGGATTTATAGTACAGAAGGTTAATCCAAGGACTTATAATAGGGTAATCCTCTAGTTAAAGGAATTATAGTTGGCCAAGTCTGTGAGGATAAAAGAGATATAATAGGTTCATACTTGTACTATTAAGGGTATTTATGGGTGTTGGTAGTGAGTGCCCCCTAGTGGCAGAGGAGTAAATTACCAGAATACTGTACTTGATGGGAATTGGCACATTTACGGTGTAAAAATACATTCCATATTAAATTAAAAGCATTCATGACATGAATCAATATTTAAACACTACAATATGTGAATTATAAGGTATGATTACAAGTATATTTCTTTCAAAATAGTATTTTGTCCTAATTTTCCTTGATGATAGTTTTGATGAGAAATGAAGAAGACAAGCAAATAAGTTCTGCAGATTACACAACAGGAATAGACTTGTTTTTAGCTGTGTTTATTTCATTTCATTGGGAAGAAAATTCACTGTGATCCTAGTGAAACAGATTTTCTCATTTTGATTTGTATAATTTGGAAATAAAAAGGACGTTTGGCAATCAGATATGTGAAGGGAGGTGAAAAAATTCATATTTTTGAAATGATCAAGTGTGTACTTGACCTCTATTTTTCTCTTAATGTTTTTGAAAAATAGAAAATCTGTTTCACAAGGATCACAGTAAATATTGTTAAGATCACTTTTACAAAGTTGTTTGGAAATCCACTCTATTATGGTCCCACAATCTGCAGAACTTTTTCCCTTTAACATTTTGACATAACAAAAGAAATTTTAGAGCAGTGACATATTACTACGCCACTTTTTTTTAGTTAAAAAGATATGAAGCTTTCAACATTATCAAAGAAATTCCATTGTGATTTTCAAATAATAAATCAATAATTTTATTACAAAAGTGATTACCATAAAATGTCATTTCATGACTTGAAAGTTTTAATGAAAAAGGAACTCTTTTTGACAGTTGAGCATTTTTCCCGTACTTTTTTGAAAACGTTCCATTTTGGCGTAAAAAGAAAGTAGTTCCCTCAGAAAATCTGCCACCAGAGGACACTCACTACCAGCACCCATAAATACCCTTAAGTAGTTATTGTGATTTCAGCTCGTGTCCAAAAGGGATTGAAAAAAAAAGTTCATCCTAGATCTAAAAGCATTAAGTGTGAAATTTCTGCTGTGATTATTGAAATGGAGTTATGGAGAAATCAACCTGGGACCATGAGTTCTTATGGAAGGCCCAGCCTATAGAGATATATATGATTTATAATAGGTAAATCCTAGGACTATAGGGATTTATGGAAGGCATAGCCTATAGATATGGAAGATCTATAATATGAAAGTCTTCGGACCATAGGGATTTAAAGGGAAACTTTCACCTCTCTGATATACTTTTGTAGTTTGGAAGAGAATTATAATGCACATTGATTTGTAGGCTCTATTAATATGACCGCCCAAGAAAAACATGTTTTTTTTATAGAAAAGTAGCTCTTTTAAATGCACGTGCTAGGAAAAAAAGAATGACGTCATCGTGCGGCAATTACCTACTTACATAAATAATTAGTAAACAAACAACAAAGCAACCAAAATAGCGGTGTCACGTTTTTCGGTCTTAGAATTGACGCACTGTAGAATTATTGGAAAGAACAGAAAGAATGCGACATTTTGGTACCAAAAGCATGACAATCGGACCAATATTAGCAAAGTTATGACAAGTTTTGTGAAAATTGAAAATGATTGCAGCTCGAGTTCCACGTGCAATAAATCCCGCACGATGACGTCATAGGCACAAATTGCAATAAATGATCATAATTTATGGGGGATGCAAGATTAGTTTTAAATGTTGATTTGTGTTTCCATGGTTACTGATATAATTATTTTGTCTATGAATTTCAATGTATTTACACATATATGATCATTTAATAATGTAATTTATATAATTTATTTTACTAGAAAGTATCTCTTTAAGGTAGTCCCAACCTGGAACTATAAGGGATATATATAATAGGTAAATCCTAGGACTATAGGGATTTAAGCTAGATCCAGGCTGTAACTAAAAGAGATATATAATAGGTAAATCCTAGGACTATAGGGATTTAAGCTAGATCCAGGCTGTAACTAAAAGGGATATATAATAGGTAAATCCTAGGACTATAGGGATTTAAGCTAGATCCAGGCTGTAATTATAAGGGTTATATATTAGCTAAATCCATGGACTTCAGGGATTTAATGTGGGCCCAGTCTATAGCTATAAGGGAAATATAATAGGCAAATCCTAGGACTATAGGGATCTAAGCTGTCCTGATTTAGGGAAATATTCTATCATTATTGGTACCCTGATTTAGGACTAGCTGAATTTTTGATACCCTCATTTAGGGATGATGCAGATTGTGATCCCTGTTTTAGGGAGAAATTTGAAAAACAGTACCCTGTTTTATGGAAAATGATAAAATATCTTAACCCGTCTTAGGGAAAATATCAGCGAAAAGGACCCTATCTAGCCCAGCTTCCCCGGTAACACTGACTATGAGAGTACCCCCCCCCCCCCCCTAAAAACAAAACAAACATGTCACTGTCAGCTTATCCCATAATATACATAACATATACATGTACATGTGTACCTACCATTATTACCAGTAAAGTAGTCTTTCAGTTCAATATTATTTAGCTGTCAGTTTAATCTGAAGCATGATGAGTTCGGTACATGTCACGTACACGGTCGCCCAGTAGCGTAGGCAATATCACCTGATGCAGCCATGCAAGGTGAACCTAAATTATTCATAAATGAAAAATTTCTAGTTTACGGTCCATTATTGAGCCGACAATGTTATGTCGTCTGCCATACCTTATTTGCGTTACGTCATCGCCTCGTGCACCTGTAGATCTAAGTATGACCTGTAGTTGATCTTGATTCTCTGGGTAATTGAGTAAAGCGGATCTCTCTCTGAGCAAAGAGCCTCGATGCTCTATTTTGAGCAACAACAATAACAATGACAGTGCTCATTCGTCACACGGCAGAGCCCTCTGGTGGAAACTAGCGGAAAAGTGAAACTACATTGTACAAATTATACAAAGTCAAATAGGTACATGTAGACCTACCCTGTCTTTGATTCAACTCAAGAACAATTAATTTTATTCCCGATTTTAAGTTGCTAAATATATGTTGAACAAAGTAATGTCGAAAAGAATTGAATAAGTGTGAGCAGGAAGAGAGCAGAATTTTGTGCTACATTCCGGTTGCCCTTTTTGCGTGACACTCTCATATGCTAATCAGAAAGTATAAGATGGTAACTAGCAATTGTACTATTTTTTCTGTATGTGCTAATGTAATGATGAAACTGCTTTATAAACTACATTTATTTTGTCATATTATTTATATAGAACAACGAATACAAATATAATCATTTAACATTATAACTTTCTTAGAATGCCAATCTGAGTGATTACATACCCCCTCGGCCTTCTACCATTGCCATTCATTGTCATTGGGTACCTGGGTGCTATGTGCCCCTACCACTATACATGCTATATGAAAAAAGTTCACACACATTACCACTATGAGTGTGGGATGTTATGAGCGAAGGAGTTTTTCAACGTCCATTCAATTAATATTGACATAGAATTAATATTGACATTGAGTGGAAATCAATAGTGAACTATTTTTTTTTATAAATTTCAATGTAAATGTGAATATATCATTGTGCTATATCTTTAATACAAATTATCAGATCATCTTCTACCCAGCTTTACTAGGCCTCTTCAAAGTTCAATGCAAAGGAGAGTAATCATCTTCCGAAACACCTTTCTCCTCCATAGATATCAGATCATCCTAAACACCTTTCTCCTCCATAGATATCAGATCATCCTAAACACCTTTCTCCTCCATAGATATCAGATCATCCTAAACACCTTTCTCCTCCATAGATATCAGATCATCCTAAACACCTTTCTTCTCCATAGATATCAGATCATCCTGAACACCTTTCTCCTCCATAGATATCAGATCATCCTAAACACCTTTCACCTCCATAGATATCAGATCAATCTTAACACCTTTCTATTCCATAGATGTCAGAACAGCCCAAACATACCCTTCTTTTTCCTCTGCCTCCTGGAGAATTGGCATGTTTAGAAATAGCATGTTTATTGCGTGACATTTTATCTAAATCTGCAAAAACTTGATAAAACCATCAGACTGATTCATACCGGATGGTTTGGAAGATAAATAAATACTGAAATATCAATGTAAAATGGATCATGGCGGAATACAGATGATTGATAATTAGATACATATTTATCTGGGATACACATTCAACTGGAGATGAACCCAATAAAAAGAGCTTGAAATACACAAAATTAAGAGAGAACCATAGAAAATAAAGAGAAATTGGAAATAATTGTATTTATTCATTTGATGAAAACAAAGTTGGGGTTGTATCACTGTCCCTTTGTTGTGCCCTTTCTATTTCTTTGTGTAGATATATAGGACACAGTTGACTGAGTTACAGCCCCCTCCCTAAAAAAAATATGGACCCTCACAGCACAAAAAGGTTTATAAGGGATGGTTACAGTCAACGGCCACAGACACACATACCCGAAACCACCATATCTTACACAGACAACTAAAGGCCTTAAGCCAGTTGACAAATTAAATTCAACAACATCCTTTATAAATCTTAATCAACAATTTATTAAGTATAATTCATTTACAACTATTGCAAGTGCTATGTACAATGGCAAATGTATTAAATAACATATTGTTTGCCCAACAGTATTGAGAATATAATTTATTTAACAAATATATCAATATAAGACATTTAGGCACCAAAGATAAATGATACTTCTCATCCATATCTATAAACTCTAAAAAAAAAAAAACCAAAAAAACCAACAGCTGTGCTGACATTGGTTTTTGGTATTGTTTGCGAGCATTTTTCTTGCAAGTACCAACTCTAAATAAATAATAATTTATAATTTTTATGCAGGCCAAGAACCACCAATATGAAAAAAAATAATGAGTCCAATATGGAGATTGACAAAGTCACGACCTCATCGCTTTTGTCATTTAAAATACAAAACACCTGTTTCCTGGCCTAATTGTAAGTGGCAAACAGTGGTCCAAACATTTTAAATTCAACAAATTGAGCAAAGTAATATTTCATATCTCTTACATACAGATCAATTTTTTTTTGTAGAAAACAAGTGTCAGAATTCTTTGTCTTCAAGTATTCTATCAAATATATTTCAGACTTCAAAAAATATTTTTGTGATGTTTTTTTTAACCAAAGTATTGCATAGCTATTTTACATCAAAAACAAATTATCAAGTTGTGAGGCCAATAACAAATCACTTTTGTTAAAAGGCCTCAAAATCACACTAATAAATACCAAATGTCAACATTAGGGACTATGATAATTCTTTACCAATATCTTATGAAGCACAATTTCATCATGACCTTTTTTTTCATCATAAAGAGATAAATTTTGCTACTAAGGCATATATAACCCCTGGAGGATGTGACCAGTGACCTACATACATGTCATATGACCTCAGGAGGAGTAGCACTCAGTCTGGCCACTGACCTACATACATGTCATATGACCTCAGAAGGATGTAACCATCGACCTACAATCATGTCATATGACCTCAGGCAGATGTAGCACTCAGTCTGACCAGTGAACTACACATGTCATATGACCTTAGGCGGATGTGGCACTGAGGCTGGCCAGTGACTGCATACATGTCAGTAAAAATATTTTGATATCCTCCATTTATAAGTAAAGTAATGTGACATGATATTGTGATGCAATATTGAGCATATGTGACATAAATAAATATATTGTATCCAAAATATTATGGAATTCAAATCTTTATTACTTTATGGCTGAAGATAATGGTAATCTTTCAGAATATATAAGACAAGGTGATTTGATCATGAAGTGTCTCTGTCCATTGTCCAAGGCTCCAAAGGTCCCCAGATACCCAGAGATAACATGGTGACATATAGCATTCTTGCTGGCTTAAAGACAATACAGTGCATCTTGAATATAAAGTATATATCTTAATATTTATAAATATAAATTGCTTCATGAAATATACATCAAAATATATGATCATATTTTCATTGTGACTGCTATTTTACAAGTCCTATGTACATACATGTGCAAATTTGTTTTGTTTTCCTTCTGCTGTAAAATCTCTCACTGTGAAGTAAACTTTAAATGAAGACCAGTAACTATTTTATATTACATTTCTTGATGTGTGAGGATGATGTACAATATTTGGTGTTTCCACTGATGTGGAACTTTGGCTAGCACTTTTCCTGTTTCTCAGTTGGAACCAAACATCTATTTGTTCATGCATGAACATGCACTTGCATGACCATATTGTGCCATGCACATGTTATGAAAGACCAAATAATACATACAACAGCTGTGCGTGACCAGATAATACAATGCGATGGTTATCTGTGACCTTATTTGGCCATGTATAAGCATGACCATATAGAAGTTTGACTCCAACTGTTCCTGGACACTGCATAACCATGCTTCACAATCAGACCTATTGCGCAAGACACTGTAAGTGACATATCTCGTCTCAATGACAGAAAAACATTTCGTTTAAAAATATCATTTTTTAGTTTGTATGATGAAGATATGTTGCATATGAAGTATTAAATCTCTCACCAGTAATCACATTTTCTGTTGACCTTTGAACTATGGGGCTGTAGAAGGTGCAATGTAAATCTCTTTGGTAAGCAGGTATGTCCGGGCATCTATCAGTTCATGCATACATGTGTCTTTATGGGATACCACCAAATGTGCTAAGACATCACTGATATACAATCACCTGAACTAATACTTCTGACAATTTCATTCCTTTTTTATTCTCAAGAACATTGAGAGCAAACTATCAAAAAGTTGCACATGACTTAAGAGGTTTGGAGCCAATTTTATATTTGATAAAACCAAAGCATCACTTCAATGTGTATATAAGCCTTGCTTTTACACTCCAGGTGTGGCCTAAAACATAAAAATCAACTAACAGATGCTAGGCTATGTAATACATGTACTTCTTTAAGTCATGCATATTCATCTGTATTCGTGTAACTATAAGGCATGACAAAATAGAGTGAAACAAATTACTGAATGTTACTCACTGCATCCTCACCATGTGTGACAATGCTGGGATTTCAAAATAACCTGCTTATGCCAATTAAAAATTAGATACCTTGTGACAAATGTCACAAAAGGTACTGTAATAATCTGCTACCTTCCAGTACCTCAATAATTCCTTCATTATGCTAGTTTCCCTTTTAGACAGACATATTGAGGTCAGTCAAGTGTTTGTGTGGACAATATCACTGAGTTTACATTTCTTAACAGTTCAGCAAGAAATATTAACAAAACTCTATCCAAACTATCAATAACAAATCTTGCAGATCCCATTTATGTAGAGTAATACAGAAAGTCTGCTGACTGGTGCACACTCCACCAGTGGGAAGCATACACACCTCACTTGGCTGCTTAGCCTCTGCCTGAAAGCTATACCTTGCTGTCATATCACATTTTAAATCACCTTTCATGCATGCCATCAGAACACCGCCCATTTTCAACGAATTCAAGGCAGCATGTATATTGCATTGGTATATATCTACAGTTTGCTATACAAAGAATATAACTTTTGGAAGCCATAATATAACAATAATTTACAAAGTTTCAAATCATTGTATAATCAAACATTTCAATAGTACAATTGCTAGTTACCATCTTGTTTTTTTCCATGAGTGATACTAGAGCTTTTTTGTGCACTTCTGGTATGTTGTTTTTTCAATGGCGCAAGATGGCAACCTGCAATCCGTCTATGCGGTAACAATAACTAAGCCATAACATCTAGGTTTTGGAAGATTCTTTTTTGAACAATTTTAGCTTGGAGAAGAACACCTGAATCTTGGGTCCTTTATTTTTCCGCCGATTCTTCTTCTCAAATTCAGCGAGAGCTTGGCGTTCCCGACGGCGGATTTCTCTGATGATCCCGTGAAAGGTATCATCCACGAAATGTCTCAGTGCGGCCGACGTCTCAAAGAACGGGCAGTCCCAGTCCAAGGCTAGTGACCTACCCTCCTCCGTTGGAATCTGCAGACAAACAACAACATTACATACTTCATTTCCCAATGGCAGGCTGCTGGTTTTTATATCTATCATAACAGGTGTCTATCATAATTAAGTGTCTACAATATATTTTTATCTTGGCATATTTGACATGTTAAACATCATCAGTTTGTGTGTTCATGGCCATACAAGCAAGAATTGAAATTAAATAATTTTTTGTACTTGGGTATCTATAAAATCTCACAGTACTGATTTACCACCTTAATTTGTTCTGTATTGTCTCATATATACAGAGACATGAACTAAAATAATATAGCATCCTGCATCAACAATTTAGGCTGAGAGTGGTGTTTAAAATCATTAATTTTACTAGGCGTGACTAATATAAACCTGTTTTTGAAAATATTTTGAGGGTAATGAGCAACACATGTAAGTACAACTTGATTGAAAAAGAAGTTTGCATCATTCATTACATAGCTCAAGGTAAATGAAATGTCCAGTCCAACATGTTTTTTTTGGCACAATAAATTCACCATCAATCCCATCATCAATGGGAAGAACTTATTCCATCTCCAGGAGTGATTTATATCAAACAAATAAGAGCTCTGACTCTCTCATATCACAGCAAACCTAAACTGACGAAGTATAGTTTTAACTCAAGTTGAGCCATCGTAACTGTCTTTGCCAAAGGTGATGGTCAATAAAATAAAGTTAAATCATAGTCATAGGTCAAGTCCATATACAGGCCTGTGGATTTCATCTTACAACGTGTTAGCTCAAAGATATTTTCTATCAAATGATGATGTTTTTCCCTATATAACCATGTTTAATTAAGTTTTTATGAATTTTCACAAGAGACTTAATTTTCTCTCAAAAGGCTGTAACTTTTATCTTGCACTTTTTGGTATCCAAAGAACATGTATAAATTGTTTCAAGCATTTACAGTGTTTATGAGGAGAGATATTCATCATTAAAAACTGTATTTTATCAGGAGAGGGCAGAACTTAAAGAGGGGATACCCCCCACCCCCCCAAGTGATTGGTGTAATTTCAAAATCTCACGATAAAATGGCTCAAATGTTTGTTGTTTTTCATTTGGAAATATTATCCGAATAACTTACATATACCGGAAAAAAACATTACCTGCCTAATCATGTACTACAAGTTCTTGGCAAGATAGAGTCAATATGATAAGAATGATAAACTATGCCTGATAAACTATACCAAAAGGTAAAACATTATGAATGCTTCAAGGTTAAACAGTAATATAAAGATTCAAGGTTATAATTATGTAAAGATTCAAGGTTACATCAAAGACCACACTTGAAAGGAATTTTTAAAATCTAGATGATCATTTTTTCCCCCACAAAATATTTACTTTCCAAAAAAGAAAACTCTATAATCCATAGATTTTAAGTGTGCACTGAACTACCATATTTAATAAATTTTGTAAAAAAAATGAATTGAGATTTCCATTTTATGGTGTACATACCAAATAAATTGAGGAAATTGTTGGTTTAATGTATATGAGAATGAAATACATATGATTATAAAATAGAAATCACCAATAGACTATGTGACATCACTTGTCTGGATGTACATATGATAAGCACTGACTCCACCAACATATACATGTATATCATAAGCCCTGACACCTATCTGACACATCATCAAGCTAATTATCAAGATAATCACAACTGAACCTGTTTGATTTATTGATGTCTGAACCAAGATAATACATTGTATTGGTTTAAAAAAAACTTCTATGATTGCTTGACTAATTAGAAGAGAAAGTGTAACTATAGACTTCTGTGTAGATTTATGAGCAATATAACTATAAGTCAAAAGTTCAGAGACTGGCTAGTCATTGTTATTTAAAGTGTGTACGTGTGTAAACATTGGGGTTGTATCAGTCTTAATCCAGAGAGTGATAATACATACTTTTCTATTGTGTTCCAGGTCACATTTGTTTCCTACGAGGACTACAGGGATGTCGTCCCTGTTGCGGACCCTGCTGATGAGTTTCTTGTACTGGAGCGCCTCCTCGTAGCTGCGCCGATCTGTGATGGAGTAACAGATAATGAAGCCTTCCCCGTTACGCATATACTGGTCACGCATTGCCGTGAACTCCGGCTGAAATCAAAAATATCTTTTTAATTCATAAATTCATGTTTAAAAATCTAATATCAATGACATATTCCTGATAGATGAACGATTCTCAAACACCAGGTGGCAGCATGGTTCATTCAAGCAGTGAGAATTTGTTTATATTTTCATGTCTTCTTTATACTTAATTGAGTAAAGGCACACAAGGCCATAGCTTGAGCATATCATATGGTTATGATTATGTTTGAAGAATATTTATTCCAAATATGACATGGTTTCTTACTGTCATACCAGTGCCAAAGTTGGGTTAGTCTGTTAAATAAGGTCACACCTGGACCAGTGTAATGTCTGTCATGTGCTATACAAACCACATGCTTGTCACCACTATCCGGCAGCTTAATTATTCCTGAATATCAACAAAGGATTTTTGCTGGTGTGAAGATCATGTGTTTAGTCATATGTCTGTCATTTGATTATAACAACACAATAACAATGACAATAGAATTATGTCACTAAATCATTTCTGAAATCTATGAAATGCAATCACCTTGTCTAGTATGTATCCCCACCGTGTCCTACAATGTCCGGCATATCTACACCCCACACCACCCTGCCCTGCAGTGTCCAGTTTGTCCACTCCCCACCCTGCCCTGCAGTGTCCAGTATGCCTATAGCCCCCTCCCCACCGTGCCCTGCAGTGCTCAGTATGTCAACACCCCACTCCCCACCGTGCCCTGCAGTGCTCAGTATGTCAACACCCCACTCCCCACCGTGCCCTGCAGTGCTCAGTATGTCAACACCCCACTCCCCACCCTGCCCTACAGTGCTCAGCATGTCTACATCCCTACCTGCCTTCTTGCACTCATACCCACCAGTCTTGCAGTGTCCAGGATGACTACACCCCACCCTGCCTTCTAGCACTCATACCTACCTGTCCTGCAGTGTCCAGGATGTCTCCACCCCACCCTGCCTTCTAGCACTCAGAACCACCTGTCCTGCAGTGTCCAGGATGTCTCCACCCCACCCTGCATTCTAGCACTCATACCTACCTGTCCTGCAGTGTCCAGTATGTCTACACCTCCCCTGCCTTCTAGCACTCAGAACCACCTGTCCTGCAGTGTCCAGTATGTCTCCACCCCACCCTGCCTTCTAGCACTCAGACCTACCTGTCCTGCAGTGTCCAGTATGTCTCCACCCCACCCTGCCTTATAGCACTCATACCTACCTGCCCTGCAGTATCCAGGATGTCTCCACCCCACCCTGCCTTCTAGCACTCATACCTACCTGCCCTGCAGTGTCCAGGATGTCTACTGCCCCCCCTGCCTTCTAGCACTCAGACCTACCTGCCCTGCAGTGTCCAGGATGTCTACACCCCCCCTGCCTTCTAGCACTCATACCTACCTGTCCTGCAGTGTCCAGGATGTCCACTCCCCACCCTGCCTTATAGCACTCATACCTACCTGCCCTGCAGTATCCAGGATGTCTCCACCCCACCCTGCCTTCTAGCACTCATACCTACCTGCCCTGCAGTGTCCAGGATGTCTACACCCCCCCTGCCTTCTAGCACTCAGACCTACCTGCCCTGCAGTGTCCAGGATGTCTACACCCCCCCTGCCTTCTAGCACTCAGACCTACCTGTCCTGCAGTGTCCAGGATGTCTACACCCCCACCCTGCCTTCTAGCACTCAGACCTACCTGTCCTGCAGTGTCCAGGATGTCTACACCTCACCCTGCCTTCTAGCACTCAGACCTACCTGCCCTGCAGTGTCCAGGATGTCTACACCCCCCCCTGCCTTCTAGCACTCATACCTACCTGTCCTGCAGTGTCCAGGATGTCTACACACCCCCCCTGCCTTCTAGCACTCATACCTACCTGTCCTGCAGTGTCCAGGATGTCTACACACCCCCCCTGCCTTCTAGCACTCAGACCTACCTGCCCTGCAGTGTCCAGGATGTCTACACCCCCCCCCCTGCCTTCTAGCACTCATACCTACCTGTCCTGCAGTGTCCAGGATGTCTACACCCCCCCCTGCCTTCTAGCACTCAGACCTACCTGTCCTGCAGTGTCCAGGATGTCCAGCTGGGCTGGCTCCCCATCTATTCTTGCTTGCTGTCTGTATGCGTCCTCTGCAATTAGATATTTACAAAGTTATTTCGATATCATTACTATTGAAAACAAATAAAAATGATGCTATTTCCTTTTCTGTGACATGAAAATAATACGTTCAAAAACAGTTTATAGAGTTTATGGCAAATAGATCAAATAGAATTATGCATTTCTCTCTCATTCTATGTTTGATGGTAGCAGGTTATCTCTTCAACTCTCTGAATAGTTCAAACATTCTTTTGCTAGTCATATTGTGCACGATCTTTTGTTTATCCATGATCAAATTTATTGATATGTGATGATTGTGTTTTTTTGTTGATGTTTTTTTAAAAATAGAATGGAGTTTGTACATTACATGATATTCTAACCAGTCATCTTAAATTTTATTCCCAGTTTTTTAGATTAAATTTTCAAAAAGCTTCTATTTCAGTTTAAAAAGGGATTTTATTCTATTATGTATTCATTCAAATCACATCCTAATCTCTAATGTTTGTGAAAACAAATCATCACAAATAATATGGTTTTTGTATGAATCACACCGATCTAGGTGAGTAATATAAGATATTCACAGGATTTACATGCCCTGGGTCATGAGCATTGATGAGACAACAGAAATTTGATGTTACGCAAGCAAACACCAAAGTACACTTGACAATGGAAGAATTCATTCATATACTGGTTTTTAAAGGAGAATTTAATGTTGTTAAGTTGATTATATAAAACTGAGATCACATCCAGTTGGAACAGTAACCTGTCCTAATTACAAACAAGCTGAATTGCAAATGAGCGTAACAATATGTACAGCTATTGCCCCAGTGAACTTTCACACTCCACCCACACAAAATATTCGCCTAGGCGTTACCCGTCCCATTTATCACACAATAGAGAGAAATCCACACCACAACTTAAGGTGTGCTGGTACATCACAACTATCAACATTCCTTTTTCACAAAGTCAATTTCTCTATCCCTTATCTATTATCTAATACCTAAAATTTTTGTTTTACTGTTCCAACTCCAATTTAATATTTGAACTTTCTTCTCAAATAGGATTTGCACTGTGCAAATCTGTCACTGCCAAATTTAAAGGAGTTTATAAGAATCAAGTGGATAACTTAAAAATATTCCCCTACATATGGCATTTGCTTTAAATTCTTAATTAGCTGGAGCTTAAATATATATATAGCCTCATTTCCATTTTTCATAAATTATATTTTGTGCATTCATAAAAATGTAAAAATGTCAGTGGCAGACTCAGACCCAGCTGTGGGTGTCGGTGGCAGACTCAGACCCAGCTGTGGGTGTCAGTGGCAGACTCAGACCCAGCTGTGGGTGTCAGTGGCAGACTCAGACCCAGCTGTGGGTGTCAGTGGCAGACTCAGACCCAGCTGTGGGTGTCAGTGGCAGACTCAGACCCAGCTGTGGGTGTCAGTGGCAGACCCAGACCCAGCTGTGGGTGTCAGTGGCAGACTCAGACCCAGCTTTGGGTGTCAGTGGTAGACTCAGACCCAGCTGTGGGTGTCGGTGGCAGACCCAGACCCAGCTGTGGGTGTCAGTGGCAGACTCAGACCCAGCTGTGGGTGTCAGTGTCAGACTCAGACCCAGCCATGGGTGTCAATGGCAGACTCAGACCCAGCTGTGGGTGTCAGTGGCAGACTCAGACCCAGCTGTGGTTGTCAATGGCAGACTCAGACCCAGCTGTGGGTGTCAGTGGTAGACTCAGACCCAGCTGTGGGTGTCAGTGGCAGACTCAGACCCAGCTGTGGGTGTCAGTGGCAGACTCAGACCCAGCTGTGGGTGTCGGTGGCAGAATCAGACCCAGCTGTGGGTGTCGGTGGCAGACTCAGACCCAGCTGTGGGTGTCGATGGCAGACTCAGACCCAGCTGTGAGCATCAGTGGCAGACTCAGACCCAGCTGTGGGTGTCAATGGCAGACTCAGGCCCAGCTGTGGGTGTCGGTGGCAGACTCAGACCCAGCTGTGGGTGTCAGTGGCAGACTCAAGACTCAACTGTGGGTGTCAGGTTGAGAATTTTAATAAGTCTGCATAGTACATTTTTTGACCACACGTACCATTTATTTATTAATGGTAAGATTTGAACTGTGAATCATCAAATAAGTATGATTACATTCTTTTTGGCACCCAGCTTATCATCATATTTTATTATGCTTACCTATGGTTGGGTCATGGTAATCCAGAAATCTGTGACACACGAACTGCATCGTCAGGGCTGAAAAGTAGATAAAAAAATAAACATGTGATTATAAATCAATTGGAGCTCAAAATTTAATTGGTAAAATATATGTGCAACCATGAATCATTGCATGATTATTTGGTGGCATAAATAAAGTATGCATGACCAAATCTGGCACTGCATAATCACATTGTGCTATGCATGACCAAATAGAGTCACACACCACCTGAACTTATGGAGCCAATTTTCATTATTTGGGGAGTTATTGCAGGTATCCATGTTTTTACCATAATGCGGGCATTCATCACGAATCATGCTCAATAATATAATGGTATTGTAAAATGACATTCTCTTCTTACTGTGTAACTTAGAGCTCCAATAAATGTTTTAAAATTAAGTTAATCCAGTTGAAATGTATATTCTGACTAAGATATACTCCAAAGCATTTTATTAAGTACTAACATTAATCTCATTATATTCATTGCAAACCGACTTGTATTTCTATATATAACAACTTGTTTATGGCCAAAACTATCATAAAAGTTGAATCTTATCTTCACCCCCTTCTAAGATGTATATATGTATAACAGTTTTAAAGTTGTAATGACACATTATAAGCAAAAGCCATGCCAAATAAGATAAGCTGAGAGCATATGAAGGTACTCGCTATTTATAGGAGAGAAAACTGTACCCAGCAGCTCCCACATGTTAGCATTCTCTACCAATTCTGATTCTTTGATTGACAATCTTATGATGGAGAAAAGAAAACATTAGAATATTCCAATATTAACAAGTAATTTCATAACTACACCTTATGGATATGAATATCCATGCTAAATAGATGCTGGGATATATTTTGGAGAGCAGACAGACATGGGACAATGGTTCATTAAAATTACAAATATCGCATTCTGATCCATGCCTAAGGGTACATTGGGTCAATCTAAGTTTTTAGTGTAATTTTTCGTGTTCTTTGATGCACAACATTGTTATTTTGTCCTCACCATTTGCTTGAAATAGCACATCAGTATATAGCGATGAACAGTGATTGGTTGTTTAACATAGTCCTATAAAAAAATGCCTTTAAAAGGCATTATAAAATTGGCTCAATATAACTTTGAATGGTGTTTTATTCTGGCAATATCTCTGGATATTTTTAGCCACAGATAAGTCACAAGTGTCATGTTAAAATTACTAATATTGATGTGTCATATATGCAGTTCTATTTCTGTTCACATGACAACAAATCCACCCACAGTAACATAGGTCTATTCATCTATTGTTAATCAGGTCCTATGGACATTTATTCTTTATATTAAATATACATGATGTTATCATTATGTTAACTGTCATATTGTAGGATGTATAGTCTACATCTGTAATGTGGAACTGATAATATGAATTAGATCATAGTATTTGGTTTGATAAGCATCCCTTTTCACAGCTTTCACATTGAGTCACTTTCACCGTGTCAGACTCCTAATATTATCCACAATAATTTACCTGCATGAATAGACTGAACAGACTTACTTTTTGAAAGAATCAAAATGTAAGGCAAATAAACTTTAGGTTCACATATTATTTCTATCCCATGTTTAACACAGGGATTCACATTGTGCACTAGCCCAAGTATATATGGTTTTATAGCTCTACTGGCCCAGATTTAAGTGAATATTTCTTGTATTTTCATTTTACTTCATGAGCCAATAGAAATGTCCAGGGGATCTTGTAAAATCTCACTATTCTTACCCATTTCTGGCAAGCATTGAGAAATTGTACTTTCTCTTAGACTTTGGCCAGTTTGGGGCTAGTTACCAAAACACCCTAAATAGCAAGGCCTGAAAGTTCAGTGAAACATATAATAATGACAATATTGCCAATAGTTATATGATCTGTTCATTTACATTTAATTTTGATTCTTTAATAAAGCAATTCTCTGCTTTGCTCACTCTTATACATATGACATATCTACGCATAGGTCATTACTCACGAGCTGTCACATATGCCATGATATGGGTGCATAACTGGTGAATCTCGCGATAATCTAGTAATGGAATGCTCACCACTTTTGCCCACTCCTCCATCTCCCAAAATCACTATCTTATAAGTGCGAGTCTTGTTCTGTGACTTCCCTGAGTTCGATGGAGAGCTTCCACTCATCTTGGAGTTTAACTCCACAAGTTTACTTCGTCATAAATCCATTAAAAGTCCCGTCTTTTGCGGCGATTCCGGAATTAAATGATGAACAACAACAACTTCTGACTTCAGTGCACCATCGATCCAGATCTCTGTTGTAACAAGTATTCTCATTGGTTCATTAAAGTTACAGTCAGTCCCAGAAATGGCAAGTCACTCGTTAAGGATAGAAACTTCTGGTCAAATATAATTTGACAAAACTAAAGAACAAAGTACATTTATAACATCATTTCTGATGTCATTTATATGCTATATGTCTCTTCTCAGCCTGTCCTGTTTGTCTGGAAGTGCGAGGATACAAGTCAAAACAGGTTTGACCTACTTTTCTATGGGTCAAAAAGGGGCACTGACAGGGATATATACAAATATGTAAATATTACCCTCAGCTACCAAGTCTCAAGGGGAATTGATAAAATAGATTCTTTTTAGCTAAACTTATAATAAATCATTTTCGGGAATAAATTGCAATTGGTTAGATTGTCCCTCTATCCTAGATTCAGATTACCTAGCAGAAACTTACATCATTTCCATATTCACCTCCCCATGTGGAGGCCCATCACTCTCTGATCAGGGGCTGGCAGATGGCGCATGTGTCAGGATCATTAAGAACTTGGGACGGCCCATTCAAGAAGGGAGCGGGTTACCGCGGAAGAGAAGAAAAGAAAAGTTATGAAAAAAAAAATAAATAAAAAAAATAAATAAATAAATTAAAAAAAAAATCCCCATGCAAGGCCAGTCTCTGAATATTTTCCCAACCAATGCATATCCCTCGACATACTGATCAATGTATTTGTTTTTCAGATCCCATGAAAATCATAGTGAACAGATCCAGGCAGTTATAACCACTTCTGAAAGGTTCAAACTTGTCAAAATCCGCTTAAAACAAGTCTGGCATTTCCCAAACTTAACGCTATAACCACGATAAACATATGTTCCAGATTATCTTTTTTATTGTTTCATGAATAATTTGCTAAAATGACTCAATATATAATTCAGAATATAATACACCTCGAATATAATGGAAATATTACATTTTGAATTTGGAATAGTCAAAATTGAGATGAGTTTTCAATTTTAAAAAATCGCCAAAGGGAATCATCGATATTATTTTCTCATTCAATTGGTCAACAAGCTCTTTTTATTTTAGAAGTGATCTAATTTGTCTGCTTTGCTTGAGTTGTATTCACAAGTCTTTTTTTGTCTACCTTCCCGTGGCAAGCTTGCTCAAAACCTCTAATCGTGTGTTCTACCAATTCCCTTTCAGACTCCTTAATAAAAATCAAATTTGCTGATCTGATTTCTGGAGAGTCAACAGGAAGTCGTGAATAGCTTGCGTATAGATTAACACAATTACCATAAGCCAATATTCACACAGAATTTATTGTGGTTTTTGCGAGGTCCAATACTAATGCTATATATATCTTTACTAATATGCTATATATCAATACTAATATTGCAAATATGTTTTAAACGGATAAATGATGAATGAATAAAAATAAAATAAAATAAAATAAGAAAATCAATAAAATCAGAAAACTATTGCATTAAGTATGTTGGAAGATAAACTGGTTTATTACTTTGTTCTTTAAATAAAAAATGACCCTTTTTGAAACAGTTTTTATGACCTTTGAAAGAAGAACACAACAAAATATTTCATGCATCAGATGTCATGCATCAGATGTCATGCATCAGATGTCATGCATCAGATGTCATGCATCAGATGTCATGCATCAGATGTCATGCATCAGATGTCATGCATCAGATGTCATGCATCAGATGTCATGCATCAGATGTCATGCATCAGATGTCATGCATCAGATGTCATGCATCAGATGTCATGCATCAGATGTCATGCATGCTTTATACTATTTGACTGTTTTTTATATTAAAATAGAATAAATGTCAAAAGTTTATTCGGTGATGCAATAGCTAATAGCTGTGCACTCAATAAAATCTGTCTAAAAAAAAGGAAAACATGATCTGTGCAAAATAGGGATTATATGATCTGTTCAAAATAGCTAGGCCGGATAACATGATCTGTGAATAATAGGGATAAAATGAACAAACTTAGCAAAATAGGGATTAGGTTATCTTTTTAAAAATAGGGATAACATGATCCATGCAAAAGAGATCCATACAAAAGAGATCCATACAAAATAGATTCATGCAAAATAGATTCATGCAAAATAGATTCATGCAAAATAGATCCATACAAAATAGATGCATGCAAAATAGATGCATGCAAAATAGATCCATACAAAATAGATGCATAAAAAATAGATATCAAGGGCTACGTTTCATGATCATTGACCTAATTGTTAAGTACACAAACCATCATAAAAAAACATAATATCTTTACTTTTCAGTTTCCTATCAATCCTCTGAGAACTATAGCCATTTGTGTTTCTTAGTTTCCTATTAACCCTCTAAAAACTAAAGCCACTTTTTTGCTTCTCAGTTTTCTATCCTATAACGTTCTGAGTACTGTTATAGTTCTTGGTATGTTTCACTGTATCCTCGTCACTTGATTAACATCCTGGATATTTTGAACTCATGTCAACCCTTCTGCGCTTAATAGTGAATTACTTGTATGTTGAAAAATACAGGAAACAAGGTATTTAATTTATACATAACAGCAATACATTTAATACATGCAAAGCTTGTACCCATTGAGATCAAATGATAATTATCAAAAGAAACATACCTCGAAAACATCTATATATTCTACGCTGTATGGACTAAGAAGGGGCCTTTGAGTGTATATATTAAAGCTGTGATATTTTCACATTTTCCTTACAATGTGTCGTTTACAAGCGCTTTATTATGTTTTCATTTAAAACATTAGAACCATATTTGGTTAATGCATGGAAGTGTTAAGTTTTGTAGGTGGCACTGTTCACCAAAAATACTCTAGGGGGCACTACAATCTGCCTAATAATACATGTTCAATATCACATGCATATCTGCAATCAATCACCCGTGTCAGGGCTGGATGATGGAGGTCATGAGGCGGTTTGTCTGATTGTCACTGTATTTCCACCCATGTCATAAGTGTCAGTTTGGCAGCCATCTTTGGGCTATTCTGACATTTGATGGCACTTTGCATTAAGACAGGAAGCGTCGTGTGTGACCGAACATTTTAGCCAAATATTGGAAATTCTCAGGCTTTTAACTCCTACAGTCCCTCCTTTACGGACCCTCACAGCATAAAAAGGTTCATAAGAGAAGGTAACCTGGCTTGCGAGATTTTATCCAACTTTTGAAATTAATGCATTATATTTTGGTTTCTTCTCATACGTTGCAAATCGTAATTGACCTTGGCTTAAAAAAAAATATGTAGAATTTTTTCTTTGACTGTAATTTTACAGATTTGTCATTTTGCTCATGGTGGCACCACCATAGAATAAAAACAAACATGACGACATGATGATCATTGGTTTTTTTTCGATATTTATGTCGATGATGACTGTTCAATCTATGACGATTGGTGTGGTTTTCAAATTCCATTGTATAGATTTCAAATCTATACAATGGAATTTTAAAACCACACCAATCAGTCTAGTATATATTATCTATAAATGCCCCATTCTACAGAGCGGGGTTTGCCTTTAACCCGTACCTTAGTGTGACACTGATGGTTTCATTTAACACCATTCATTTACACCTATCTCAATAACTTCGCTCTTTTGGAAAAAAAAAGATTAAATTAGAATATGGATAATTACAATTTTGGAAGTTATTAAAGCTATTCAAAATTGGCCAACATTTTTCATCGACTGAGCTTCAGTCCCTTCCTTCACTGAGGGTTATAGAATCTCATAGCCGCAAACAGTTCCAACTTTCCCGAGCCCCAAAAGGTTTTTCATTGACCCCAAGTACCTTAGCATTAGATACACAGAGAATCTGTTTAAACAGTTCTTTGATAAAAAGGTCAAGAAGCTTATATTAATATCTATTATTAACGGAGACATCAGGTAAATTTATTTTATATATCATAACCAGACATAAATTAAATGAATATCCTATATAGCACAATAATTGTCAAGGCCACCTGGGAGATTTAATGTATGCGCTCATTGCTCTGGCCAGAATTTTATATGAAATTTAGATACTTTATTTACCTTTTTGTGACGATCACCAGCCATTGTTCACCCCTTCTCTCTCCAATCATAATAGGTGATATGATGTCAAGCCCGAAGCATAAGGCGAGTATATGAAGGCACATGTTAGTGATTAAATGCAGAATCTTGGTAGCTTTACATATGACCTTTTCGTCATCGACGTGATTTCATACATATGGTATTGTGCTCCTGGTAGGTGCTGAATATGTAGCATTTAGATACCTGTTTATTTTTTTATGTATATATAACACGCATGTAATAATTTTATGGACAATACCGCGACAGCCTGTTCAGAATACCAAATAACCATGGGGCGAATTATGGCCTGAACTGTGAAAGTTACGCAATGCCTCCCAGTGGAGATTTTGTCATCCAGCATTGATCCTCACACTGTAGTCAGATAAATTATTGCCACAACATCCCACCACACATCTGCATACTCACAGACATCGGTGAAGGTACTGTGCCAAATATCATTACTTTCAACTATTTTATTATCGTTATTTTAGCTTTTATCAAAGACATATATAAATTTAAAAAATTGCCGTGTTCAACATACAAGGAAAGATTTAATTTTTAAAAGATGTTTTTAATAGATATCCAAAACAAAATAATTCTTTCTGCAAAGTACTGTATTCATGATCTAAAAATTTGATTTTACAGTGAGAAATTAAGGAATTGCCTCCATGTTATTTGAAACATTCCTTATGCAACAATGATATTACCAGTACGTCCTTATTTCCCAAGGCAACATAACACCAAAGGTGGCACCCCGGAAATATAAGGGAAAGTGATACATTTTCTGTACTGAACCTAAATATTGAAATATGTATTAAATTAGAATTGCAGTTTGAGGAGCTCCGATGAAGCAAGTCATTCAGCACACTCTGATAGAGATCAGCATTTTTGTAAACGTTGGTTTAATCTTAGAGTAATATTACTCTAAGTTTACTCTAAGGTTTAATATATTTATAGTTGCGGATAATTGCACTTTTTGCACAATGATAAACATGCTCTACTAAGGTTTGTCCCAATGTTTGAGGCAAACGTATTGAAAGTTTATGAATTATGTTAGTATAATTTTTTATGGTTTTACAAATGATGATATAGAGAAGAGAAAAGATGGAGGCAAGTTGGTGTTGACTGACCTGCCTATATTCTGATATACTAGAGTTATTCACTTCGTGACGGGGCGTTCATGTGTTCCTAAAAGTTTATTGGGCCAGTGCTGCCCTCTGTGTATTCTATGGTTTAATTTAAACAGAGAAGCTGACACAAATAGCCAAAGCACATGGTAGAAAATGACCAAACCGAAACATCTGGTCAGAGCCCGGGGTTCAGAGACATTTAATACACCTGTTTAAATATCTCTGATCTAGTCCACATTGATATGATTTGTCCTTGAGTTAAAAGAGTCTACATTTACATGATTTTGTTATTATTTTAGCACAGGAAATCGTATTGTAAGTGAAAATTATGTGCCTGGTAAATATGCCTAACCGGATGTTCTTTTCCATTTTTTGCCCCCAAGTTAAAAGAGTCAAACTTGAAAGAGTCTTATTCTGAGTTCAAACCTGAGTCTCAACTTGAGTTCAAACTTGAAACATCACATTATGTATGGGTATGTTGAGTGCATTGTTGAATTATATATGAGATAATAGTGTTACTTTGCATTGCATTGGTAGAATTGAAGAATATATATATATATATAAATATATACGGCAGACGATATTGATGGTAATGTTTGGCATAAGATGCGGCCACATAATTGGTCCCCCAGGGCCTGTGACCTGCCTCTGATGGGACCTGCCTCTGATGGGACCTGCCTCTGACGGGACCTTCCTTTTCCGTCTTCTTTTGTCTAGTCTGCAATGAGAATGATCAAGTCCAGATGGTCTAAAAAATTATCAATTAGTCCACATTCCACAATTACTACCCTTTATGAACCCTTTTTAATGCTATGAGGGTCCATACTTCCAGAAGGGAGGGGATTGAAGCTCAGTCAACACATTTACAAACAGGCAGATATTAATACATGAATATAAACCGATGTTATTTTTTAAAAGTCATTTTGTGAAAAGGAATTATTTTCGGATGTTTTCAATATTACTATGACCAAAATGACCTAACTGATGTAACTGAAGTTCCATGCATATATTGGAATTTAGCAAATATCTACGATTACAGATGTAAAATATTTAGAAAAAGGCCACTTTCCTGTGGTATCTAGCAGCTTTACAGTGGCCGTTTGGTCTAGTTTAAATCTAAATGAATACTCATTCTAAAAGCCCTATCTAAAAAATATAGAAATAACTTTTAGGAATGGGAAGAAATGGTATATTTCTAGTATGTGTGTGAACTTTGTTACTTATTCACTATTCACAGTTCATTTTTCATTTTTTTCCCTAAATTTATAGTAAACTATGTCAACATGTCAGATTTCCAAAATTATGTTCCAAATATGACCGTGCTGGATTTTGTGCCATATTATGTGAAAGGAAATTATAATAATGATAAAAACCAAACTATAATTAAAACAGGGGAAAAAAACAAGTGCAGGTCAAGTCACCAAATTTGGTATACGGGTTAAGGAGGGTCCCATGATGTTATGCTATTGACGGTAGCAAGATGGCGCCACTCACAACTTTAAGATTTCAATAATTAAATGGTTTTTGTTACAGATGTGCTGCTCGTCCACTTGTTGCCACCCTGACGCCAAGCATGACATCACGTGTCGCTGTGTGTGTATCCGCTGTCGGGAGTGTGATAAGTGCGATGGAGAGCTCGACGACTGGGGAGCCCACGACATCCTACTGGAAGCTGTGCTCTGTGAGAAACGCATACATATTCATTGAATATACGATAATGTTGTGAACGATGGAAATTGTAGAAATTTAACTGGCATATCTCAGTTAGAAATATTTGTTGCCAATATATTCAGGCATCTAATATGCTACTGTTGAGATGAAAGGTTCTCACTATACTTTGATAGGAAATAAATATGTATTGAGCATTTATATATGTATATATGTACATAATATATATATATATATATATATATATATATATATATATATATATATATATATATATATATATATATATATATATGTATTATATATATATGTATTTATATATATATATATATATATATATATATATATATATATATATATATATATATATATATATATATATATATATATATATATATATGTATATATATATTATATATATATATATATATATATATATATATATATATATATATAAATATTATATATGTAAATATATATTATATATGTATATATGTTTATATATATATATATATATATATATATATTTATTGATTTTCGAAGCATAGTATTTGAGACAGCTTATTTGATTCATTGATATATAAGATATTCATGTACCATTTATCTTGTGGTTTTACAGACACCCTAGGTAGTCAGATAGTGAAAGTAGGACCTAACCGCCCCTGGGAGGAGAGCGAGGATAGTAGCTCCAGTAGCAGTAGCAGCAGCAGCAGCTCAAGTGATGAGGAGGATGGAAAAGAGGAAGGTGCTGATGCCAAGGAAAAGAGTAACTCAGACGACCAGAGCATTGCGAGCGCCTCTAGTGTGGCCAGTTCCAGTAGCTCATCCACTTCCGGTGGAGCCACCAGCGCTGACAGCAGCTCCACAGCTGGAGGAGAGAGCAAAGCAAAGAAAGAAGGCAAGAAAACAAGCAAGAAAACAAGCAAGAAAAGCAAAAAGAAGGAGAAACTACCCAAAGCATTAAGACTGAACATGCCCGGAGGAGATAGTAGCTCATCTGAAGATGAATATAGTCAGATGGAAGGTCTGATTGGTGCAACGAATGAGGCATGCGCACAGCAATGATGCCACCATGACTATTAACTCCACTTATATAACATGTGTATAGCAAAATAGATTACCAAGAGTCTTACCGTTGCTTTTGAGTGTCAATGATACTTGCAAATCAAAATGTAACTATGAATGCACTTATGACACAATAAGACATTCTTAAGTTTTGCTGATCAGCGCTGATCAGGAGGAATTTTTCTTTGGATTGTTTAGGGTTTAAGATATAACATGTATGCTATAAATCTCTAACTAGTTTGTTGTGTTAAGGATGTTTTGTCTCATTAAACACTTATGTAAATGACATAATATAATAATGGCCCCAGCAGAACGGCGGCTTTCCTGTTAATTTTTGCTCAGTATAGATGTCATCATGGTGGGTAGTTTCCGTGTTTATATTAATTATTATAATTGTACAACAGAGCTTTTACATAGTAAGTTAGATTTCCGGTTTTATTTTGAAAACAGAATGTATTTTATGTATTTGTATATCTATAATGGCTGTTTGTTTTTACATAGTTTTATTATTCAATGTGAGTTTATGATAAATTATATAATGAATGATAACAAATAATGATCTCTTGTTGGTTAATCGTTTATATGTTTGTAGCATCTTTTAAAGGTTTAAATGACAGAAATATATTGGAAAAACAAGCCAACAAATCCTTTTTTGTATCCATAGTTACAAAGGTTTATGGCGGAAATAGTTAATGAGGCAATGGGAGAAATTACTTCCCGCCAAGCTGAAAAATCTATCAAGGCCCTGCATTTTAGTATGGATACCTTTTTCGTATCAGATGGAAATGTAAAACCCGAAATCTACAACTATCTACCAAAACTAAGTTCTGTATTATATATTTTATAATTCAATTTATGGTTCGATATTCGACAATAATCAGAAACGCCTATAGAACTGTGTGTCCAGTGTGTTAAATGACTCATTTAAAACATCTCCAGCAACACAAAACAGGAGTGATATGAGTACACATGGATCAAGCCATGACCACAACATTACCCTAATAGCCTACTATTCTTGATGTTATGCTATGCTTCATGGTGTACATGTGCACAAATGTGGTGATGCCTACCTCTTTTCTTTCTAAAGCTTTAATAGAGACCATCTGAAGAACACTTGTATTTGGAATTGATATTGTATAAGTCTCAAGCTTTCATAGAGACAATTTGAAGAACACGTGGATTTGATATCATATGTCTCAAGCTTTCATAGAGACAATTTGAAGAACAAGTGGATTTGATATCATATGTCTCAAGCTGTTCCTACAGGGATAAAATCTTATTACATTCTCTTGGTGTCAGATTCCAAACACTCCGAGGCGTGACTGCGCACCAAAGCATGGATTTTTAAACAAGCCCCGTTTGAGAACATTATGAATTTCATGTTTCAAGCTTGGATGTTGTACAATAGCTGAGATGGAGGACTTGTCAAAGTTTTTCTGAAAAAAATAATTGCTTACTGAAGTTTGACCTTTTATGAAATATGTATCATCCAACCAATAATGATAGCTCTATCTATAATAGTCACTGAATATAGCCCATGACTTCAAATATTGACAGACGGACACACAGACAGAAAGTGACATCTTAGTCTCGCCGACACCTATCATATGTGAGACAAACTAATAAGTCAATATTTAAATAACAGTACCAACATCATGGTCCTATTGATATCAGTACCACATTTATATTCATTTAATATGAATCATAGATATATTGAAAAAAAAACCCAAAAGAAAACCCCCCAAAAAAGCTCAAAAAACAAAAAAAAACAAACAAAAAAACAAACAACACGTTCTGTTCCAGATACTGGGTTGCATATGAAGCACAGTTAGAAGCACAGGATCGTCTGAGTGCTCTATTTGCTCAATGATGCTCTAAATGCTCTGAAATGTCTTAAATGTCTTGAATACAGTGGGGAGACCATTTGGTAGATAATACTCCTCTGTTCTGGAAGCCAGGGAGGGACCGTGTGAGATCAAATGATATCTGGTCATATGTTTTCATTCTAACCATCATACTTCATGCTATTTATTTCGCATACTACATTTTTTGATAAGGATTTGAATGGCAGTATGTGCAGGAATGACTTGGAGCGGGGATTCTGAGGTGTAAATGCATTGCATTATTGGCCATTTTGTAATTGTGATGCATTCCTTGACCGGTTTGCAGTCCTAATGAATATATACATCGATTGTTCTCAGGCACTGAACTCGTAAATTGTTAATTTAATAATATATTTCTCAGTTAGTAAGAAGCATTTTTACGTTACCTGGGATGAGAATGAAGAAACCCTCGGTGTTGAAAACAGGGTTAAAATGTGATAATTCATCAAGAGATCTAATCTAATCTGATCCCAAACCAGACAGCCTTTCTTTATGATCAGCAGAATGGAGATGAAAGTAATAGAATCTATCGAAGTCACAAGTCGGACGTCAAGATTCCTTCATGATTCTTAAACAATGGATCTCAGTTTGGCACCTTTCTCTTTGGCAGATTAAATGTTTGATCTATCTCCCTGACAGATGCACTTTCTGAACTATATCCTTGACAGATACACCTTCTGACTTATCTCTTTGACAGATGCACTTTTTGACCTATCTCTTTGACAGATGCACTTTTTGACCTATCTCTTTGACAGATGCACTTTTTGACCTATCTCTTTTACAGATGCACTTTTTGACTTATCTTTGGTACATGCACTTTCTGACCCATCTCTTTGACAGATGCACTTTTGGACCTAACTCTTTGACAGATGCACTTATTACTACAGATTGTATGTATGTAAGAGATGTGAGTCAGATGATGAGTATAATATTAAGAATTTAAACTGTTTACAATATCAAGTCTCCAGAGGATATTAGATTTTCATAATCACTATTAATGAGAGAGCTAACTTTATTAATTACATGTAATAGGAAAATGACAAAATTTCAATTGGTGAGATCTAAATGAGGCCATCCTGTTCCGGTGACTGCACCTAGAGAAGATGCCATTAGCGGGTCATCCATTCTGTATACATTCTAATTCACGTACACAATTCTGTACCATGTTTAACCAAATATATATAGGTTAAAAACTTAACTTAGAAAATAATTAAAATTTATTTGCATTTGGATTTTAGGTGAAATTGGTGCATGGGCGGGGTGCTTAAAGAGATGCTGGATGGAGGAGAGGGGCATGTAGTGTTGGGACTGTAACGCAGAGTACACTAATGTTAAACTTTCCTGTTAGCAATAAAGGAATTCCATCACATGTAAAGGATGCAGTAGAGCGAAAATGCACACACAATCACTGTGTCCTTTCATGGGACAGTGTACTTTACCACTGACCTACATGGGCTGGCCTAGTCCCAATTGTGCACACATACTCCCAGGCGTATCAAGAACCGCCCCTTGGCAAAGCGTAGCTAGAAAAGCGCTATGATCAAATGTAGTTGATATTTGCGCTATTTATATAAATTAGCATCACAATTGTAATTTTTGCAATTATACCACCACAAAAAAGGGAAAAGATTAAACTTACCGATTTATCATTATTGAATGTTTCAATCAATAATGTTATTTTGAATTATATTTTTATATAACATGAATATCTCATAATGTTTCAATCAGAAAATAATATTTTTCATAATTCATTTATTTTATTTTATTGAATGCTGTGAATAAATTTTGTTATGATATGAATTAAATTAATGGAATCGCCTGTTTTAGTGTGAATGTCACAGATGTCACAGATTTGTAATACAAAGTAATCGGAAGTTACTGATTGCCTTCTATGTCTGCATTGCTTATTGGACGATAGAGTTTGCTTTCCCCCAACCATTCATTTATTATATCTATCATTCATTTACCGTACATTATTTTCCTGTTAATTGGACGTTACCATTTGTATCATATATACGTTCCTGTGCCTATTTATTGTTAGCGCTTTTATCACATATAAGTTCCTATTCTTTGGATGTCAGGTTTTTGTATTATATATTTACATCCCATCGGACTTCAGTGTAAGGAATCTGTCTTTGTATTGCTTATTAGACATTGGATTCATATTCTCTCCATTGACTTGATATTTATCTGTTTATATATTCATTGCCTTATATTTATCTGTTGATATATTCATTGCCTTATATTTATCTGTTGATATATTCATTGACTTATATTTATCTGTTGATATATTCATTGACTTATATTTATCTGTTGATATATTCATTGACTTGATATTTATCTGTTGATATATTCATTGACTTGATATTTATCTGTTGATATATTCATTGACTTTTAATTATCTGTTTATATATACATTGACTTATATTTATCTGTATATGTTCATTGAGTTATGTTTATCTGTTTATATATACATTGGCTTATATTTGTTAATAAATTCGCTGACTTATATTTATTTGTTTATATATTCATTGACTTATATTTTTCTGTTATATATTATTCATTGACCTATATCTATCTGTTTATATATTCACTGCCTTATATGTCTCTGTTTATATATTCATATCTATCTGTTTATATATTCACTGCGATATATATCTGTTTATATATTCACTGCCTTATATCTATCTGTTTATATATTCACTGACTTTTTATTTTCTGTTTCTATATTCACTGACTTATATTGATCTGTTGACTGGACGTTAGCGTTTGTATCCTATTTGCTCTGCTCTGCCTTATTAAGACTGGGTGAGTGTGGGTTATGTATGCCCTGGATACGCTTGTAGAGTGGATGTGGCTTGGGAAGTTGGCCTGAGTGTGGATGTGTGGTGAGATTCTGTGGTAATATCAGCTGATAGCTAATCACCAGGACACCAAACACAGGTACTGTATCCACTTACTAAATCATATAACACAATAGGCCAGCTTTTGTTTCCATCTTTTGTTTCACCACAATGGGTCTTTAACATAAGCGTTCATTAATGCACACAGGCGTGGGAATAATTCTTGGGAACTTTTACTTCAGTAAAGTCTTTGAAGCGTCACACCCCCTGCTCCCATCATTCTACCATAGCTTCACACTGTGGAAGAACCGGGAGTCCCTTGAGAACAGGTAGATATCATTATCTATACATGTATGCTATAAAGCATAAGACCAGCATTGATAAATGACCCTATTCATTTGTTTGTTCTTATATCGCGATTTGATAAAACTTGGATATAGTTTGAACAGTGATAGAGTTTGTATGTTGTTCTGATATCGTATGACAGCGCTGTGTTGACATTCGAAAATCTCCATTATGGCTTGTAGTGTTCTTCTATTTACTTATTCAAGATTTGCCGAAACTCTCTAGCTGGCTGTACATCTCCGTACAAGCACAACTGGTTCAATGTTAAACATATACTTGACTAAACATTCGGTGTTTATATGGAAGTATGTCAAAACCTGGGCCTGGAACCTAGATAGCGAAAGCCAATACAACTGCAATTCCGCTTTGCAAATCACTACTGACAGTATACGTAGCATTCATGAATTGTATTTATTGGGTTATCAGCTGTAGCTGTCTACTTTATGAACTATTAACAAATAAATCACAGAATAGTTTTGACCTCTATTTAAAAAAGAAGAAATGCTAGTATGACACTGCAAATATCATTTTGTTTGTAATGAGTGAATTATGTACTCTGCAAAAAATTAACTTTCTCTGTTTAGCAGAATATGAATTATGCCAACCAAAGGAAGCCTGGTTTTAATGACCTTAAATATTTAGATATTAAAGAACTTTCAAAGTACTTTAAGGCACATTATTTCTGGTCTCTTTGATCAATGCAAGATGACTCCTCAATTACCACACGTTATTAACTTGGCCATTGAATATTTCTCCCATTAAGGCCATTTATGTGCAAAAATATCACCGCAGTGAATTTTGGTTAACTTTAAAGAGACACAGAGATTTCATTTTTCCAAAAACAACCCAACGCAAGGTACTCTTATTGTTAGCAGGTATTTAAAAAGATACACCCTAAGACACATCAAACTTATTTTGCAAAGTGTTAAGCACTTTTGAGCACAATTAGTGGATATATGGCACTTTATTCAGTACATTTATTAATATTTAAATCATAATTATTAAGATAGAATATGAAATAACATTTACTATCAGGTTAAAAAAAAACAGAAATAGAAGTTATCCAGGAACGTTTTTCACTGAATTGATAACCCACTAAAATAAACAACAGGAACAGGTTTTGATGATGGTATGCCTTTCTTAAGTTAGGTCACTAATATTTTAACACAAACTGCCAGAGTCAATAATGTCATCTGCCTCATTGTGAGTGTTTGGCATAAACTGTTAGACTCAATAATGTCATATGCCTCATTGCCAGTGTTTGGCATAAATTATTTGATTCAATAATATCATATGCCTCATTGTCAGTGTTTGGCATAAACTATTAGACTCAAAATGCCATATGCCTCATTGTCAGTGTTTGGCGTTGACTGTCAGATTCAATAATGCCATATGCCTCATTGTGAGTGATTGGCATTGACTGTCGGATTCAATAATGCCATATGCCTCATTGTGAGTGATTGGCATTGACTGTCAGATTCAAGAATGCCATATGCCTCATTGTGAGTGTTTGGCATTGACTGTCAGATTCAATAATGCCATATGCCTCATTGTGAGTGTTTGGCTTCTGAGCACTGCTGATTGGTTGTTGATAAACTATATATCAACCTTCTTAATTATGTGTATTAAGTTATTATCAATATAAATATAAAGTACACACACTATTAAAAGATGAATCACAGAATGATTATTGACCTCCATTATATTTTCCTTGATTATGAAAGATTGTAACAGTGTGTCCGTACCTGGGATGCTCCCAGTTCAACCATACTATACCTTAACAGTACATCACCGCTTTAACATTTCTGTTAGCTAATTGGCCAGCATCTTCACATATGTTTAATTGTACAAATTCATAATATTTTCACCATTATGATACCAACATTTCATATAATTATCGAGACGGAAAGTGGGATCAACATGAAAATGCAAGTTAAAATGAATTTCTATAAATGAACTTATAATGAATTCATAATTATTTTATGAAATGGGTTACCATCGATTACTTAATAATACAAAAACAATCGATTTAATATTTGATAAAAGTATTTGACTAAAAGCTAGATCATAAGTGTATTTGGGATAGAGTATCACTATCATTTTATTGCAGACAGAGCACCTCACAATAGAAGCATCTGATGCAGGATAACTAATAAAGAGTAACGTATTTAAGGTGGTCTCGTCCCTCTCTCAAACTATCAGTTCAAAGTATATTTGCTTGTCAATTTGTGAAAACGTTTTGATTTGAATATTCTACCTCACCAAACAATATAAAAACAGAAACTCTATATACCAAGGGAATTAAAATAACTTTTTGCCCATAAATCTGTCACAATATATGTGTATCGTGGGTATTATGTAATTTATATTTGATCTTTCTGAAGGGATTGCAGTGGGGAAAATTTAGTCTTGACGATATCTATCGGTAATGTAGAGAACCAAGAGAACAAGTGGGGCTAGAAATATTGATTAATATTTAAAAAAAAGAATTAACAGCGCAGCATGTTCTCATCGTCAACAATAAACTCACATTGGCAAAGTTAAATTATTTCCAAGGTGTAAGTCCCTTAATAGGTTCTAGTCTATGTCCTAGATATTTTCTCAACAACTTTATTTATTGACATCTTCAAATATCATCTTCTCAAAGTACTATTTACAATAAGTGATAATACATATGGCACAGAAACATCTTATCGGTCATTGTGTCTTTTCATTTAAAGGTTAATATCATTTTTCACAACATGTACACTTGATTAATAGATCTGTTATTAGTAATATAATTTTCACAACACTTGAATTAATAGATCTGTTATAAGTAATATAATTTTCACAATACTTGAATTTATAGTTCTGTTATTAGTAATATAATTTTCACAATACTTGAATTTATAGTTCTGTTATTAGTAATGTAATTTTCACAATACTTGAATTAATAGATCTGTTATTAGTAATATCATTTTCACAATACTTGAATTAATAGATCTGTTATTAATAATATCATTTTCACAACACTTGAATTAATAAATCTGTTATTAGTATACCAAAACGTAACAAACAAATAAAAGGAACATTAAAAATCATGAAAATTCAAGCCAACTTTGGCAATAAAAATTAAGGACTATTCAGAGACTGCGTTTTGGATAGTATTTGAACAATCACAGGAGATCATAAAGGCAGTCATTAGTAATCACTCAAACAAAGCTTTATATTCAACAGCATTGTATCATATCTCATCAACATTTTGCACATTTCCCTTGTTTTCCATTGACTATTTGATCTTATTACATTTATAACACATTAAGATTGTCCACACATATCAAGCCTGTCATCAGAATCAATGCCCTTCTCTTTTTGAAGAGTGCCGTGGAATTTTATTTTATACAATGTCAAATAGGCTTGATAACATAACTCATGGCCGTGGACAACTCGTGGTTGGAAGGTCACGGGCCTTGGCCCTGGCTTATTAGCACCAGTTCCACTGTTAGTGACGATCCTTGGGTTCCATTCCTGGCCATAACCGGATTGTACTCACGTTCAATTTCTCAATTTCTCACGTTCAATTTCACATATGGAACTTATCTTTTGATGCAATGAAAAGTTCATGATGGATAAAGATGATTTCTAGTTTTCTTAAGAGGACTGTCAAGTATTAATATGAACATTTCAGAATTTCAAAAAATGGTGAGAGACCATTCTCTTCATTATTATTATATGATGCAGACAGAATAGAAGATTAATTATGATTCTGTTAAACAGGATCCATCGCCAAAGAATGTATGTAGGTCAAGAATGTATGTAGGTCAAACCATTTTATACATAATGCTGTATGAAATTGACATGATCACCTGTGGCGCAGTGGAGAGCATATTTGCCTGTCAATCCACACGTCACGAGTTCAGATCCCACATCAGGAAGGATTTTATTCAATTTCTGCCAATCCCGTTATGAAATGTCAAGGATGTGAGTAAAAGTATCCCCAGAAGTCAAACATTGGACAGATAACCTTAAAAGGAAAACCATAAAGGCATCTTTGTTTGAAACACACACCTCTTTATCAGACTCTATTATACACTATTATAATATTATTAATTTACACCGTTGTTAACTTTACAGTCGACGACAAAAGAGCTGCGGACGACAGCAGAGCTGCGTTTCAGTTTATCAATTGATTGCCTATGTTTGTCACCATTTGACTTTAATAGGATAGTCACGTGTCTGACAACAACCGGATGAGGATATTTTCGAAAGTGCAGATGCACTTAATTAAAAGGTTTTGAAAATGGAACAGATTTGTTGTTGTCTCTAACTCTGCCGTCATCGGCTGTAATCATCTTCGGCTTTCTAAATAAAGGTACACAGGCTATAATTGTTTGTACTATTAGAATGTGTGTAAATATTGCTTAACGTGTGCAAGTGAACATCACTGAACCCTAACAGCCCCATGCGGCCGATGCCAGAACTAAACCTGAAAGACTATTCTTCTGTATAGCAATGAGAGGCATACTGTTGATTTTTTCTTTATTCTATTTACATGCAGGTTCTTTTTATGACGAAGTAGAGTCAGAACCTACCTCTGCAAAGAAACTTATTTCTTTTACATTTATTCAGTACTTCAGCATGCAATTACTTTCTTTTACATTTATTCAGTACTTCAGCATGCAATTACCATACAGCTCTGCAATTGGTTGGTTCTGGTGCATATTCATGAACAATGACACAACCGTAAACATGTACATGCCCATTCCATAGGAAAACAAATCCAGAGTTTTCTTTTGCCCCCCTTACATTGAAGATAAATCGTAAACAATGAAACCAATTGGCCATGGTACAACATGTGCAAAATATCTGACTCAGTGCCTATTGGTGCTAAAAGAAGCTTGTACTGGTTGTGGTCTTTCAGGTCTTACACAAAAGACATTTCTGAACTTTACTTGCAGAGCCTGGTATAACCCCAGTATCTGCATAGAAAAGTAATATATAAATACATATAAATACACAGTGTCACACACATGCACAGTTTCACACACACGGTGTCACACTTTCCACCAGAGGCACACGCAAATTCCACGTCGCCCTCTGGTGGAGTTTGACACGGTGTCACACACATTGTGTCATGCTCACTGTCACGCACAGTCACGCACATTGTGTCACACCCACTATCATGCACAGTCAGACACAGTCAGGTACAGTGTCACACACAGTGTCACACACAGTGTCACACACAGTGTCACACACAGTGTCACACACAGTGTCACACAGTGTCACACAGTGTCACCCAGTGTCACACTCAGTGTCACACTCAATGTCACACTCAATGTCACACACAGTGTCACACACAGTGTCACACACAGTGTCACACACAGTGTCACACACAGTGTCACACACAGTGTCACACACAGTGTCACACACAGTGTCACACTCAGTATCACACGCAGTGTCACACACAGAGGAATGTGAATAAAAGCAATTAAAATTAGATACATGTACTTTCCTATCTGAAGGTTTTTATTTGGTTGAAAAAAAAAGATGCCAGAAAAGTACAGATGATGATGGAAAGCTCTGCGGAGCTTTACACGTGCGCAATGTCCCCAGTAGCCCTGGACAGCAGGTCATGCTTGACGTCTTGTAATGTTCCAGCCGGTTGCACAAAGCTTGTGGAAAGTTAAAGTTTGGAGCAATGTGCTGTCATGTGTTACAAATGGTATTTCAGTTGACACGTCATTGATTACATGGAAAGATAATATTCAAGCCTTTTTTCCTTCACTCCTGCTTCTATCCTTAACGGGTGTATTTTACATTAGGAAAACCATCACACCTAAGAGAGACCCTCTCAGGTCACCAGCCAGCAAAAATCTCGTCAGGGCCAAATACGTGTAAGGAACCTTGGGGATGAACCTTTATATATTCTATATATACTAATGCTTCTACTTTGCTGAACTGAATGCACCCCTATGGCTGAATATAGGGTGAAAATGTGTCCGAATTTTTAAAAATAAAGTTCTATTATATTATTATATGCGAATAGTTGATGAGTTAGTGTCCACAATTATTTCTAATGTGCTTTAAGAATAATCAGAAGGAAAGTTAAAAAACACAAGCAGAAATTCCTTGTGTAATGTTCATTGTCTTTTTGAGGATGTTCAGATTACAAAAACAAAATTTCGGGAGTAAATGCAATGACTATTATAAGGAAGAGTAAAAATAGTCAAATTAAATTTCTCTTCCCTCTTTGTAAGGAACAGATAACATATTTAACCTAACAAAACACTCGAGTGAGATAGACAAAATTTAAACTTATATTTGCTGAGTCAAGAAGAATATTTTCATAAGCATTTCCAAAATATTGTGCTAATTTTGATGTTACTTCAGTGATATATGTTTTTATGTTTTTTAATCAATGTATTTTAATAGAATCTGTGAATCATAGAATCTGTGCCAAATAGCAACATTATACTGTATCACTGTATCATAACCAATTGTAGCATTACATCATATAATAAGAATCTCTGCTTGTGTTTTGTGTTTTTAGCTCTTTTTTATATTATATATCCAACATGGCACATATTAAAATACATTTTTTTTTTTAAATAACTTGATTCAGCCACTTTCCCAAACTCCATTTCAGTCAAAGGGGTCACATTAAACCAAGTCAAGTCACTTGAAAGAGCAGCACCAGAATAAAGTTTAAAATGTTAATCCCCAAGACTGGCTGGAGACATGATTAGGTCTCTTAAGTGCGGTGGTCCTGCTATACATCTCTGTATCATACAATTATCTGTCTGGTGTAATTGAAACCAATTTTAGAATACATCAGTGTATTGCTATGCGTGGACAGATTAACACTCATGTGAGAAGATATACAAATAAATGCATTTGAATGAAAAAATGATTATTCCATAGTCTAATAAGGATTAAGATGATTTTAATGATGACAGTATAATAAACCTATTTATTTATATTAATATTTGGGCAACATTTATCGGGACGGCTACCATGTTGATAATGGTATTTTTATTTGCTTGGACATTTAAGAAGATTTGGACTTTGATGTTTCAAACACAATAAATTGATACAATTGAAATAAATAACACAATAATAGCTAAATAAACACAATAATAGCAAAATAAACACGAATAGTGAACACATTATGTGTATGGAAAATTAAGAAATACTCCAGAAAATGATCGGTTAATTATAAATATGGGTAGTCGCCACCTTTTTTTTAGCAGGAATATCTATTGATATTTATAAGTTAAGTAAAAGTATAAGATAGACCCTTACAGTATCAGGTCATCTGGTTATATTGGATTAAGTTATCAATTGTTATCAGAAGTCTGGACCAAAGAAGGATAATTATATCTATGACTGTATGTGACTTATCACTGACCCTGTATGGGATCTCTGTCTTTATAGATGTCATGAGCTGTCTACAAACCAAATGATAAGAATAGGTTTGATCTCAGCCATAAATCGATATAATATTACTATAAGCTGAATATAAACTAAGGGCATGGAAACTCTTGCATCACATTCCTGTCAATCTGATTTTTCAAATTAAATTTAAAATATTTTGGTAATCCTAAGATTTAAAAGATATAATCCATACAGTGCTAAGATAGCAACGCATTTTAAGAAACTTTGAACCTTACCTTTTGCTTTCTAACAATATTTCTTGACGATGAGACATATGTTCCAAGAGAAATAAGAAAAAAGTCTGTGATTTGAATGGTGGAACACCCTGTAAATGAGATTATTCCCAATGAAGTTCACAAATTTTGCACCACCTGATTGTGATTTTAGCTTTCATCCGTTTTATTGTATGTGACAGAAGGGGAGAATCTCGGCACTATCTATGCTTTTCAGATTCCCAGTGATATATGTCACGGGCTGTGGCGCAGTGGATACCATATATATTACATACCACCTGGTTTCATACATCACATATCTCTTGGTAGGATCTCTGTATGTCACACACCACCCCATATATATTACATACCACCTGGTCTCATACATCACATATCTCTTGGTAGGATCTCTGTATGTCACACACCACCCCATATATATTACATACCACCTGGTCTCATACATCACATATCTCTTGGTAGGATCTCTGTATGTCACACACCACCCCATATATATTACATACCACCTGGTCTCATACATCACATATCTCTTGGTAGGATCTCTGTATGTCACACACCACCCCATATATATTACATACCACCTGGTCTCATACATCACATATCTCTTGGTAGGATCTCTGTATGTCACACACCACCCCATATATATTACATACCACCTGGTCTCATACATCACATATCTCTTGGTAGGATCTCTGTATATCACACACCACCCCATATATATTACATACCACCTGGTCTCATACATCACATATCTCTTGGTAGGATCTCTGTATATCACACACCACCCCATATATATTACATACCACCTGGTTTCATACATCACATATTTCCCTCCCAATTTCTTTATGTCACAGGAGAAATTGGGAATCCTAAATCAGGAGACTTCCTCCCAAGTTATTAGAACTTCCAGATTTACTCGTGAAGTGCTGTGATATCCTGCAATACCTGTGAAAGGCCACGGACCGTGGCGCAGTTGGTTAGGGCGCCAGCTTATTAGCACTAGTTCCTCTCCAAAGGTCGTGGGTTCGAACCCCGGCCGTGCCGGGATTGAACTCATGATACAATTTCCCACATGAGCTGAGGCCTGTGCCAAAGGGTTAACCCGTTGTCCTTGTAAATCTGTGACCGGGTGGGTTGTCATGTCAAGGACCTGCGACATGACAATTCAGTGAGGCAGCACTATATCTGCTACAAGTAGGTCTCATCACGAAATAACTGAACTAATGTTGAAAGTGATGTAAAACCCCAAACAAACAAACAAACAAACAAATACCTGTGAAAAACATATCAATGACAAAACGCATTTCCTATCAAAAAACAATGTGGGAACAATATAGATGTATTGTTACGGGAAAAGCAATATTAGTGGTGATAATTTCTAGGTCAGGTATGACACACTGTCATAACGCTTATCTATAACATCAGGAGCTAAGGAGCTAAGTACATTAGATAACCCTTCTCTTTTTTTTGTTTCAGATCATATGTCTCAAAGGACACTATAAAAACTTACAACCTTATCTGTGATACGTCAAAAATGAAGGAAGATGCACGCTAATTCTACAACCAAATATATTTTATAATCTACAAGTGGCATAACTCAAAATTGGCAATATCACTACCTTGGAATTTACACCTGGATTAATTTCAATACGTGATGTTTTCTTATTAACGAAGTATTTAAAGAGTAGAATCGTCAAACCCAAATACTTAGAACTTATCGACAAGGGAACATCAGGAAAATCCAGAACAGAATATCCAGAACAGAATATCCAGAACAGAATATCCAGAACAGAATATCCAGAACAGAATATCCAGAACAGAATATCCAGAACAGAATATCCAGAACAGAATATCCATGGCGGCCAGCGCAGGATTTAGCGGCATTCCTTTGGATGTTAACCAGAACCTGGACCCCAAGCTCCTGTCCCGGCCGGTCCCGGACTCGACTGTGCCGACCCGGCGCCGCTCCTACCCCCACCACCCTCCCCTGCTGCCGCCCTGCCGGGTGTGCGGCGCCAAGGCCTCCGGACACCACTTCGGAGCTATCACCTGTGAGGCATGCAAGGTACGCTTTCTTGGTATTATATAAGGGATCGGACCGGGAACGACAAATTCGATAATCTCAATTATCCAAAAAGAAAGGCAGAAAAATATTTTGAAGTACTTCTGGCCTTTAATTGAATATGTAGTACGATTGTGGGTCACCATCTTGTTTTTTTTAATGATTTTATTTAATGAGTTTTTATGCACTTCCGCTTTTTTGTGTACTTCCGGTATGTTGTTTTCAATGGCGTAAGATAACAACCCGCATTCGGTCTATGTTTAAGGTGTAAGTTGTTGACATCAGTTTAAAAATTAGTCAGATCATTTGATATGTATCGGAATGATAGGAAGTATTTTGGTGTGCACACGTGAAGGGGTATTGGGATGTCTCCATTAATATGCAATATATGGGAGTTTAGCGTGAGATAAACTGGATAAACTGGATTTGCATATGAGAGAACAATCCATTCAAACCGTATGATAACAACTATCAAGGTTCATTCTTGATATTTCAAGTTCATCGTAAAAAGTGACCCGGTTCTGTTAGTAGATTGCACAACGTTAATGATAGATGTCACAAACATCTCCCATGTCTTGTTGAAACCATCAGGTGCTTTCCACTCCTAATCTAAGAAATAATTCACGATTATATCTACACTATAAATTGTTAGCATTAAATAAATATCTTTAATATCTTCAATAATCTTTAAAAGATCTATATACCCTTAATTACGCCTAAATGTTGTATTGACCATGATGAATGGCACCAAAGTCTTCGTCAGGTTTATGATAACTCAGATACTTTTTAATATTTCATATAAGTTAGAGCTCTATAATCACAGCTACAATTTCTAAGCAAATGGTAAACCTTTGATGATTACACCATAAATGATGCTTGTTAAATGAAAAATATGTCATTATAAAATTGGGTCAAGGAAACTATGCCATACAGTGCAATTCTCCCATGCGCATCACTGTCCACTTTCAGATTTCCATTAGGCTTTTGGTCTGTTTTGTTTCAGGTGTTCTTCCGCCGATCACTAGGAAGGGAAAAAGATTATAGGTGCTTAAAAAGCCAATGTTGTGACATCACTTCAGACCGTAGAGCATCGTGCTCATCCTGCAGACTGCAGAAATGTAAAGATGTAGGAATGTCTAGAGAAGGTAAGTTTTCATTTGTTTTGGACTTCAAATTTTCAACTTGGACTTTCAGCAATGTTTAGGTTATATTAGGCAATATAAACTTAAGCCTGTCACTAGGACGTAATGCCCTACTCTTTTCGATGATAGCGACTCGGGATATTCTGCATTATCGCATTATAACATAATTCACATGATAACAACATTCACAGCCTTTGATAACCAGTCATGCAGCACTGACTGGAATGGGAAACAATAAGGGAAAGTAGGTGTTCCTAAATTGTCATCGCTGCCAAGAACATTGTATACCCCCCACAAACAAACGGATAAACGAGAGCATGGTTTATAACTTATAGTAGTCACAAACCTCTTATGAACTGATCATATATCTCCTACATCTAAATTTCATAATCTTGTAAAATATATTTGCTTTTACGCCGGGATTCTAATGTTTAGTCGATACGCAAATCCCAGAGGTTGGGGTTTTGCAGTTGCTATTTGGTTTTTCCTATTTAAATCAAATTAAGGCAAATAGGTTCTATAGTTGGATGGGAGTCAGTATTGGATTACATCTATATTGATACTTAAACACTAATTTAATTTAAACTGAATGCTGTTTGTTATTTTATCACAGAGACAAATAGTTCAATTCACACAATAGAAACTTAGTTTATTGGAGTCTGAATTAGTGTTCTCCAATCACCAATCAGCAAAGCCCAGATAGGTGTTCTGGAGGGGTTTGTCGAACGTCCAAGGTCTTTACCAATTTCAACGAAAGAAAAGTTTGGTGGAGTTGTTAGAGCTCTAATGAAGTAAAAAATCGCCAGCTGTAAAAACTGAGGTAAACCTGTTTAAACGTCCAAGTTGAACCCGTTTTAACTACCGCTAAACCTGGTTTGATTCAATTTTTGCAGCTGGCGACTTGTATCAAATATTTATATTTTCTTTATTTAACGCCATCCAAAGAATAATCAAGCTTTTTGAGACATTGTAGATATAATTATGGCATAAAATATGAATTATCACTAAAAGAGTTGGGTATTTAAAAAACTCATGTAAACGATTACAAATCTCATGCAAACAAGATTATACAGAAAAAGCAATAAGCTCAAACCTCTCCAGATCACCTATCTGGGCTTTGCCGATGGGTGATTGGAGAATACTAAGTCTGAATCTTCTTAATTATGACTAGCAATGTTTTAACGTCCCAGGTGTTCAGAGAGGCCGATACACATTGGAAAGGAAAACAGGATGTATTTTGGAAGCAAAAAACTACCGTTCAGTCAAAAAGGAGGCGCCCCCTATACCGTCACCGGAAACACCACCGGAAGTGGCTGAACCGATGCTGCTGCCACCTATACCAGTTCCGGACATGAGCAACAGTATGCTGGATATGGTCATGTCAATCAGGAACGATTATTTGGATCATCTGGTTGTCACGATATCTCAGGTATAACTTTGTAATCCTTAAAGTGATACTTAATATGAAATGGTTTCATTTATTGCCGGGCTTGCATTTCTGGTTTTAATTATAATTTTTACTTATTATACAGGTCCATGACAAACACACACTTTATACATCAGACTTTTTAGCAACTCTTCCAGAAAGAGAGGCCAGATATAAGGTATCGTTACATTATATTTTTGTTTGTCATAAAAATTTCAATTTGTATGTATACATGCACAGAGCTCTTCCATATACACAGAATATATATGTCTTTTTTGTACATTTTCAAACTATATATTGAAAAAAACAGGTCTCTAAATTTGATAATCCCAACAACTCCCCTGATATAATCATTAAATATATAACCTGTATGCAACTTGTGGTTTGCAGGAATTGAAGGCTCTTCGCGAGAGCGTGTTTGGACCAATGAATCTGCTATCAAGTGACATGTACCACGAGTTCTACCGCAGCACCGGCCTGGACGTGGATAACCGGATAGAAACCATCAATGACTGTATATCCAGACAAGACATAGAACACATGACTTACATAGCATTTGCCAAGGAACTTCCGGGTTGGCAGGAGCTGCCTGTATCAGACCAAATCACGCTGCTCAGAGGTCGGTCACGTGGAATAACTGCAACACATATATACATCTTCTATTTATAGGGCTTGGAGCATTTCATTAGTTTTCACCAAAACATAATTATGATATTTATATTTATATATATTTCGAGCATCCATTAATTTTGATAAATAAGATTTGTATTTTTTATTTGTGGTCAGTAATGAAACTCCAGCAGTACATTTGTACTAATTATTATGCTATGTTCATAACACATTTTTGTCTGATATATCTTCATATAAAGTTACGAGACTCCTTTATCAATTAACCAAATTAGGTGAAGCCCTAGCTTATACCCAGAGCTCTATCAACTTATATAGTCATATTTATGTCATAGATTAAGGTAAATCAAATATAAAAAAAGTTACTGAAACCTATTTCTACTCTGATCATTCTCAGAAAGTGCTAAGGGATTCTTCGTTTACATTATCAGAAAGGCCTTAAAAAGAGCGTTTGGGGCACGTATTGGAAGGAATACTATGCTCATTAGTAATAAGCTGAGATAATTAATGCAAATACACTTGCAGGTAATCGGTTCAACTGGTGGTTCCTATCCATTCTGCCAGCCATCAACATAGACGAGTCCATCTTCACCTGTTCCTCCTGTGGAATGACTTATGGGATTGATGAACTTGCCAACTACATTGGTACAAATTTCATCTCCGAGACATATCGCACTGCACGTATCTTCAAAAGGCTCGGACTCACAGAAGTGGAAATGGCTTTGGTGAAAAGCCTTGCAGTTTTATTTACAGGTATAACTAAACATTATTGCTACAACATGCATTTATGTAGTTAGGACTGTAGATAAGACAATAATTGAAGAATGCAAACGCGAAAGGATAGAATAAGGCGAAATATGGTAAAAATAACTAGAAAATAAAGATATTTAAACAGACTGTTACTCTGACGTGTTTTCCATTAAGAGAAATCTCCTCCCCTCTGAGCACAGAAATAAATATCTATCAAACTAATAAATGTCTGATTTAGTTAACATATGAGGGTAAAGTATATTATAATATTCTGCTATTCATCAGTTTATTTCTGTTTTATAGATGACCTTACTGGGGAGCTTCAGCAGAAAGGTTCAGTAGAAAGCCGCCAGGAGGAAATTATTGATGCTCTCATTCACCACGTGAACAAAACGAGACCTGGTCAGAATCACATTGTGGCTAAAATCATCCATGCGCTGACAGAGGCAAGATGCTCTAGAAATGAGTATCAGAAGATTATGGGAACATGGTTTGACCTCTGGCCTGACCTAAACTATACTCCTTTATTCCTTGAACTCCTGAAGGGGGATAACGCACAACAAGAAAACAAGAGTGTAGGATAATGTAATGGAAATATATGCAGATTCTTATGAAGGTTATCCCAGAGTATTTTTTATTCATTGTTACTTCTCCATCCTTTTTTAGGGTGAATACAATTGTTGCATTTTTGGTTGAACCCTTTTTGCAATAAAAGCAAGGATTTATATTATATTTTGATGTTAATATCAAGATTAAAGTTCAATTGTTAATTGTGCCATATACTGGTATGAGTATAGTAAATCTTAGAATGCTATATACTCTATGCAAAAAACAGATACTAGGACAAAAGTCATATAGAATGCAATTAAGAGAAAAGTATTACATGGTGTTTAACACGATTTTTAATTGTAATATAGATTTGATTATAGTTGTATATTTAGGATGTATATATTTTACACACTTCTGTTTGACTCAGTGGATGTACATAGTTTTTTATAGAATGATTTTAATATTTTTATGTAAGGATAGATACCAATATATTTGATACTTTTATGAATTTTGATCTCTATGCTTTTTTCACTGCATGGACTTTTCACATTCTCGCTGATTGACAGACAGTACACCGATGTACAGTTTACAACTGTGTGATGTCATAATGTAGAACTGTTTTAATACATAAAGATCAATATCTCTCATCATAATAATTTGTGTGAAGTGCTATGTTACACGTCACAATATATAATAATACTGAGGAAGCAAAGATATAATTTGAAAATGGTTAAATCGTATATTATTAACATAATTAGGAAACATATCAACATTAAAATATATATCTTGTAAATGAACAATTTTATGGACGGATAGGCTTGAAAACTTGAAAGAAATTATAATAAAACTCATATTTTCGCATAGCAATTATCCAATGGTGAAGTGTCATTATTTTTATGACATTCATTGTTGAGATGCCCAGTTGGTTAGAGCACCAGCTTATTAGCACCAGTTCCTCTGTGGTGATCCAAAGGTCGCGGGTTCGATCCCCGGCCGTGCCGAGATTGAATTCATGATACAATTTCACATATTAGCTGAGGCCTGTGTTAAAGGGTATACCCGTTGTCCTTGTTAATCTGTGACCGGGTGGATTGTCATGTTAAGGACCTGTGACATGACAATTCAGTGAGGCAGCACTATATCTGATACAAGTAGGTCTCATCACGAAATGACTGAAATAATTTTGATAGTGGTGTAAATCCTCAAACGAAAATGACTAATTGGTAAAATGTCATCATGGAGGTCATTATTTGGTAACCTGTCATCATGGAGGTCACTATTTGGTAACCTGTCATTATGGAGATCACTATTTGGTAACCTGTCATCATGGAAGTCATTATTTGGTAACCTATCATTATGGAGGTCACTATTTGGTAACTTGTCATCATGGAGGTCACTATTTGGTAACCTGTCATCATGGAGGTCATTATTTGGTAACCTGTCATTATGGAGATCACTATTTGGTAACCTGTCATTATGGAGGTCACTATTTGGTAACCTGTCATCATGGAAGTCATTATTTGGTAACCTATCATTATGGAGGTCACTATTTGGTAACCTGTCATCATGGAAGTCATTATTTGGTAACCTGTCATCATAGAGGTCACTATTTGGTAACCTGTCATCATGGAGGTCACTATTTGGTAACCTGTCATTATGGAGATCACTATTTGGTAACCTGTCATCATGGAGGTCATTATTTGGTAACCTGTCATTATGGAGGTCACTATTTGGTAACCTGTCATCATGGAGGTCATTATTTGGTAACCTGTCATCACGGAGGTCACTATTTGGTAACCTGTCATTATGGAGGTCACTATTTGGTAACCTGTCATCATGGAGGTCACTATTTGGTAACCTGTCATCATGGAGGTCACTATTCGGTAACCTGTCATCATGGAGGTCACTCTTTGGTAACCTGTCATCATGGAGGTCACTATTTGGTAACCTGTCATCATGGAGGTCACTATTTGGTAATGTGTCATCATTAAGGTCATGTCGTGGAAGTCACTATTTTCTGTGATTACCCTGAATTTACTTATTCGTGATGTGCCATCCTTTAACTGACTAATTAGTGATGTGCCATCCTAAAATTGACTAATTAGTGATGTGCCATCCTAAAATTGACTAATTAGTGATGTGCCATCCTAAAATTGACTAATTAGTGATGATCAACCTTCATTATATCCAGTTACTGACATACCAAGATCCTAAAATACCAAACATGCAATCCTGTGTTGTTGACCATTTACCGGAATGATGTATGTTAATCGATAAAAGCAAGATTAAAATAAGAATTCAACCATGGGAATGATGGGAGCACATGTTGAGCTGGCACAAGACAGGTCAAGGCTGGTATAGACATTGCATTTATAAGGTATAACGATAAAGGGATAGACATGTTAATAAGCTGGTACACATGTCGAAAATAAAGTCAAACATACATTGTAGAAAACTATAGCTTGAACAGAGAGCAGAGGAAGACTAGATGACGAGATACGGTAGTATTATAAAGCAAAGACCAACCATACATAGATAAAAGATAATAATAAATGAATAAAAATATAGATATAGAATTTATAAGGAGTTATGCATGGACTCAACAAGGGTCAAGGTCACAGACTGAAAGATTCCACATAGATGTCAGTTTACACATAGTTCTGATAATCAAGACAAGACCTAGATATATAAATATACTTAGTGTAAAGTAAGTGAATATCGTTCGAGTTCTGTTTTTTTGTCAGATGAGTTATTAAATTGAAATTATAAGTCCCACTTATCTGTCATGTGACTTGCGGATGGGTTGGTAGCAATGCAAACAAGATGACTCTTACACTGTTCCACCAGAACACTGTGTTTGTTTGTATAATAAGTAACTGAATGGCAAAACACTTTGAAATTTAAAAAAAACATTACTAGGACATTTCCTTTGATATTCTTGTCCATTAGATTCAAGAAGAATTTCAAATGTCAAAAGCTAAATATGAAATAATTCATACCACATTTTAGTTTTAGTTTTATAAACTTAAAATAAGTAATTGTTGTCAAAGTAACAGGCAATAATGTGATAAACCTCTACCTAAATTGTAGCAGAGATGTGTGGCTACCAACAATATATATATATATATATATATATATATATATATATATATATATATATATATATATATATATATATATATATATATATATATATATATATTCAGTTATATGAGATGTGATAGATATGTACCTTGCAATATAATATGTAGAGAAATTGTCATTATATCAGAAGATGTTCTCATATTCTGCAGCCAATGTTTGAAATGCTTTAATAAGATAAAAGGCTTGAAAAGTGTATAAGACTTATGATAGGGTATAATAAAGGCCAAAGAACATAATTTTGTTTTACATAAAAGTTATGATAACTCCTTAGCTCATTCTAAAAAATGTTTCTAAAATTATGTTGAAATTAAATGTTCACATTTTATCTATATTCTGTTTTGTAAAGATAAAATAGTTGAGGCTAGGTACGCTTGAGGTTTGAACGAAATGATATGCATTGAATATGATATATGCACATTCAACTTGAATTAACAATTTTCCAACACCAAAGTATAGGCTATATAGTGGGTTTATTGCAATGCCAATATCAATGAACTTTGACCTCAATGCTGATTTCTCATCTGCAGGTTTCCATTATTTTGATCTATAATACTGGGAAGATGAACGTATATCATGAAATATTTGTGAGAACTTACTTCACCTTTCCACGGGTTGATGAATGCGCTTTATTGACAATACTGAACAGATCGAATACAAACAAATGATGTTTAAAATCAAGAATCACATACATTTGGCTGAGAATGAGATATTATACTAGTTTGAAGATGACAATCCAATAGTTATTTTAATAAAATAACAAGATCCTTCAGATGAAAGGGACAGCGATCTTCCAATACCATCAAATAATTTCGATCTGGTGCAATCTCTTCAGTTGTGTAACGACTATAGTGAGTTTTGTTAGGTTTTGTAACCGTCAATTCAGGTAATGTGAAAATAAATTCTGGATGAATAAAATCTTGGATTATATTTTATTATGTGCAAATCATAGAAGTAATGTACTCCTAGGTGACTGGTATAGTTTCCATATCTATGACTTACTTGAAAAGTTAATTATCATGATTATCATGATGTGAGCGATTGAGCGAATAAACTCATAGGGCGAACTAGGGTAAAAAGATTTTCTTAACATTTGATTAATGTTCATTATATATGTGAACATTTATCATGATGTGAGCGACTGAGCGAATAAACTCATAGGGCGAACTAGGGTAAAAAGATTTTCTTAACAGTTTGATTTATGTTTATTATCTATTTGACCATTTTTGTATAACAGATGAAATGACTTCTAAATGCCATACACAATGACAGTATATTCCAGTATGGGATATATGTGTTTACCACTTTGTATGAATGTGCATAGAGAACGACAGGTCACTGTATCACCTCCTGCCAGCTCAATAAACTGACTGTTACAAGAAGTTGTTTCTTTTTCTCATTGGATTAATAAACGTGATTGCAATGTTCATAGCGCTAAAACATGAACAAACATAGTAAGTAAACATTCTTTTTTCTCAAAAAGAAAATGTTAATTAAACAAAAAATGACATGAATGGAGAAAATGTTGGACAGCAGAAAATGTTTGACAGGTGGAATCAAAAGCTAAACAACAGCTTGTCCCTGGATGCCAGTTTGGCTCCATACTCTTCCTGGCGTAGGGAGCCCCGTGTCAGCCCTAATAGGCTCCATACTCTTCCTGGTGTAGGGAACCCCGTGTCAGCCCTAATAGGCTCCATACTCTTCATGGCATAGGGAGCCGTGTGTCAGCCATAATAGGTTCCATACTCTTCCTGGCGTAGAGAGCCCCGCGTCAGTCCTAATAGGTTCCATACTCTTCCTGGCGTAGGGAGCCCCGTGGCCACCCTAATAGGCTCCATACTCTTCCTGGTGTAGGGAGCCCCGCTTCAGCCCTAATAGGCTCCATACTCTTCCTGGCGTAGGGAGACCCGCGTCAGCCCTAATAGGCTCCATACTCTTCATGGCGTAGGGAGCCCCACGTCAGCCATAATAGGTTCCATACTCTTCCTGGCGTAGAAAACCCTGCGTCAGTCTTAATAGGTTCCATACTCTTCCTGGCGTAGGGAGCCCTGTGTCAGCCCTAATAGGTTCCATACTCTTCCTGGCGTAGGGAGCCCTGTGTCAGCCCTAATAGGCTCCATACTCTTCCTGGCGTAGGGAGCCCCGTGTCAACCCTAATAGGCTCCATACTCTTCCTGGCGTAGGGAGCCCCGCTTCAGCCCTAATAGGCTCCATACTCTTCCTGGCGTAGGGAGACCCGCGTCAGCCCTAATAGGCTCCATACTCTTCATGGCGCAGGGAGCCCCACGTCAGCCATAATAGGTTCCATACTCTTCCTGGCGTAGAGAACCCTGCGTCAGTCTTAATAGGTTCCATACTCTTCCTGGCGTAGGGAGCCCTGTGTCAGCCCTAATAGGCTCCATACTCTTCCTGGCGTAGGGAGCCCCACGTCAGCCCTAATAGGCTCCATACTCTTCATGGCGTAGGGAGCCCCATGTCAGCCCTAATAGGCTCCATACTCTTCCTGGTGTAGGGGGCCCCATGTCAGCCCTAATAGAGGCTTAACCTGTGTGAAAGGATAATACATTCATTGCTCAACAAAAACTAAATATTTATGGTTATCACAAAATAATTTCCCCTACCAATGGCTATCAATATTCCCGGATGGTGCATGTTTAGGTTGCAAAAAAGGACTCATTTAAAAACATCCATGTCCATTTGACTAGGGACGGTTTGCAAATCAGTGCAATCAAATTCAAAGTAAACTCTCGATTAAGACATTTGTGAATAAGATGACTACCATGGGGGGAGGGGGGAGATGGCTACCATAAGAGGAGGGGGAGATGACTACCATGAGGGGAGGGGAAAGATGACTACCATGAGGGGAGGGGGGAGATGGCTATCATGAGGGGGGAGATGACTACCACGAGGGGAGGGGAAAGATGACTACCGTGAGGGGAGGGTGGAGATGGCTACCATGAGGGGAGGGGGAGATGACTACCATGAGGGGAGGGGAAAGATGACTACCATGAGAGGAGGGGAAGATGACTACCATGAGGGGAGGGGAAAGATGACTACCATGAGGGGAGGGGAAAGATGACTACCATGAGAGGAGGGGAAGATGACTACCATGAGGGGAGGGGAAAGATGACTACAATGAGGGGAGGGGGGAGATGACTACAATGAGGGGAGGGGGGAGATGACTACCATGAGGGGAGGGGAAGATGACTACCATGAGGGGAGGGGAAAGATGACTACAATGAGGGGAGGGGGGAGATGACTACCAGGAGAGGAGGGGGGAGATGACTACCATGAGAGGAGGGGAAGATGACTACCATGAGGGGAGGGGGGAGATGGCTATCATGAGGGGGGAGATGACTACCACGAGGGGAGGGGAAAGATGACTACCGTGAGGGGAGGGTGGAGATGGCTACCATGAGGGGAGGGGGAGATGACTACCATGAGGGGAGGGGAAAGATGACTACCATGAGAGGAGGGGAAGATGACTACCATGAGGGGAGGGGAAAGATGACTACCATGAGGGGAGGGGAAAGATGACTACCATGAGAGGAGGGGAAGATGACTACCATGAGGGGAGGGGAAAGATGACTACAATGAGGGGAGGGGGGAGATGACTACAATGAGGGGAGGGGGGAGATGACTACCATGAGGGGAGGGGAAGATGACTACCATGAGGGGAGGGGAAAGATGACTACAATGAGGGGAGGGGGGAGATGACTACCAGGAGAGGAGGGGGGAGATGACTACCATGAGAGGAGGGGAAGATGACTACCATGAGGGGATGGGAAGATGACTACCATGAGGGGAGGGGAAAGATGACTACAATGAGGGGAGGGGGGAGATGACTACCAGGAGAGGAGGGGGGAGATGACTACCATGAGGGGAGGGGAAAGATGACTACCATGAGAGGAGGGGAAGATGACTACCATGAGGGGAGGGGAAAGATGACTACAATGAGGGGAGGGGGGAGATGACTACCAGGAGAGGAGGGGGGAGATGACTACCATGAGGGGAGGGGAAAGATGACTACCATGAGAGGAGGGGAAAGATGACTACAATGAGGGGAGGGGAAAGATGACTACCATGAGAGGAGGGAAAAGTGACTACCATGAGAGGAGGGGGGAGATGACTACCATGAGGGGAGGGGAAAGATGACTACCATGAGGGGAGGGGAAAGATGACTACCATGAGGGGAGGGGAAAGATGACTACCATGAGGGCAGGGGAAAGATGACTACCATGAGAGGAGGGGAAGATGACTACCATGAGGGGAGGGGAAAGATGACTACAATGAGGGGAGGGGGGAGATGACTACCAGGAGAGGAGGGGGGAGATGACTACCATGAGGGGAGGTAAAGATGATTACCATGAGGGGAGGGAAGATGACTACCATGAGGGGAGGGGAAAGATGACTACCATGAGGGGAGGGAAAAGTGACTACCATGAGGGGAATGAGAATTGTTTCGATAGGATCAAATATTCTTAGCAATGAGATGGCAAATTAATTTGCATTTTGGATCAAACAACAAATCCTTTATTCTTAGGAACAAATGTACGTGTCCTATCTAGATTGCCACCAGAGGACAGTCTTGCAAAAAATACACATATACCTCCAAGTGGAACTAGTTTTCAACAGTGATACGCTCATTTGCCAGCTCATCGATGAATGTTTACTGAGTTTTCAGATCATCTTTATGTACCTCATTAGACATTATACAGATTCGCGCTGTATCCCCAAGTCTTTAATTCATCCTGTTGGAATATGGATCTATTTTGTTCCAACAAAAGCAAATTTGTCCCTTTAAACAACTTAAAACTGACGAGAACATGGCACCGCTGTGCTGAGGTCCAAAGAGGCGCTATCACTCGCTCACCGAGGCTCACCTGAGCCCCTCTCCTCCGGGGGTCGTGGGGCGGCGACTGGGGCCAGGCGAGTCGGGCCGTGACTCTCTGTTCGCCCCGTAGATCCTATCGTACCGCCACACAGAATGCCTTGGAAGACTTCGTGAGGTGGAAGACTTATTGACCAATCATAGAATTTCAGTGGCACTGAACAAAAATATACAAAGTTCAAGAGCGTACAAATGCCAAATGACGGGTCAGAAGACAGCCAAAATGAAACTATTTTCTATCGGACCACACATTTGCTTAGAATTTGACCCCGCAAAATAGGTCAGTTGAAATGGGAGAGGAATTCTTGATGAGCAGCTGAACCGAACCCATGAACAGGGAAGGGTAAGTTCATGAACGTTCAGTTGATTTGCATCTGAGTGTATTTGGCCAAAATACATTCCCAGTATTTAACCTGACAAAATAAGTTGACGTTGAATTTTTGACAAAGGCTGATACTAGGGGTGATATTACTCATTGTAAATTAGAATAAATTAGGGAGAAAAACCATTTTAAGACAGTTAATTGTTAATTGTCCAGTTCTCTTCAGTGAGTGATCTCTTCAGTGAGTGGATGAGGATTGACGTTATCCTACGTCTTGTGTATATCGGAAGAGGTGCAGGTACCTTTGTAGGTGACGGTCCTCCACATCTAGCGCCTCCGATGCGGAGGTGTTTGTGGTTTCACTTATCCTCATTGTGGGGGTGCTGTGGGGAAACCCCTATCTTGGCTGCTTGGGTCGTTATAAGAGTGATATTAATGTTTTCTGACTTTTCTGACTTTTCAGCCATTTTTTATTTGCGTATTTGAATTGTCCCTATCGGGCTTTCCAGCTCAAGCATTTCTTTATAAAAAACATTTTATTTTGCTTTCCGTTTTTGTGTGTTTCTTTTTCTCTTTTTTCAATGGTACAGCACGGTTCGTTTTTTGTTAACAGTGATTATTTTAAGCCGTCCAATGAATTGGTTGATCCACTGGGATCCTTAAAAATTCATCAAGGATGCCCCTGTAGGCTTCTTGGGGGGATTGGGAGTTTAAATAAACGATGGTTCTCTTGACAAGGACAATCTGAACTCAACCTGCATGCACATGAGAACCTTTTTAAGCTCATTACATAACAGAGTCAAATGGTTTGCTTCACATATCCACATATTTTTTCACTTACATTTTCTGTTCTTCACTACAACCACTATAGAGTGAATATTCACATAATTTGCTATCTCATATCACATCCTTATATCTCTCTATCGGCTCAGAATATGCTTGTTATGTCAGTACCGCACTTGGATGTAGATGATGACATATTTGATAACTTTTCTCATGCTGATAAATCTTTTTATAGCTTTTTATCAGGATATCAATATCTTTTTAATCAGATGTACTGAACCAAAATGTTATGAACATATCAAGTATTCCTACACACACACACACACACACACACATACACACATACACACACACATGTATATATACATATATTTTTTTTGACAAACCACCTCTAAACTCACTATGGGTAGGTCCCCCTTTGACAATGCCTGGTTAAATTGTCCCCCAGCAAGGTTATTGCTCGCCCGCTCGGATTGGGCGTAAAACGTCGTGGTCCCGTGTATCTGACCCTATCCCAGAGCACGTTAAAGAACCCAGTAGCACTTATCGAAAAGAGTAGGGGGAACCCGGTGCAAATGGTCTCTGAAAAAAACCTTTCAGTTAACCAACTCACAACAACAATAGTCCATTTGTCAATAGCAATAATCAATGACCAAATTTAACAATACATGATTGCAATTCACAGCAATCACACTGCAGGGCCGCCTCTCCAGGCTACGGCCCTCTTGCAATTTAATATTGCATAGATTTCATTCATTCATTTGACAATCATTTTCTTTGCAAAGAAGGGTTTGCGTGCAATAATTCAATATTTGAAAATCTGTGCATCATAGTGATTCATATATAACATCATATTTCTTGAAATTTGCCATATTATTATGTTGTAGGCAAATACTTATTTCTATTAGGAGTTTAAACTTTAGCTGCATAAAAAACTTGTAAAAGTCAGTATTATTTTCATTTACCAGTCTTTGTATATAAACATAATATTTGGCACATAAGATACAATAGTTCAAAACCATAGTTTCATTGTTACATTCCGGAAATCCAAACATGATACATTCTTCAAGTTATTTTTCCTCGGTTATTGTTACTCTACTCTGTTCCACCATTTAAAGAAGTTCCTCTAAGATTCTAAAATATTGTCGCAATATAATAGGCAGTGCTGGATGTCATCAACATTTTCACAAAAATTGAATTGGGCACTTTCTTTTATCTTATATAACCATTTGTTTCATGCCATTGTGCGATGAATGACTTTATATTGGAACTATTGGAGCTTTCTTTCTCTGGTTCAGAAAAAGGGCATTCTAAATATTCTTGTCCAGATTTCTTTTTCAACGTTATTAAAATTAGGGTAAGTCTCTGTCCATTTAGGGCCATGGGCCGTGGCGCAGTTGGTTAGAGCGCCAGCTTATTAGCACCAATTCCTATGTGGTGATCCAAAGGTTGTGGGTTCGAACCCCGGCCGTGCCGAGATTGAATTCATGATACAATTTCACACATGAGTTGAGGCCCGTGCCTTGTAAATCTGTGACTGGGAGGGTTGTCATGTCAAGGACCTGCGACATGACAATTCAGTGAGGCAGCACTATATCTGCTACAAGTAGATCTCATCATGAAATGACTGAAATAATGTTGAAAGTGATGTAAAACCCCAAACAAACAAAAAATCTGTCCATTTAGTTATACATGTTGGAGTGTGTTCCTTAGCTTCAATGAAGCACCAGTAATAATCCTGACATTTGAGTTTTGCAATATTTCTATAAGCCTCATTAAAATAAATCCCTGGTGCCTCATAATTGCTTTTTTAGTTTTTGGAACAGGTGTTCAGTAAGGGTCTCCAGTTAAGAGGTATGCTTTTTCTTATTTGAAGTATATTCAGAAAATTAAACTGGACATTATATCTAGTATGTAGCTCATTATAATTATAAAATTCACCTCTATCGTTCAATATGTCTCCTATAGTCTACATACCGTTTTGCTTCCAATTGCCCCAACATATTGATTTGTTACTCATAGTAATATACATGTTGTTCCACAGCGGTTCTTCAAGAATCATTTTGACAGTAGTGGGGACACAATTATGACACTATCATTGCACAAAGTTATTTCTACAATATTTCTTAACTACAAAAGTTGATAATGAGTGTCTCTTTTGCACCATGCTGCTTATAATGTTTATTAAAAAAGTTTTCTTGCAATATGTGATGATTGTTAATAGCATCAAGATAAGTGATATTATGTAACCAACTATATGCATGTGTAACAAATCAAATTAATTTTTCTTTTTGAACATCCAGAATAAAAGGTATCCCGAGTTGCTTATTGGAACTATTTTCTATGAGTATATCCACAAGGTTCGCCAAGATTTGGTTGTGGCAAAGGGATCTCATCAAATTTATTAAAAACAATTTGATGTATGGTGTTTGATGGCAATATGTACGGTTCATAATAAAATCGAAGCAGGACTTTTAAACTATCCTATGACAATGGCTGTCTATTTCGTGTGCCAACGTGTACGATTCAGGGCTGTCTTTTGGAGGCAGGAGTGTTGAACACATCTTTTTTTAATTCATTGTTATGACCTCTTTCTGCTTGTCTCACTATCTACGAATAAGCTGCATTTGTCTGAGTCACCAAATACATTAACATGAGATTGATAGCATTATGCATACTTATATAATAGGGATTTGTTCAGAAGCATATAACTCATATAACCGTATATCAGACAACTAACATGGACTGATGATGCTGCTTTCCCATACCATTGATCACTTCGGCTCACAATCCCATATCACTTACGTTATCAGTCTGATAACACTATCACGGGCAAGTCTCATGGACTCTTATCACACTCATTGCCCCAAATACCTTATCAACACTTTTATTTGATTCATGACTTTTAAGAACTCTAAAATAGTTTTACATATTAACGGACATATTGTGTTCAGCTGGTCAGTGTTTTGGAATACATTTTAACAGCACTTCCGGTGTATCACAAGTTTTATATCGGTAAGTTATTAATGTTATTACCACAAAATATCTCTCACAAAATGACATATTGTCATATGACAACATGACATGTTCTCTTTACATCAAACGACCTATTGGATTAGGAGAACCTGTTCATGCCTAATTATATATTTTTTCAAATCTTAATTATAATGGTGTCACTGTGTTTGAATTAATATAATCCTGAGGTTGATTTCTCTTAAGACAATAACACAACATGCATTTATCACTTAGACGATCTTATCGCGTGATGTAAGTAAGGTAACTCGTGTCTACTCAAGGAAAATTCCATTGTGTAACCATGCTATATTAAGAAACACGCCGGTGTGATCAATGCAATATAAAAAAATCCACATAAAGAATGGACCATAGATTGGTACAATAGTACTTCCCAAAGTGCTTTTGGTCGCCAGCTTCCCGGCTTAGCTCTTCACCTTTCCAAACTTGACTGTTGCCCTTTGCAAATCTTCATTTTTCACATTTACATTGTTCACCCTTTGCTAAAATAGCCTTCTCTGAATACTATCGGCAGGTCTCACTACCTCTGCCGTCATTGCCCCGTTTTGATGTTGTTTGAAATCTGGACCACTATGTCCAGTTATGCATGTGAGTCTCGCCCACCAAAATATCATACAATCAGAACTGACCAATTTCAGGTCATACCCTGTAATCAGTGAGCTGACTGACCGAGATGCAAACCAATAAGAATCTGTATGAATATTGAATAATCATTTGTTCTGTCACCAATCAGTACCCAGACAGATTTGTATCAATACTTGTGACATGCGGCCGATCCTGTGCACGCCTTTTTATCATTGAAGGCAGGGCCTGATTTTGTAGAGAAGTCCTGTTTTGGAGGGTAAAACAGCCTTGCAACTATCTCCAAAGACATCGGAAAATAGACTTCAAATTCACTGTATTCAGAGATTCCATTCACTGCCTATTCTATCTTAGTCAAAATTCAGGTCGAACTCGTTCTCTAGCAACAGGCTTTAAAGAAGCTTTATTGCCTTCATTTCAACATCAGCTACTTGCCTGGCCCGAAAACAGCTTAATGGACCTAAATCCACTGTTCACATTTTTAAGGTATGACTAATGCAACATGTTTCAAAAAACCTCTATTCTTTCTTTTCAACATCGACTGCACACCAGAGAATATTTATTTTTTCTATATCTCAGCTTTTAGTATAATGAATGGAGTTTGACGCATTGTGCACATGATGTCATAGCAACCTATTATTTGAAGCAATGAAAAAATTACCCTTTGATTTGATTTTTTACCATTAATTGCAACCACTGCAGGGAGTTTTTTTTAAATGTGCAGGCGATAGGAACATAAATCTAACTTACCATAATGAAACGGTTTTTGGTTTTTTAATGGTTTACTATTTAGCCATGCTGACCATGTCAACATACCTTCTGCAATGATAGGGGGAAATGTTCCCGTCATTCTGTCCTTCACCTTTGACCTTCTCCTGAACTCTTAAACTACTGATCTGAGTTCTTAGCAATTAATAGGAAAGATGTTTTTTTTTCAGGGGACCAATTCTATCTATTGTCCATTAGGCTCAGATTTCTTTCCATTTTGTTATGTTTTTTATTCAAAAATCTAATAGCTATCATTAAGTTGTCATTTTCAGTAACACTACAAAGATTAGCCAATGAGAATCAAGATAACAGGTTGGGACCAAATTCAAAATGTAACATGCATTTTGATTGATCAATCGTATCATCTACTCATGTCTGCTCTGGGAAAGGATTTAAAGGATCATTTATAAAACAATTTCCAATTTCTGTAATGTACAAAAATGCAATGATCAGCATAGCTCTAAGGCCATTGGGCTGTGTTTTATATTTTAGTTGAATATATAATTTCCTGCAAGCCCTTGAAGTACAAATGTACAAATGAGAGTTCAGAAAACTTGTATACTTTAGATGTAAAAGATTGAGGTTTTCACAATTTTCAGTAATTGATGGAAAACTATTTTCTGATCATGGTCATTATCTGTATTGTAAATGCAGAAACTCAAGCTTCGATGTCAGAATATCGAAACCAAATATCATTGATCAATGTCAAATCACCTATATATATATATATATATATATATATATATATATATATATATATATATATATATATATATATATATATATATATATATATATATATATATATATATATATATATTAATTATATTATTTGTTATGTGTCTTCCAACAATGAATGTTCTAAGAATTGTTTAATATTTTCGGGATATCAATGCATTTGTATTGGGCTCCATATAAATCATAGGAATAATTGATATGGAATTTACCAGAACGTTGTAGAACCGTCTCGGGACTAGAGAAATGGAATATATATCTCTATAATCAGTAGAAACAGGATAACATTTTATTTGCAATATGTCCAGGTCTAAGTACAGTATATAGTGAGTCAAAAAGTTAAATAACGACAGGAGAGCTCTGAACGGTGCAGGACTGTGATCGCAGGATAACTGAGGGGTATTGTATGACGTCATACCATTACCAGGGGCGGGAGAGCTCTGAACGGTGCAGGACTGTAATCGAAGCATAACCGGATGGTATGATGTCATACCTTTGTTCTACAACAATTCTGAATGAATCCAGGTGATTCTGTTATATGACAACTTTTTTCAAAATCATCACAAATTCTAACATATTTCCTTACTGTGGAGTGTGTAGTTGCATATTAATTTTGATGGTGTAAATCTCACAGTAAATCTAAGTTTTAAGGATAGATTTTGTGCCCCAGGTCTGGATTCCTCCTTGTTATGCAACGATAAACTGGGGAGCAATTTCAGTTTCAGATGTCCATATTCTTGTATACGTAACTGATGATCATATCATTTTCTTAAATGTTTGGAAGTGATAGTCGAAAATTACAAATTAAGACAACAACTTTTTCCATCTCGCCATTGTTCGCCGTCCGGCACCGTTCAGAGCTCTCCCACTCTTGAATGTTCTGGACTATTAATATGAACATTTCCGGACGATTCTGTTATCATTATAAAATACAACAAATTTCAATGATTGAGTGAATGATAATGTCTGGATTATGAATGTGTAAATATTCCAGTAAATCTCTAACGTTTTAAGGATAATTTTTATTCTTGTGTTAAAATTGGGTGATCTGAGATGTATGGTTTTTTGGCCAATGGATGTTGGAGCTGAATGCAATATAACTAAATTCTAAAGGGCTAGAATGACAAAGGCGGAGAATGAAAATAGTGATAACAAAAAATTTACTGAAGGACAAAAATAGCAAAGAGATAAAGGGTGAAGAGCAAAAATGTTGACACCCCCAAAGCTTCTTACTTTCCGGTTGATATTCAGGTTCTGTTAAAACGAGACAACAAGATGGACGCCTGTCATGGGAGCACAAGGTCAGGGTCGAAGTCAGAGCCAAGGTCAGAGTTCAACCTGGTGAAGCCTCATCTACCGCCGTGCAGGGTGTGTGGGGCCAGGGCATCGGGCTTCCACTTCGGAGCAATCACTTGTGAATCATGCAAGGTATTCAGTTGGAGCGAAACGTCTGTTTTGGCCACTCATATACGTGACAAAATAAGATCAGGCATCACCATTGCATCGTCATATTTTGTCATGCAAAGCTGTCACCTGGTATTATTTGGTCACTCATCCCTTGTGAATGGCATAGTATGTTCACGGAATGGCCCAGTGTGACCTTATTTGGTCACATTTAGGCGTGACCAAATTCATGTTTGAGCCCAACTTTTTAAAATGCACAATAATAAAATAGATGACTTACATATTGAAGAGAAAACATCAAGATGTTTCTCTTCATTTTATAATATTGGACTGATATAAACATAATTAAGTAAATATTGTTTTTAAATTTTTAAGGTCTTTTTCCGGCGTGCCATTACCAGACAAGAGGAATATGTGTGTAAGAGAAATCAGAAATGTGTGCTGACACCTGGTGGCAAGAGAGTGGGGTGCTCCTACTGTAGATTGACCAAGTGCAAAGACCTTGGAATGTCCAAAGATGGTAATATAAGCTTTCATTAAAAAGAATCTGTTAAATATTATATATTTATTATTAGGGAAATACCCATCAGCAGTTGGAGTCATATTTCTATTTAGTCATTCATAGACAGGACCAAATAGGCCGATTGCCGATCTCCATGTTGCTTTTCAAGTACAACTTTACCGGAACCAGAAATGACCAACCCCTCTAAATTTAATCATTCGCAATGACGATTAACAGGGGGCCTTATCACACATGGCTTATCCTGTTGCATTATCTGGTCAGGCAAAACTATTGTGTGACATTATTTGGTCATGCATTCCATGTGTATGGCACAAAATGGTCACAAAAGGTCACTCTCATGCGTGACCAAATAGATGTATGGCTCCAACCGATTAAACATGTATTATCAGGTGTGAGGCGTGGGCGATATTCACTGGAGAGGCGCACTGATTGCATCCTGGAGTCTCAAGGACTGCTGCCTAACCCGCCTCCTCCTAGTCCCCCCGCCAACCTGGTCAAGGTGGAAGATGACCTCGCCCAATCTGACATGTTCCTGGAGGATCTGGTGAAAAACGTAACAGAAATACAACAGTCACACATGTTTCAAACACCAGAATTTCTGGCTAGTCTTTCTGGTAGGGAAGCTGAGCACAAGGTGATTTTTTTATAATTTTATTTTTATTTTGGAGAAGTATTATTCACTTTCACAACATGACCAAAACTAGATCACTTCCTTCTATCACAACAGCTCTGATACTGATCAAACAGATAGTCTATTCAAAAATAATGTGTTCAAACTTCAAAACCTATTGTCATGATAAAGCTGATATTTAATCATACATTTTCTCTTTAGGAACGCAAAACATATTGTCATGATAAAGCTGATATTTAATCATACATTTTCTCTTTAGGAACGCAAAAAATTGGAAGAATCGTTATTTGGCCCACTAGAGCCGCTCTCAGGAGATACATACCAAGAGTTATACCAGAAGACAGGTCTGGACCTGGACAATAGAAGACAGGCAATCAACAATCACTTCTCACAGACCAACGTGGAGCACATACTCTATGTGTCATTTGCCAAGAAGTTGCCAGGATTTGTTGACATTCCTATACAAGACCAAATGTCCCTACTAAGAGGTGCAGCACATTTTAAATATATCTAGCCATATCAACTCCACAGCCTTCCATATCATGTATAATATTTGTTAAGACTTATTGTTTTTCGTTGTGCTTACAATCCATGAAAATCCAAGATTTCCATTGCTTCGTTGTTAGTTTACATGATACCATAGCTATGATCAAAACATTATATCCCCACAGTTTAAATGGGGTCGACAGATGTTTGGCTGCTGTCATATCCTTTTAGGATTTGCTGCCATTTATTTTATCCCGAGGATATTTATTTAAAGGAGATTTATTTAAATCTCCTTTAAAATTATTCATAATATGAGGTCATACACAAGAAAGAGTGCACCTGCCTTCATTTCATTTTAAAATTTTACTTTGTCATTTTGCTCAAACATACACAAGTTTGTCAGAATTTCAAAACCACTACATGATGGTAAATCAGTCTTTTAATGGGTTTGGAAATTAACTCACCTTAAAACCCTGAGTGGCCCTCATTTTTCATTTATATGATGGAGTTTTGTTTATGCTTGTATTCATGAGCTATTTATAAACCCAATTGCAAAAAATGTTTAAGCTATCCTTGATCAAATAGGTTCTATCTCATATTTCTATTTCAGTTAACAGATTCATTTGGTGGGTGCTTTCTTTTGTTCCCAATATAAACACAGACGATGGTCTCATAACATGTTCCTCCTGTGGACTCACATTTGACCGAGAAATACTGTGCAAAATATTTGGTAAATGCATTTTTATGATTATTCATTCTTTTCATTTGGTGTGAATATTAGCCACTCATCATTATACAAGGGTAGCATCAACTTTTATTTTGTTTGGCTGCATGACGTGTTTTATACAAAAGAGAGACTACCATGGTTTGTGTTATTTCTATCAGTAATTGCAAAAGAAAGATCCCTAGTCACTCTTCCTTCGAAAGGTGTGGGGCATTGAGTCCCGATGACAGGCCTCTATCTGACTGGTTATAGCCTCAACAGGGCTGAAAAAATAAATTTGATGTTTTGCTTTTCATGTTATATGTATGTTCACCAGGTCCCGGTGTGATCCTTGAGGTATTCCGCATAACTCAGAGGCTTCAGAGATTAGGCCTATCACAGGAGGAAATGGGGCTACTCAAGGCTATCACCATACTTTCTACAGGTGACCACTCATATTACAATTCAAATTACAATGACCAGTAGGCTGCCGCCGCCGGCCTTAAGACCCTCGGGGGTGGCAGCTGACCCTGAGTTGAGCATTAAGTGACACTACCCGTATATATATATGTTCAATCGCTCTAACCTCGGTTAACCCCTTTTAACCTCTCCTTAATACCAATATAAGTTAAACCTTACTTATATGTCCGTCAAGTGTGAACAATGATCAGAATCCAGGTCTACATCGCAATACTATGTAACATTTATTAAGTGAATACATTCTAACTTAATCTATCTCCTATGAATATATCTCATATGCTTTCATAAATCAAAATGTAAAGGGTTTAGGCCATAACATTCATTGAAACAAACCATCCCAGCATATTGACACTATGGAAAGCGTACAATGTAATTTTCCCATATGTCTAAGCATCCAGCACTTCCCAACCGTTATATATTTCTTTCTATCTCCCCAATGTTGCCTATCTCCATGTATTCTATTTTCAGATAACATATCAGAGGAATTAAGAAGCAGAGACATCATAGAAGCCCAACAGATGGAGCTAGTGGAGTCTCTTGTCTACCATATTAATAGAACTCATTCCAAGGAAGACAACAGGCTTGCTAATATTCTAAATATCTTAACTGAGTCTAGAAATGCACAAGACGAATATGACAAACTGAAGGCAATATGGTTTGATATTTGGCCAGATTTGAACTATTCACCTCTCGGCTTGGAACTTATAGACTACTAAATATAATAAAACGACCCAATATTAATGTATCGAATCACATAAATTACTTTGTATATTTTTGCCAATTAAATGTAAACAACATGGAAACAAGCATATATTGGGGTTATATGTAATGGTGACACATTGAGTTATATATAATCAGGTTTTCACCTCCATAATTCTTGTGGATCCACTCTGCTGTGTATTATTCTGTATTGTATTTTTAATTCAATACAATATAATGATTTATGAATGAGACGCGCTCAGGTTGTCCATCTAATAAGTGATATTGCCCTTACTGGCTTGGGATATCGGCTGGGAAATTACATAATTCAAATGTTCAAGCAGTATTTTACATCCTATTAAAACACATTCTCAAAGGGAAAATCATAAACAGACTTAAGAACTTCCCTGTGTTTCGACAAGAGAGAAATGTAAATAAACTGATGAAATAATTTTGTTCTTAAAGCAGATGTCCTTTACATGTATACTAAATAAAAATCCAAAGGACGTCATTGTGAACTTTACTTCAACTAAATATGGATGTGCTATTTGATCTGGCAATCCACAATGTAATTATTTAGACTCCTGGGTCATGAGAAAGGTTCTTTAGGAATTATGGAAACTGGTCAACTAATTTATACGTTTATTTCTCATACCTTCTGATACCTTATTCACATGAACTTAAACATGGATGCCTAGTGCAATCGTCACTAGTGCAATCTTCACTAGTGCAATCTTCACTAGTGCAATCGTCACTAGTGCAATCTTCACTAGTGCAATCGTCACTAGTGCAATCTTCACTAATGCAATCTTCACTAGTGCAATCTTCACTAGTGCAATCGTCACTAGTGCAATCTTCACTAATGCAATCTTCACTAATGCAATCGCCATAGGTAAAGCCAAGGAGGGGTCATCATGTGGCATTAGTAGAAATAAAAAAGTCATGTTATATAGATTCATATATCTTATTACCATTCAAATGGTCAACTTCAGGTTAACATAGGTATCAGAAGTTTTTAACTAAATACATTTGCCAATTCAGGTGTCATATCAGTCTGAAATGTGCCACGGATCAATGAGTGGTTCTTGTAATCATCCAAGGGTCTACTCCTGAGAATTAAATATTTATAATAATAATTTGAAATTGATTTACAGTATAAACAAACAATTAGACACGTCTTTTTCTCATTTCTATTCATTTATTTATTTCAAATATCGTATCAACTTAATTGGGTAACTGATTTATGCTTAATAGACAATAATCGTGCAAGACGCCACAAAGCAACTTTAAAAGAGCAATTGTATGTACATATATGTCTGTCATGGCTTAATATTTGCTCTTTCTGCTTAATACTCAACACACATGTCAATGTAACATTTAACAAACTACGTAACTTAATAGACTTTGAATGAAAAACACATGGCGTGTTATTCCCTTAAGAGAAAATACCAATCTTTGAGAGAGAAGCCTTTGGTTTTGAACCAGCGTGGGAGATTAAAAATTGAATAGGTTAGAGGCACAGATGCATTCACAGGGACACAAATGTATTGCTTTAGCGGCATAATCATTTGTGACAGTGTTAGCCAAAGTCTGAAAACTCTAAACACATGGTGGCTGAAAGCATGTCTGAAAATGCTTCAAAATCTCTTAAGGGCCCAACACGGGATGAATTAAGTAACTGCTGAATGATTGCTAACCATGTAGGTCATACTGCTTAAAATAATGACTTCCTGTCTGTCTAAAAGTGCTGATGTCATGCAATTCCAAGGATTCTCACCATTTCTAAACAATATCTGAGTAACATACTTAGTATACACTAAAATAATGGATTTAGGATCATTGATTCACAATCCAATAGTTTAGGCATTCACGTTGAAGAAGTATGAATAAGTCAATATCATTATATATAATATCATGACATATCATATATAATATCATGACATAGTTTCCACGTCAGATTTTATTTATAAAGTTAGGACGTGTTGTACATATAAAGATAGGGCGTTTTGTATATTTGCATATATATAAATACACATATCCCAATGCGATCTTCTTCCCAATCTTAGAATACATTTAAGACTCATCAAATGTAATGTTTACATCAAAATTCTCATGAAAAAAGGGATGCAAAATAGGTTTCCCAATACATTGTATTATATAAAATACATAATTGTTGTCATTTATGTGGCAAGAGTATAATAAAATAATCAGTATCATCAATAATGCGACAATACATTGATTGTTTTTTGCATTGAGATATATATTTTTTTGTTATATTCAGAGCACCTCAACCTCATAAGTACCACGCAAGTTCACAAATTAAGCCTCTTCCCATAAGCAGAGAATCTGTGATCAGCAATCTCAACAATACCACATCAATATCTTTCTGGATGGACTAATGCCGTCTTAAAAGTGCCTATCAAAATTGAATCTTTTCTCTTCCAAGACATCTAAATATATATGTTTAAAATTGAAGTTCTTTTAAATAATGACACATGAGATGGAGGAGAAAAGGACTCCCAATTATTTTGATTTTCTATTTTTCTAGAATACTACTTTTGGATCTTAGCAATAAATACTTTGTGCTTTCCCATTTTTTATAGTTGAGACTGGACAACCTCACAAAACATGTCGATACAGAACACACATAATTGTCCTAAAAGAATTAAATCATATTTTTCATTTTGTTAAAAAAACTTAAAAGCGGCCAGCCACTCAATCCAAGCAATGAATTTGTTTGATATCAAACATTGCACCACAGTTTGACCCCTTCAGGCAGCTATATAATCAGCTATATAACTAGCTATATAGTTAGCTATATAATCATCTATATGTTCAGCTATATATTCAGCTATATAATCTCATCTGTGACTCCCTTGGATGGAAGGTAAGTGTAATGTTCCTCTTGGTACTTTTCCAGCTGTACAAGATCTGTGTTTTGATCATGCAGTTCCTGTACTATCTTTGTCAGATTATCGAATGAGGGTCTGTCATGGGCCTTGGTCCTCCAGGTTGAAATCATTATATTATATCTTTAAAAAAGACAACAACAAAAATCATTTGGCATGGCTTGTCAGCACATTAAGGAAGAGAAAAAATGTAAACATATTCTTTAAATACTTAAGTTACAGTGCATTCGGTCAATATCATCTTCCTCTGCTCACCCAATTGAATATAAGGTGTTTTGCACACTGCATTGAATCAAATTTTAAGAAAACATATCAAGAAAACATATCAAGAAAACATATCAAGAAAACATATCAAGAAATCATATCAAGAAATTAGATCAAGAAAACATATCAAGAAAACATATCAAGAAAACATATCAAGAAAACATATCAAGAAAACATATCATGAAATTTAAAATATCAGATTAATCCTTCATACAGACCTATAGGCAGCTTGTATAAGGTTGATTTTTTAAGTAAATAAAGCAATGAAATAAGGCAGGCAATATGAGGCCAGGACAGATAATTGACTTACAGGTCCTCTTTACAATGTGGTGGTTTGTCTAATCGGATCCCTTTCTTGACATTTTTCACAACTTTGGAAGGTTCATCCTCATGATAAGGGGTAGCACCTGGAACAATTAACATACAAACTAAGTACTTATAATCGCCCTATAGTATCGTGTAAGATAAATGGTATTACAGGAAAAGCTAAATGGATAAGTCAGGGTGGGGTTTGACAATATCATGAATGGAGGTGTGCCTTTATCTTCCTGTGAAAGATTCTGATGAATTATTTGGCCATACGTATTTTGCCATTGGAAAATAATATCATAATGTAATGGAAATACGGTCCTCTTCACGTAAACACGATATTTTCAAGTAACATTTGACTGTTGAAAACGATTTAGTTGATCGCCAGAACTATTTTGTTTGGATATGGGCCTTATATTTCCAAAGACAGTGATAGTGATGGAGTCTAAATACAATACTCAGATATAGTTTTAAGTTAAAAATTACCACCATGTTAGATTTGTAGCTAAATGGACCTGTCTTCTAGGCTTTCACTAATTTGAAATAAGACACGTCTAAAATTACTATGAATACTCAGTGCGTACCTGATGCTTGAGACATTTACACCCTTTGAGGAGACATTTACACCCTGTTTAGGAGACATTTACACCCTGTTTAGGAGACATTCACACCCTGTTGAGGAGACATTCACACCCTGTTGAGGAATGTCTCATGGGAAGGATATATTAGAGCTTTAGGTTCAAATATTAATAGACTTACCAAGCGTGACGATTTCCCAAAGCAGAATACCGAAGGCCCAGACATCACTCTTACTGGTATAAATATTACTATTGAGAGATTCTGGTGCCATCCATCTGATTGGCAGAGGATTCTAAAACCAAAAACGATTTCATTGGAAAGGAAACAATACTGTGCTGTTAAAACGATGACATTCAAACACTCATATTGTAGGTTTTTCATAAAATTTACACACATTTTTCACAAGGAAACGATTAAAACCATCTAGAAGAATATATAGTTATTCAAACATATGAATACTTTTATCATTCAAATTTGCTGCCAAAATCAGACTGCTATGTGCACACAAAGTGATGACGTTTAATTCATGGAGTGTGCTAAAAGTAGGAATACAGTGACATAGAGTATAGCTGTATCTCGATATCTGATAAATACGCTGAGATAACTTGTTATCGCATTTTAAAAAGGGCTCAGAATATGATATATAGGCAGTCCACATTGATGTTTTCCTCACGAGTTTCTCCCATTAGGTATGTTGAGTTCCTTACCACTTATCAGTTTAATAATTAAATGGAACTGTGAACATAAATATTGAACACGATATTTTCAGAAATTGGGAAATATCCGAGAACCTCTGAATATATTAAGATGCTCTTTTTTAAATAATTATTCCATATTCCTCAGCCATCAATGTTAACCGGGACTCTATGTATGTGTCATACTGGCGTAATATTATGTATATTTGTAGTTTTTCAGTTATTTTAGTCATTTGATCTTTTTTCCAATCTTAACCTTATTAGACACCTCATTTTCTGCATTAATTTTACAATAGCACTTTCAAATTATGTATTTGTCTTCTCAATTTTATCTTAGTTCCTTTCTCATATTTCTCCTATATGTGATTTATTTCTTAAACCTACCTTAATTGCTCTTTCATATTGCCTGTTCTCAACAACATCCTGCGCAGCACCAAAATGGGATATTTTACACAGCTTCCCTTCTCCTAGCAGTACATTGCGTGCTGCAAGGTCTCTATGTAATACCTGCAAATAGCACCAAAACAAGGAAATCATTATTATAACCATAGGGCAATATAGCTATAAAAGTATGTCCCTTTGCGAGTGTTGAACCTCTGGTGAGATGCATCTGAGAGTTGTAGGTTTGGTAACCACAGATATAAATTGTCTTTTACTGTTTTAGTATCTCTCACCATCCTCCTTGTAACAATATTTCTCAGAATGTTTTGTGTTCTCTTTTACTTAATAATATACTTTAAATATTAAACCTTTAACAAAGAGAATTTAAGAAAAATAACATATATAGAATATATAGTGAATCTATGACAAATTGCAGACAATTAAAATAGAAATAAAGTGATAATTTTAACATTTACTCAATCTATGGACAAATTGCAGGTCATTAAAATAAAAATAAAGTGAGAATTGTAACATTCACTCAATCTATGGAAAAAATAGCATATCCCATAAGAATAAAAATATAGTGATAATTTTAACATTTACTCAATCTATTGAAAATAGCATAGACGATTAGAATAAAATATAGTGAGAGATGTAGCATATATTAACTGAATATATAGAAATAATAGGATAGAGAATAAGAGTGAAATAAAGTGACAGTTTAATCATATATATTTCTATATACTTACTCTAAATGATGAGAGATATGACATGCCTCTGGCGACCTGAGCAGCGAAGCCCAGTAGGTCCATAGTCAGTGTGAAGTTACTGTGCCCAGCAATATTCATATGAATGTGGGTGTCTCTTAATTCTCTAAGATAACCCGTCAAGTTTCCAAAAGGAACCGGTTCTGTGATCATCATCATCGGGTCTAAAATTAATTTGGAACAGCACATGATTCTTTATGTTTTTTAATGAATATGTCAAATTTGTGTTAATTGGATATCGTGGAGTGCAAAGAGGAAATTGTTGCAATAGCCGATATTTTTAGTACAGCTGATACTACTTAAGGAGGATATCTGATTTGATTTAAGTGAAACATCCACCTTATGTTAAGATATTAACAGTTTGGCTTTGTCACCATAGCCTGTTGAAATCATCGAGATGCATGTAGTTAAATTTGAAGATACATGCCTCATAAGACGTCTGTCTAATATATGTCATATAAAAAGTCTAATGCATGGCACATAACCTGTCTTATGCAAGGCACATAACAAGTCTAATGCATGTCACATAACAAGTTTAATGCATGTCACATAACAAGTTTAATGCATGTCACATAACAAGTCTAATGCATGTCACATAACAAATTTAATGCATGTCATATTAAAAGTCTAATGCATGTCACATAACAATTCTACTGCATGTCACCTAATGAGTCCAAAGCGTGACACAAAACAAGTTTAATGCATGTCACTAATACATTGTACATAACAAGTCTACTGCATGTCACCTAATGAGTCTAATGCATGTCACATAACAAGTTAGTTTAATGCATATCATATAACAATTTTAATCATGTCACATAACAGGTTTAATGCATTTCATATAACAAGTTTAATGCATGTCATATAACAAGTTTAATGCATGCCATATAACAAGTTTAATGCATGTCATATAACAAGTTTAATCATGTCACATAACAAGTTTAATGCATGTCATATTAAAAGTCTAATGCATGTCACATAACAATTCTACTGCATGTCACCTAATGGGTCTAATGCGTGACACAAAACAAGTTTAATGCATGTCACATTACAAATTTAATGCATTTCATATAACAAGTTTAATGCATGTCACATAACAAGTTTAATGCATGTCATATAACAAGTTTAATGCATGTCACATAACAAGTTTAATCATGTCATATAACAAGTTTAATGCATGTCACATAACAAGCTCAGTACCAAGTTCAATATTTTTGTATTCAAATCTTACATAATAGAAGCTGATAAGCATTGCTATGACGGAAAATACCACAGGAAAAGACGCGGTCTACAAACGAAGATTATTCAGACATGCAAATGTTGAAAAAAACAGAAGTCTGAAAAGAGTAGCTTAAGCTTAATATATAAACTCTGAGCAGCATACACAATAACACAAACTTCAAGGTCATAATTTAAGTATTCATGGATCTAGATTGTTCTACATAAGGTCATGCTCGCATCTGGATTGCTCTATGCACTACCGACTGAAGCAGATTGATCAATTCAACGATTCGGTCATGGATCGGGTCATGGATCGGGTCATGGATCGGGTCATGGATCGGGTCATGGATCGGGTCATGGATCAGGTCATGGATCGGGTCATGGATCAGGTCATGGATCGGGTCTATATACTAGTTGAGAACATTTGGATTCTGCACCAAAGCGATTTCTTTTCTGGCACATGTTCTTTTTATACATATCTTAGTTACACGACTGGTTTTCCAATATTACTCAGATTGACCATCAGCCCAGCAGAAAAGAATTCTCTGAGTTTTTGAGTTCTTATTAATCATAACCACCGATTCATCAGAAGCTATTTGTTGGCTGAGAAATTTGAGAAGAAAGTTATTGCCTCACCCTAGTCATTAATGAAATTATGAATAAAAGAACATTCAAGCACGTTGGGTTGTCTGGTAAATGGTTGAAGGGATTCTTTACTAATAATTACTCTCTAGGGAAATATCCGGGTGTTGTCCTATGTATTTTCTGGAGCCTCGATCTGGAAATAGGGTGACAGATCACAAATAAAAGATGAAATAGAAAAAATTAAGTATCTGGAGTATATGAAGTATTGGCAGGTTCAAAAGTCAGTGAAAGAATTGTGGGTGCTTGAGTTATTGACAGAAAAGTAGAGATTTGTATAGATAGTTTAAAATTTTGTATGCACATACATTTATGATGATGTTTGCAAAATGAGAGAATGAGGTACATAATAACAACTTCTTACATACCAAAACACATTGTGTCATCTGATGGAGAAAAATGCACAGTTTTTCATCTGGGATACATTAGCTTTAACTATTTGCATTTATATAAAACATATATAGATATACAGTTTATTACTTTGTTATCGCTCACCTTTCTCCACGCAGCACCCAAGCAATTGAAGGACATTTGCATGGGACTTGAGCATGCGCATAACCTCCATTTCACGAATAAAAGCCTGTTTCTCCTGGTCACTTGCTGTCGCTGCAAATTAATTATATCAATATCTGATGAAAATCTGTAAGGCATTTATTCTAGAAATCATTTAGCATAGAAAACCCAGATGATATAATAGTGAGCCTGAAGCAAAGTATAAAGGACCACACTGATTGCTTATAAAATGCATTGACCCCATGACCTCACAAGACGTTTTTGTTTATAAATTGCCCATAACCTTATTGTAAGAAAGAGCCATGCATTCATGCTAGAAAATACCTGCTGTGTTACCTCTGAGCATACATATGGCAGCCGTGGTCCAGCCTGGCTTAGCCCCAATACCAAATACCTCTGCCTTCATGACAGTGGTAGCGACGGTCTCAGAGAGGGTCTCGTACAGATAGATGTTAGCCCGGGGAATAGTCCACTCCAACTCGGGGGTCAGGATAATGCGCTTCTCATAAGATGCCAGATCCACCTGGTGGTAAAAATAGAACCAAGATTATGAACTTCTCATAAGATGCCAGATCCACCTGGTGGTAAAAATAGAACCAAGATTATGAACTTCTCATAAGATGCCAGATCCACCTGGTGGTAAAAATAGAACCAAGATTATGAACTTCTCATAAGATGCCAGATCCACCTGGAGGTAAAAAGAACCAAGGTTATGAATTTCTCATTAGATGCTAGATCCACCTTGAGGTAAAAAGAACCAAGATTATGAACTTCTCATAAGATGCCAGATCCACCTACAGGTAAAAAGAACCAAGATTATGAACTTCTCATAAGATGCCAGATCCACCTACAGGTAAAAAGAACCAAAATTATGAACTTCTCATAAGATGCCAGATCCACCTACAGATGGTATTGGACTGGTCATAAGAGATGGTATTTGACTGGTCATGATAAATTGTATTTGACTGGTCATAAGAGATGGTATTTGACTGGTCATAAGAGATGGTATTTGATTGGTCATAAGAGATGGTATTTGACTGGTCATAAGAGATGGTATTTGATTGGTCATAAGAGATGGTATTTGATTGGTCATAAGAGATGGTATTTGACTGGTTATAATATAAAATATTTGATTGGTCATAATATATAATATTTGACTGGTCACAACAGATAGTATTTGACTGGTCATAATAGATGCATTTGATTGGTCATAATGTATAATATGTGACTGGTCATAACAGATAGTATTTGACTGGTCATAGTAGATGGTATATGACTTACCTTCCTGTATCTCTTGATGATGACCCAGAGGGCGTACAAAGTGGATATGATGGCTATCATGATGTAGGTAAATATCAGAAGAAACATCATCAGCTGATTCACAGGACTGATCCCTCCTGAATACAACATTAAAAAGAATCACGCTGAACAAATATAATTGACCAAATGACATTTTTATTTGAAATAGATATTCTAGATATTTTAACAGCATTCAGGTATTTCTCTTACCCTGGACAATATGAATTGGTCCATACGATGCGGGGGGCGGAGTATACTTGTCTGTATCTAAAAATATAACATTTATAACAATGTCATTAATTTAAGGAAATTTAACAACAAAGAAAGACGTTTATCAACCCTTGATCCGGTTTAATCTAATGCCGATTGATAAATCGTTATCTAGAACTCTTTCTGAAATAGTTTACCTGTATCTACATCAACAGCTATGGAGAAAATAAGGTTGTGGGAAGAGTCTGAGAAGTTGTAAATGACTCCTATTTCTGGTAATGTGTTGTCAGTAAAGGTGCTCAGGTGAGAAATATTGGATCCATTGCCTGTTTGTGCCAGGGTTACAGCTATGGGCAACGGCCCTGTCAGAGATGTCAATCCTATCTTGTCTCCTTCTTCAATCTCAATAGGGTCAATAAGGAAGACCTGTTAATGCAATTACAATACACAATTGTCAGTTTATCAAATTAAATTTACACATTTTAAATCAAGACAGTTTCAGATATAAACCAAGTGTCCAATTGGGTTTGATTGAATGATTAATAATCGTAAAGCCCATCACACACACGCTCCCTACAATATGTTCTTTTAAGAAATTAACCTTTGCAAGGCATTTAAATAAACAAGTAAACTTACAAAGACGTAGGAGAAAAAGCCATTTCCTACTGAGGCCATGTGAGTGCAGTGTTCAGGCTCTGAAGTTGGTTCTGGAGGAAGCATCTCAAGAGCCAGAAGGGTAAGAGAGATCCTTCCACCACAACCAACAAGATAGATCTGTCTATCTGAATGCTGCATGGACCAATGACCTTGTCTTTATCTCACACTTATCGACTGCAGATGATTGTGGTTTAAAATGTGGTTAAAACTCTTTATTACAAAGCAAATCAGTGAAAACATTCTAGCAAGTACAGTGCGATATATGATATGTTTTCCTTGAGGTTTGACTGTGTGATATCCTTGAGGTTTGACTGTGTGATATCCTTGAGGTTTGACTAAGTGATATTCTTGAGGTTTGACTAAGTGATATCCTTGAGGTTTGTCTGGGTGATATCCTTGAGGTTTGGCTAGGTGATATCCTTGAGGTTTGTCTGGGTGATATCCATGAGGTTTGACTAAGTGATATTCTTGAGGTTTGACTGGGTGATATCCCTGAGGTTTGACTAAGTGATATCCTTGAGGTTTTATTTAGCAATATCCTTAAAGTTTGAGGGGTTTTGCTAGATGATATCCCTCAGGTTTAATAGTAACCCATCCATCCAGGTAGATGTCACACAGTGGTACTTACCGTTTGATTCCCGGGCTGTGTTGCTGTGAAGTTAGTCTGGGCAATAAGTCTATATGAGTTAGCACCGTGTGGCCGCCATAGTTGAAGCCACAGTTCCTGGTTGGCCTGCGCCACATATAGGTGGAAGCTTGTGACGAAGCCATTAGGCAACCGGAAATCATCAAGTATGTAGGACCCTGTGATATTCCATATTATATTTCCATTTACTATAGGGTTTCCAATGGTGTAAACTATAAATAGAAGAATAAAGGTATTAAATCACAAGGTATTTGATCTCTTCTTTGATCACAAATGCATATTGCAATATATATGTCAATATATTTTATCCGGAAGAGTGTCAAGCCAACAGTTCTTAACTTGTCACAATATTAATATGCAAAAAATGAGTTACTGCATACAAGATGTTTTGAATCCAATCTTTCTTTTATTCATCTTGACACGATTTTCAGATCAACATGTTTGTAATAATTGATTTATGTTTACAAACGCCATCTAGTATATTTTTGTCTTAGCAAATTATATGATAACCAATGCATTTCACTTACCACCAGGGGGAGTGCTTGTAGTGGGTGGAGGTGTGGGTGGGGCTTTTGTCTCAGAGGGTGTTGGAGGCAGAGGAGGCAATGTCGGTTCCGGGGATAGAGGACCTTGTCCGTACTCTGAAATCAGATACAAAGTAAAAAAGTTTTATTTAATTGATATTTATAAATATAAAACTCTTGATACACTATTCAGTATACTTTATTGTCAGGATCTGTCCTCTGTCTTTTGCATCCTTGTGAAATATATTTTCCACTGATATTTTAATATCGAGTGTTGTGAAGCATTGCATGTATTGTAATAACACGTATTAATGTATTGTATTAATGTTATGAAAATAACCTTGATGAATATAACCTTGAAATGAATAAATATTTATGAAAAGGGCGAAAAACAATAAACGATATTATGTCATAAAAACACAATAGTTCTGTTTGTTTTGTTAATAATACCTGAAAAGCGAATTAAGTGAGATTTGATAATTGAGATAACTGGTGGATCAATAAAGCAAACAGGGAGCCACTAAACTCTATTGAGTTGCTGAGCAGAGAGGAGGAATGAGGTGGCCTGATTATCACATTTGATTGGTAAACAAATTTCCCGACGACCTTCACAAGAACATAAACATGATACAAAACACACAATGTTAGGATTGAGCACGTACGCATTGATTGCTGTAGGTCTTTTTCCATATTGTCATTTAAAAAAATTGAAATATAACAAAATATTATTGATGTATAATTCTCCAGTGTCTTCATTGTCAAACCGAAAACTAAAAACATAATGCACATAAGCGCTCATATCTCGTAGCCTATCAGAATTTATTGATTCCTTCCACCAAATCATTACTGTTACTAACACGTCCCTCTTACCATTCTTTTATTTTTAAAATTCTTATTGCCAATATATGCAAGTATTTATTTTAGATAACACATCGTACAAATCACTATTTTTAATCAATCATAAACCAGATGCATGAATGTATTAACTTCCTGTTATATCCTAGTTAGGAAAGGAGAGATGTCAGATCTATATGTGACCATCTACCATCCTGCTGTCATAGCTATATGTGACCATCTACCATCCTGCTGTATTTCTCTATCAAAAGAAAAAGGCAAGAAACAACCACCCAGAACCATTTTTTGGATACACAAGCTGTGAGATTCTTTGTTTCTTAAGAAGTGTGTTATGCTTGTTTATTAAATATAATTCCCAAGCACCATCATTAAGGTAATTATTTCACATAAAGATAAAAAAGAAAAGGTTTTAGATTAAAGTGGTCACAATATTTGAACAACTGAAGGTTTTGATTAATGGGTCCCTATTGAAACTTTTAGTGCAAACCACTGTAATATTTGCTCATTTTGCTGAAAACCTGTGGAATAAACACTTGAAGTTTGGATACCTTGTCAGCAGACTGATACTTTACAGTAAGCCAGCCTAAATCTCTTTGCCATGTTTTACAATATATCTATGTCATCTATGGTCTCTTGTAGATCACGTATCTACATAAATATCATTACAAAACACATCAGAGGCTTTCAAACTTTATTGGTAGCATCCTGTACACCACTTTGTCCATTGAGCCATGTCTAAGACCGACATACTTGATTCAAAGTAGCCCAGCGCAATTCCATACCATGAAATGTGCAAATCAATGATGAACATTGGAAAGTCCTACACTGCTTGGAGATTGGTTTGCGAGATCAATAATTGCAATGACAAGTGAGATGAAAACATGCCATGTCTCGGTCTGGTCTGTACAGACCACTTTACAGACACGCCATATTACATGGTGGTACAAACATAAATGGTTACAGAGTTATATCATACATAAATACTGGTGTTGCGTTATCATATATATTTGATAATGTAGACAAAATCCTAGGTCACTCTGATATAGCCAAAATAATGTTAAAAAGGTTGTTGATACAGTATAAAACAAAGAACACATTAATGAAGCAAAAAGTTTTCATTGCAAATCAAATCAAATTTTACAATTTTTATTCACAAAAAAATGATCGTGAACACAAACAATCGATACCACATGCCACATGTTTGTATCCAATGTCATTTCTATTCATCTTGACACGATTTTTAACTTAAGACATTTCTTCATTTATCCTCTGAAAATCTCAAGGAAGAGGATATAAAGGAGAGATACATGTTGCTTACCATCATCGACCTTGACCGACAGTGAGAATGCCCACGCGTCATACACCTCATTGAAGGCGAAGGACTCTCCCGGCTGAGGGATGCGCCCCTCCACCTGGTGCACACGCGCAATGGCAGCATCCGCCCGCGGCAGGAAGTCATACACTATACCGGAAGTATCCACTTCGGACATAAATCCAATCTTGTCTCCATTCTCTATTATGATTTGGTCGCCTGGGTAAAACTGGAAAAAATATGAAAGGCTTCATATCACTGAAATACCTACCTAAATGACATTTGATGAATCATTTAATTTTCATTTTTATTCGTTCGTTTGAGTGTATTAACTTAAAATTGTTTGACAAAAAACACGTTTTTTCTCACCCCAAAACTAAACGCCATAGAAATATTGAAAGGCATCATGCATATATGTGGTCTAAAATATACTTCAAATAATATTCTATAATATACTTTATGTTAAAAAGGATAGTAAATTTAAATGTTTATTTGTTGCAATTAATCATTCATATCTTTCAATGCATTACGCCTTTCCAAGATTAGACGGGATCTTTCGTTTCCAAAAGTTTCCACCCTAAAGAATAAATTGTGAATGTTATTTTTCATCTTATACTTGCAGTCAACTTACTGTCCAATTATCTGCTTTCTGGGAGAAGACCTTCTTCTCATAATGAAGCTTGAAGATGGTTTCCGACAGAGGGCGCCATATCTGAAGTCTGATAGGCGATATCAGAGGTGAGGTGGTGATGCGGTATTCACGCAGGGTGCCGGCCACCAGGGGGAACCTCTCCAGTAGGAACACGTGGTACTGGGAGATATCCAGCACCTTGGAGCTGTCAGTGGCGGGATTCCCTATCTCCCATACTGCAATAAATACCAATATAAACAAGGTCCAGGGCATTCACAGGTGACATTTGGAAGTGCTCAATATCATAAAGTCTGTCAATTGTCAAACTAAAATTTGCAAGTGTTGAATATCATAAAGTCTGTCAGTTATCAAACTGACATTTGCAAGTGTTTAATCACAAAGAGTATTGATAATAAACTTTTAGTTTATTTCGGAATTGCGCAAGTGTTTAACCTTAGAACATAGGAAAAAATCAAAATGTTATTCTGTATCTAATTTTTGTAAATGTTAAGTCCTAAAGCAAATATCAAAATATTAGATTATATCCGACATTTGGAAGTGTTAAACCATAAAGGCTGTTAACAAATCAACATTTGTTTATGACCTTTGTGAGTGTTTAATCCTGAAGCATATCTATCAATAATAGAAATATTAGTTTATATCTTACAAATGCAGATTATTAATTATCAAGCCTATTTCTGATCAAAATTTTATGTCTGACATTTGCAAGAATTTAATTATAAAACTTAACAGTAATCATCTATCATAAAATTATATATAATATCCATTTCCTCTATTAAATAATAAAACCTTTCTTTAATCAAAATATTATTTTATGCATGACATTTGAAAATGTTAAATCATGAGGCCTTTCAATAATCAAAAGATTTTATGATTGTTTAATCATATGTCTCCGACACCACTCATATCAAGAGCCTCACCTACACATCCATCAAAACATAACGTTATCACCTACTTCTACATATCCATCAAAACATAACGTTATCACCTACTTCTACATATCTTTGAACTTATAACGTTATCACCTACTCCTACATATCCATCAAAACATAACGTTATCACCTACTTCTACATATCCATCAAAACATAACGTTATCACCTACTTCTACATATCTCTGAACTTATAACGTTATCACCTACTCCTACATATCCATCAAAACATAACGTTATCTCCTACTTCTACATATCCATCAAAACATAACGTTATCACCTACTTCTACATATCCATCAAAACATAACGTTATCACCTACTTCTACATATCCATCAAAACATAACGTTATCACCTACTTCTACATATCTCTGAACTTATAACGTTATCACCTACTCCTACATATCCATCAAAACATAATGTTATCTCCTACTTCTACATATCCATCAAAACATAACGTTATCACCTACTTCTACATATCCATCAAAACATAACGTTATCACCTACTCCTACATATCCATCAAAACATAACGTTATCTCCTACTTCTACATATCCATCAAAACATAACGTTATCACCGACTTCTACATATCTCTGAACTTATAACGTTATCACCTACTTCTACATATCCATCAAAACATAACGTTATCACCTACTTCTACATATCCATCAAAACATAACGTTATCTCCTACTTCTACATATCCATCAAAACATAACGTTATCACCAACTTCTACATAGCCATCAAAACATAACGTTATCACCTACTTCTACATATCTCTGAACTTATAACGTTATCACCTACTCCTACATATCCATCAAAACATAACGTTATCTCCTACTTCTACATATCCATCAAAACATAACTTTATCACCTACTTCTACATATCCATCAAAACATAACGTTATCACCTACTTCTACATATCCATCAAAACATAACGTTATCACCTACTTCTACATATCTCTGAACTTATAACGTTATCACCTACTCCTACATATCCATCAAAACATAACGTTATCTCCTACTTCTACATATCCATCAAAACATAACGTTATCACCTACTTCTACATATCCATCAAAACATAACGTTATCACCTACTCCTACATATCCATCAAAACATAACGTTATCACCTACTCCTACATATCCATCAAAACATAACGTTATCACCTACTTCTACATATCCATCAAAACATAACGTTATCTCCTACTTCTACATATCCATCAAAACATAACGTTATCACCTACTTCTACATATCCATCAAATTATAACGTTATCTCCTACTCCTACATATCCATCAAATTTTAACGTTATCTCCTACTTCTACATATCCATCAAATTATAACGTTATCTCCTACTTCTACATATCCATCAAATTATAACGTTATCTCCTACTTCTACATATCCATCAAATTATAGTGTTATCTCCTACTCCTACATATCCATCAAATTATAACGTTATCACCTACTTCTACATATCCATCAAATTATAACGTTATCTCCTACTTCTACATATCCATCAAAACATAACGTTATCACCTACTTCTACATATCCATCAAAACATAACGTTATCACCTACTTCTACATATCTCTGAACTTATAACGTTATCACCTACTCCTACATATCCATCAAAACATAACGTTATCACCTACTCCTACATATCCATCAAAACATAACGTTATCACCTACTTCTACATATCCATCAAATTATAACGTTATCTCCTACTTCTACATATCCATCAAAACATAACGTTATCACCTACTTCTACATATCCATCAAATTATAACGTTATCTCCTACTCCTACATATCCATCAAATTATAACGTTATCTCCTACTTCTACATATCCATCAAATTATAACGTTATCTCCTACTTCTACATATCCATCAAATTATAACGTTATCTCCTACTTCTACATATCCATCAAATTATAGTGTTATCTCCTACTCCTACATATCCATCAAATTATAACGTTATCACCTACTTCTACATATCCATCAAATTATAACGTTATCTCCTACTTCTACATATCCATCAAAACATAACGTTATCACCTACTTCTACATATCCATCAAAACATAACGTTATCACCTACTTCTACATATCCATCAAATTATAACGCTATCTCCTACTCCTACATGTCTATCAAATTATAACGTTATCACCAATTCTACATATCTATAAACTTATAACGTTATCACCTACTCCTACATATCCATCAAATCATAACGTTATCACTCCACAATATTTTCATTCAAGATTTCCAAAGCAAGACATACGTCACCTTTGTATAATAAATTAGTTTCCTATCAGTTCTTATGTTTTTCTCTCCTCTCCATATATTCACAATTTGAGTTTGATATGGGAATAAAAATAATTTAAAAGGCAGTGACTCACTTGTTAGGAGCACAGGTCTGACCAGCACGAGAACCCAGACCAGACATCGAGCACCAATGGGCATTCCTGAAATTAGTGAAATAAATAACTTACAATATCTAAATTGCAGGTCAGTGCATACCACATAAATGCAAATATTTGAAATACAGTCATAAAGTGAAATTTACGGCCAGAAATATAATCATCGTGTGGAAAGAAACGATAACGTGATGAAAATGTATATTCTGAAAAAATCTAATATATTCACAAACCATCCTCATATTTATAGCAATTGCCTTGGATTGGATAAGGCCAAACAGGGTATATCAGAGTGTTATTGATGTTATTGATGAACAGTAATATTCAGTGTCCCTTTAACGTTTTGATTGTTAAAGGGGGTAAGATTGTAGACACATCTTGAATTCAACCCCTATGCGTCATGTGACACGTTATTGGCGCGTGTCGCCTTCCCGCCAATCTCAACTGTTTGGCATTCAGTCTCAGGCAGTTGGACAGTGAACACATAGTTTCACCCCCCCCCCCCCCCCCCCAAGAAAAAATAAATAAAAAATAAAAATAAAATAAAGCTATTGATTTAATTAATATCTAAGGTACACCAGTAAGGGCATAACTGAAGATATGGCCATATGTTTCAGAATTGACTTTAATGAAGAATTTGATTCTATAAATTATAAATTGGAAATTTCTTGACTATACCTTAAATCTATTAACTTTGGAAGGATATCAGCCTTACGTAAACAATCAAGTTGAGAAATCTACCGGTATTTCATTATGACAGTAAGATTGAATCTGATTTTTAAAAAAAATTGAAATGCAGTTTAGTCAAAGAACAAACTATTAACTCAGATCATAGAGAAATTACTTCTTTATTTTTGATAAAATTCATGATACAATAGCATAATACAAAACAGACTGATAACCAGTCATGCATAATTTATGAATTGTTAACAATGACAAACATAGCTAAGGGGAATTCTTGATGTTGAGATGCTATACAGTTACCCAGATTGAGTGAGCAAACAAGCTATGAATATTCATATTGTTTAACTGCCTGTTGGAGGTGTGAAAACACGCAGCTCAAGCATTACAATATCGTGAAAAATGAGCATTGAGAGAACAATATTGGACTTGAACTAACAAACTGGATGAAAGAAAATGTCAAGTTAAGATAACACTAAGTTTGTTCTTGAATAGCGTGTCTGGTACTGTATATGCTAATCATATCACTTATGACAGAAGTGTAGCAACTGCGTTCCAATATCCTACTCGACCACTCTGAAAGGATTGGCCTTTTTTCATTTCCAGGGATACCAGAGCTTGCAGTGTTTCACATCTCAGCCTGCTTTTCACGGAACCAAATCAATGGCAGAGGCCCTGAGTTTCTTTTCCAAATACCAGTTAATATAATCAAGAAAAACCAATTTATATAATCAAGAAAAAACTATTTAGATAATCAAGAAAAACCTAATGGCAAGGAATTCTTGTATCTGAGTTTTAATTGTCTCAGACCGACTGGTTCCTGTTTTCCATCTGTCAATGTGCTGCAGACCATGAAGTCATGCAGAACAAAAGTACCGATATTGATCTGGAAATCAATAGTAGCTCCCAGGCCAGGTAGACCAGGATGCTTACCACCGTGTGAGAGGAACACAAATACTTTACTATTCAATTATAATTGAAAACTTGCATTATCACAGTGCTAAACTTAAGCATACATTATTTGCTTATGAATCTATTTGTGTCTATTTAGTCAATATGATAAAGCATTACAGTGCGCTATTGTCCACATTTTTGTTTTCTTTTCTATAATTTATAAAGATAACTAAATCCGGGGAGTGATTCCATGGCTCATATTTCCAAACCTTTCCACACATATTGATAACTCTTAGAAGATATTAATCACTTTTGGCCGATATTAGTAACTCATAAAAACTAAAAATAACTCTTTGAAGCTATTAATCACTTTTGGCCGATAATAGTAACTCTTAAAAACTAAAAATAACTCTTTGAAGCTATTAATCACTCTTGGACGACATTAATAACTCTTAGAAACTAAAAATAACTCTTTAAAGCTATTAATCACTCTTAGACGATATTAGTAACCCTTACACAATATTAGTACCTCTTAAAAGAGATTAGTAACTCTTAGAATATATTAGTATCTCTTAGACGATATTAGAAATGTTGAAAAGTTATTAGTAACTCTTAGAAGATACTAGAATAGTAATTCTAAGAGAAAAAAGAAAAAATCTGAGAGGATATTAGAAACTCTTAGAGGATATTAGAAACTCTGAGAGGATATTAGAAACTCTGAGAGAATATTAGAAACTCTGAGAGGATATTAGAAACTCTGAGAGGATATTAGAAACTCTGAGAGGATATTAGAAACTCTGAGAGGATATTGGAAATTCTTAGAGGATATTAGAAACTCTGAGAGGATATTAGAGACTCCGGGAGGATATTAGAGACTCTGGGAGGATATTAGAAACTCTGGGAGGATATTAGAAACTCCGGGAGGATATTAAAAACTCCAGGAGGATATTAGATACTCTGAGAGGAAATTAGATACTCTGAGAGGAAATTAGATACTCTGAGAGGATATTAGAAACTCTGAGAGGATATTAGAAACTCTGAGAGGATATTAGAGACTGATAACTGAACATACAGGCTTGACAAATACTTTCCAGTCGATCATTAGCCCGGGTAATTGTAAAATATGAAGAATAGGAAGGTGTTTTTCAGATAGATTGTGAAATTGTTATGAAATTAGAATGCGTATACATACTATATTATTAGCTACACTTGTCCTTCATTGTGTTTAACTAGTTGTCTACTGCCTAGCTCAGTGTGTCATATTGAAACAGATGTTTTGTTGTACAGATATATAAAAAATACTCAATGTGGCAATTTATTGATTTCCTGAAAACAGTTTGATTACAAGAGACAGGTTGGTTTTGAACAAAATAGAATATGTCATTTGAAAAGCACAGGTAGTATAGAAAAATCAATTCATGAAATTAATAGCTGAAAATAGCACAATATAATATATTGAACATATACATGTAGTGTATGGAACTGTCAACTTGTAAAATAACATGAGTATCATCGTTAACTCAGTGTTCTTTCCCTGGAAAGATATGTTATCATAATAATTAGTTTATGTTAGTTTTTTTTAAAATAAAGTGCTATCATCACCTTCCCCATTTTACTTTGTTTTATATATCTAAATCAGGCATACTTTACGTCTACAATGTGCCTAGACCAATAACGAAAAATCCCCGAAGAAAGTGTACTGTGTATCTGTTAAAATCAGACACAGAAATCGCAAACATAATTAATAATAGATGCTGGGCTGGCAATGACCCTGGCTGTGCACCGTTGGTGTGAACAATTTTATCAACATGGACATAAAGACGCGGAGAACACATACACCTGACTAACATGTCAACGTTTTGTACATGGGGTTATGAAGAGGTTGATGAATAATTGGTTTGATGATTCATTTAGTAAACACTTTATACTTAAACGAACAGTTTGTTTTAAAAACAAACACAAAACCTTTTTAATTGGCCAATATAAAACAAAAACAGGAAAATAAAATATCAATTAGATATGATTTTCCACTATTGAAAAGGTCCAAAATAATGTATCTCACAAATATAGTAATATTTGTACATATATATGTTTTATCTTTGGGTGTCTGAAATTGTCCTTTGCATGTGTTTGATATGCGCGAATGTCTTAATCCTTCATGTAGGGGCCTCAGCTCATATGAGACATTGCAACAAAAGATTAATGGCTGGGATTCGAACCTGTGATCATCACACAGCCCATTGCTTCCTTCACTACTCCAATGAAATGATTCGGACAGGCTTTTTTCTGTTATGTTCCTATTCTTTTTCATGAGTGCCCCATGCAAAAATACTATAATTATCCTGATAGTTTAAAATATCACTCTTATTCTTATGTTTTGTAATAAATTTGATTTGTATGATCACTCCGGTTTTCATTTACAATAAGCCATAAGAAATCATATTTATCAACTTGTTCCAGTGGATGTGATTAATTTTCAGTTTCAGTCTGGGTAATTTTCTCTGTGGTGTGTAGAATAATACGAAGATCTCAATATTGAGAAATACTTTATTAAATTTTAACCAAACATTAATTTTCCCAATCTCACAATTCATTGTTTTAATTATATCCGAATAAACTGCACTCGTTTCATAATGTGTATTGCAATCTGCATACAATATTAATTGCAAGCACAACAAGCAATGCCATCAATACAAACTGGACTGATAAATTTATATTAATACACCAGTGACTGATACTAAGTTCTAATATATCAGATTTGGTATTTTCAACTGGCTAATTCTATTGTATGTAATATTCTAAATCCATACTGATTGTTATAAGATAATAATTATTTTGGAAAGTAACTTATTAACCTGATGAAAAATGGCTTTTTCAAATATTGTTGGAAAAATATTAGACAGGGATATTGGTCTATAGTTTGTAAACAACATGTATTCAAATTTGAAATGCGGGATTGATCTTTGTGTTTTCAATTTATCAGGAAATATTTCTGTATCTATCATTTGATTTATGATTATTGTGAGAGGTGGTATCAGAGGCTATTTAGTAATCTTAATTATCACAGTAGTATCCTGTTGGTCGCACTGGCGTAGTGGGTAGGGCAAGGCATCTGTGCCTTAATTGGTTATACAAGTGGAGAACTGGAGGTTGTGGGTTCTTCTTCGACTGCCGACAGAATTACTTTCAAAAAATGCTTAATAAAAGCTTCCGATCACCTTTTGTTGCTGAAAGGGTCGTATATACACCATTTCACTTTTTTGTCATACTCAAAACTCGTGTTTGGTGATCATTATATTTAATGTAGTTTCGCTATTCCGACATTCAATTATATCTCTAAAATATTGAAATATTGCGGGAAAGATTTCTTTTTAGTTTTTCATGTTTTTTTTTATATCATTGCCAAATATGGCGAATAATATGTTCTTTTCTCGTTGCCAAATTTCTTGTTCAAATTATTGTTATAAATATGTGCTAATCTATTGCTCAAAATACTGCTATACTTTTGCTAATCTTTTGTTCAAAATATTGTTATAAGTTTTCAAATTTACTCTTAGAGTTTGATAATCCTTTAAGTCAGGATCTGTTTTTTATTTCCTTGTGTAAATCATTATTTCCTTGTGTAAATCATCGATAATTTTTTTTATTATAATACTTGAGCCATGAAAACCCTGTCCCCCTTTCTGTTAATCAGTGCGATGTTTTGAGCAAATATTAGAATGGTTTGAAATATAGTTATCTAAATAATATTCAGATGACAAAGCATTTTTTGTAATATTCATCATTTGTTATAACGTTTCTCTCGTGAAGTTACAATCTGTGTTCCAAGAGAAATGAACAATAATCTTCCACTGGATGATAAAACACCTTTCCGTTACCTCATCTCGAGTTTGGCTTCATACGCATGGGGCTATGGACATCGTCTGAAGCATCAGATTTGAAAGGAAAGTATACACGGCCCCAGTGCCCATCAATTACAGAAATCTCGCATCAAATCTCGCATTACAGAAATCTCGCGTCATTCACTTTATTGGTTTTCCCTCTTAGGCATTCAGCTATTGGGAACTATTTACTCTATATCATTGATATGTGGATTTGCTTAGTTAAATAAAGATTACATGATATGTATGAAACAAGAGATAACCTCTGCCTCTGTGAATATATAGACATGGTTTAACCCTAATTTTCACAATATTAGCAAGAAATTCCTTTTTAAAAAAAGATTATTTATGCAATTTCCTTTTTGAAAATGATATTAATATTTCTACATCCCCCAAATATCAAATGGCCTGGTCGAAAATCTCCCCAAATGTTGTCTGCTGAGTGGATTTGCGAACTGCTAAAAGAGTTTCCTACAAATCATGCTCTAAAAGTATATTCAGATGACAGACTTTTCTTATCTTCAAATATATCTGACTTTGGAGAAATACTGGAGTAAGGAAAAGTAGTGGGGATTACAAAGTCGAATAGCAGAGAGCGGTGAAAGCATTCACACCTATTGTATCACCATGAAAATCATTTGTGGTACTTATAGCCAAGCTGTGAAAGCCCCGAAAACAAGATGAGGGAAAACGGTCAAATCTCTCAAGGGCCTTATGAGTATCAGACATAAAGAGGACAGAGTACGTTTTGAATAATTAATTTTTTGTACTGATTAATGCAAAAATCGGATTTTGTTTATATGATTGGAGATTTAAAACAGCTGTAACAGCCCTAAATACAGATTGATCTTCTTATCCATGTTTGGTATTTAAGCTCTCATCCCTTAAGTTTTATATTATGGACATATTTAAGGTTACATACATCTTATCTTTAAATATTAAATCAAGTTTGACTATTACTCCCAGACCACAAGGGTCCATAATGTGGTAAAGGGAAATAATGCTCGGTCTAGATGTAAGACCAGTTAAACCATCATCAAAATGCAATGCTCATGACGTTCATTAATTTTCCTTTGATGTGAAATTGTTGGTAACAAGTTTGGAAGGGACGGTACATCACCGGTATAGGTCTGCATGTATATCGGCAATATGACTTGGCACATCTGTGCATATTTCTTTTTTGATGCCATATGTAAACTACTATTGAGTCATCCTGTGATGTCATATGGTCCGTATCAGAAACGTTTGTCAATACTTATATAATGCAAATATCCATAGCATGATTCAGTTATTTTGACATAACATAGAACCAGCCACATCTAATCCTGAGTTTTGAAAACTAGTGGCAGAAAGTTGTAGGCTAATGTGGTAGGCTAATGTGGTAGGCTAATGTGGTAGGCTAATGTGGTAGGCTAATGTGGTAGGCTAATGTGGTAGGCTAATGTGGTAGGCTAATGTGGTGGGCTAATGAGGCAGGCTAATGTGGTAGGCTAATGTGGTAGGCTAATGTGGTAGGCTAATGTGGTAGGCTAATGTGGTAGGCTAATGTGGTAGGCTAATGTCGCAGGCTAATGTGGTAGGCTAATGTCGCAGGCTAATGTGGTAGGCTAATGTCGCAAGCTAATGTGGGAGGCTAATGTCGTGGGCTAATGTGGTAAGCTAATGTGATAAGCTAATGTGGGATGCTTGTGTCACAGGCTAATGTGGTAGGCTAATGTGGAAGGCTGATGTGGTAGGCTAATGTGGTAGGCTAATGTGGTAGGCTAATGTGGTAGGCTAATGTGGTAGGCTAATGTGGTAAGCTAATGTGGTGGGCTAATGTGGTAGGCTAATGTGGTAGGCTAATGTGGTAGGCTAATGTGGTAGGCTAATGTGGTAGGCTAATGTGGTAGGCTAATGTGGTAGGCTAATGTGGTGGGCTAATGTGGCAGGCTAATGTGGTAGGCTAATGTGGTAGGCTAATGTGGTAGGCTAATGTGGGAGGCTAATGTGGGAGGCTAATGTGGTAGGCTAATGTCGCAGGCTAGTGTGGTAGGCTAATGTGGTAGGCTAATGTGGTAGGCTAATGTGGTAGGCTAATGTGGTAGGCTAATGTGGTAGGCTAATGTAGTAGGCTAATGTGGTAGGCTAATGTGGTAGGCTAATGTGGTCGGCTAATGTAGTAGGCTAATGTGGTAGGCTAATGTGGTCGGCTAATGTGGTCGGCTAATGTGGTAGGCTAATGTGGTAGGCTAATGTGGTAGGCTAATGTGGTAGGCTAATGTGGTAGGCTAGTGTCGCAGGCTAATGTGGTAGGCTAATGTGGTAGGCTAATGTCGCAGGCTAATGTTGTAGGCTAATGTGGTAGGCTAATGTGGTAGGCTAATGTGGTAGGCTAATGTGGGAGGCTAATGTGGTAGGCTGATGTGGTAGGCTAATGTGGTAGGCTAATGTGGTAGGCTAATGTGGTAGGCTAATGTGGTAGGCTAATGTGGTAGGCTAATGTGGTAGGCTAATGTCGTGGGCTAATGTGGAAGGCTAATGTGGAAGGCTAATGTGGTAAGCTAATGTGGTAGGCTAATGTGGTAGGCTGATGTGGTAGGCTAATGTGGTAAGCTAATGTGGTAAGCTAATGTGGTAAGCTAATGTAGTAGGCTAATGTGGTAAGCTAATGTGGTAGGCTAGTGTCGCAGGCTAATGTGGTAGGCTAATGTGGTAGGCTAATGTGGTAGGCTAGTGTCGCAGGCTAATGTGGTAGGCTAGTGTCGCAGGCTAATGTGGTAGGCTAATGTGGTAGGCTAATGTGGTAGGCTAATGTGGGAGGCTTATGTGGTAGGCTGATGTGGTAGGCTAATGTGGTAGGCTAATGTGGGAGGCTGATGTGGTAGGCTAATGTGGTAGGCTAATGTGGTAGGCTAATGTGGGAGGCTAATGTGGTAGGCTGATGTGGTAGGCTAATGTGGTAAGCTAATGTGGTAGGCTAATGTGGTAGGCTAATGTGGTAGGCTAATGTGGTAGGCTAATGTCGTGGGCTAATGTGGAAGGCTAATGTGGTAAGCTAATGTGGTAGGCTGATGTGGTAGGCTAATGTGGTAAGCTAATGTGGTAAGCTAATGTGGTAAGCTAATGTGGAAGGCTAATGTGGAAGGCTGATGTGGTAGGCTAATATTGGAGGTTAATATGGTCGGCTAATGTGGTAGGCTAATGTGGTAGGCTAATGTGGTAGGCTAATGTGGTAGGCTAATGTGGTAGGCTAATGTGGGAGGCTAATGTGGTAGGCTAATGTGGTAGGCTAATGTGGTAGGCTAATGTGGGAGGCTAATGTGGTAGGCTAATGTGGGAGGCTAATGTGGGAGGCTAATGTGGTAGGCTAATGTCGCAGGCTAATGTGGTAGGCTAATGTGGTAGACTAATGTGGTAGGCTAATGTGGAAGGCTAATGTCGCAGGCTAATGTGGTAGGCTAATGTGGTAGGCTAATGTGGTAGGCTAATGTGGTAGGCTAATGTGGTAGGCTAATGTGGTAGGCTAATGTGGTAGGCTAATGTGGTAGGCTAATGTCGCAGGCTAATGTGGTAGGCTAATGTCGCAGGCTAATGTGGTAGTGGGTTAGTGTTGCAGGCTAATGTGGTCGGCTAACGTGGTAGGCTAGTGTCACAGGCTAATGTGGTAGGCTAATGTGGTAGTGGGTTAGTGTTGCAGGCTAATGTGGTAGGCTAATGTGGTAGGCTAATGTCGCAGGCTAATGTGGTAGGCTGATGTGGTAGGCTAATGTGGTAGGCTAATGTGGTAGGCTAATGTGGGAGGCTAATGTGGTAGGCTGATGTGGTAGGCTGATGTGGTAGGCTAATGTGGTAGGCTAATGTGGTAGGCTGATGTGGTAGGCTAATGTGGTAGGCTAATGTGGTAAGCTAATGTGGTAGGCTAATGTGGGAGGCTAATGTGGTAGGCTGATGTGGTAGGCTAATGTGGTAGGCTAATGTGGTAGGCTAATGTGGTAGGCTAATGTGGTAGGCTAATGTGGGAGGCTAATGTGGTAGGCTAATGTGGTAGGCTAATGTGGTAGGCTAGTGTCGCAGGCTAATGTGGTAGGCTGATGTGGTAGGCTGATGTGGTAGGCTGATGTGGTAGGCTAATGTGGTAGGCTAATGTGGTAGGCTAATGTGGTAGGCTAATGTGGTAGGCTAATGTGGTAGGCTAATGTGGTAGGCTGATGTGGTAGGCTAATGTGGTAGGCTAATGTGGTAGGCTAATGTGGTAGGCTAATGTGGGAGGCTAATGTGGTAGGCTAATGTGGTAGGCTAATGTGGTACGCTAATGTGGTAAGCTAATGTGGTAGTGGGTTAGTGTTGCAGGCTAATGTGGTCGGCTAATGTGGTAGGCTGATGTGGTAGGCTAATGTGGTCGGCTAATGTGGTAGGCTAATGTCGCAAGCTAATGTGGGATGCTTGTGTCACAGGCGGATGTGGTGGGCTAATGTGGTAGGCTGATGTGGTAGGCTAATGTGGTCGGCTAATGTGGTAGGCTAGTGTCGCAAGCTAATGTGGGATGCTTGTGTCACAGGCGGATGTGGTGGGCTAATGTGGTAGGCTGATGTGGTAGGCTAATGTGGTAGGCTAATGTGGTAGGCTAATGTGGGAGGCTAATGTGGTAGGCTAATGTGGTAGGCTTATGTGGTAGGCTAATGTGGTAGGCTAATGTGGTAGGCTAATGTGGTAGGCTAATGTGGTAGGCTAATGTGGTAGGCTAATGTGGTAGGCTAATGTCGCAGGCTAATGTGGTAGGCTAATGTGGTAGGCTAATGTGGTAGCCTAATGTGGTAAGCTAATGTGGTAGGCTAATGTCGCAGGATAATGTGGTAGGCTAATGTGGTAGGCTAATGTGGTAGGCTAATGTGGTAGGCTAATATGGTAGGCTAATGTGGTAGGCTAATGTGGTACGCTAATGTGGTACGCTAATGTGGTAAGCTAATGTGGTAGTGGGTTAGTGTTGCAGGCTAATGTGGTAGGCTAATGTGGTAGGCTAATGTGGTAGGCTAATGTGGTAGGCTAATGTGGTAAGCTAATGTGGTAGGCTACTGTGGTAGGCTAATGTGGTAAGCTAATGTGGTAAGCTAATGTGGGAGGCTAATGTGGTAGGCTAATGTGGTAGGCTAATGTGGTAGGCTAATGTGGTAGGCTAATGTGGTAGGCTGATGTGGTAGGCTAATGTGGTAGGCTAATGTCGCAGGCTAATGTGGTAGGCTAATGTGGTAGGCTAGTGTCGCAGGCTAATGTGGTAGGCTAATGTGGTAGGCTAATGTGGTAGGCTAATGTGGTAGGCTGATGTGGTAGGCTAATGTGGTAGGCTAATGTCGCAGGCTAATGTGGTAGGCTAATGTGGTAGGCTAGTGTCGCAGGCTAATGTGGTAGGCTAATGTGGTAAGCTAATGTGGTAGGCTAATGTGGGAGGCTAATGTGGTAGGCTAATGTGGTAAGCTAATGTGGTAAGCTAATGTGGTAGGCTAATGTGGTCGGCTAATGTGGTCGGCTAATGTGGTAAGCTAATGTGGTAAGCTAATGTGGGAGGCTAATGTGGTCGGCTAATGTGGTAAGCTAATGTGGTAAGCTAATGTGGTAAGCTAATGTGGTAAGCTAATGTGGTAAGCTAATGTGGTAGTGGGTTAGTGTTGCAGGCTAATGTGGTAGGCTAATGTGGTAGGCTAATGTGGTAGGCTAATGTGGTAGGCTAGTGTCGCAGGCTAATGTGGTAGGCTAATGTGGTAGGCTAATGTGGTAGGCTAATGTGGTAGGCTAATGTGGTAGGCTAATGTGGTAGGCTAATGTGGTAAGCTAATGTGGTAAGCTAATGTGGTAAGCTAATGTGGTAAGCTAATGTGGTAAGCTAATGTGGTAAGCTAATGTGGTAGTGGGTTAGTGTTGCAGGCTAATGTGGTAGGCTAATGTGGTAGGCTAATGTGGTAGGCTAATGTGGTAGGCTAATGTGGTAGGCTAATGTGGTAGGCTAATGTGGTAGGCTAATGTGGTAGGCTAATGTGGTAGGCTAATGTGGTAGGCTAATGTGGTAGGCTAATGTGGTAGGCTAATTTGGTAGGCTAATGTGGTAGGCTAATGTGGTAGGCTAATGTGGTAGGCTAATGTGGTAAGCTAATGTGGTAAGCTAATGTGGTAAGCTAATTTGGTAGGCTAATGTGGTAGGCTGATGTGGTAGGCTAATGTGGTACGCTAATGTGGTAGTGGGTTAGTGTCACAGGCGGATGTGGTAGGCTAATGTGGTCGGCTAATGTGGTAGGCTAATGTGGTAGGCTAATATTGGAGCTTAATATGGTAGGTTAGCGTGGTAGGCTCGAAATCAAGGAAATTATTCTGGGCGTTGATGTGCACATTTATAAAGTTTATGATAAATCTTTGCAACGCAATTTTCATTCTATCTGAACTTCTAAAAGATATATTTAGTTTGTAAGTTCTGATTCATTATTCAAACGAAATCTGGGTCTGTCTGTCTGTCTGTCCAGTCAAATGAACAGAGTGGTGAGTTCCTATTTAACAAACTGGCACAAATCGTCTCGGTGTTGTAAATCATTGATACCTCTAACCATTAGCCTGGCATACTTCCATTTCGCGCCATAAATTCCCCTGTGAGTTAATGGGAAGAGAAAACACAGTTCAATATTCTGCGCAGAAAAGTTTCGGGAAATTCTGGTGTAACTGGGCCGGATAGACCTTTATCATATCTTTCAAAGTCTAACATTAAATAATGTTCCAAGAAATTGCACTTTTGTTAAAGAGTAAAATAAGGTATTTAAACTACATGTAAAATAATTGGTTTATGTATTTTGTTGCACATAACAAATATTTTTTCTTCATGAAAGAATCAGCACAGAAATCGTTTTAAATGCATTATATTCAATATTAGTTTGAGTTTGATTGCTGTTTTCTCTATTGGTGTTTTATTTACACGGGTCTATTTTATCAGTTCAAATTATCAATAAAGGAGAAAGTGGCAGTAGAGATTGTATCTATATCGAGCGCCATGTTGAATGTCGTGTTGACCTCATCCTTCTTCTTCATCATGTTGACTCCATCATGTTGACGTCATCATGTTGACCTCATTATTGACCTCAACATGGTCTCTGTATGAACTAGGTGCACCTATGAAATCAAAAGAGTATAGACCGATCTGGAAAGAGTTCTGATGTCATCCGGGGCCTGTCACGCGATACTTCCGGGTGAACAATAAAAGCCAGTTCCCTGTGACCTGGAGTATGGCTTACTCTCGGGGCAATACCAGCAAAACGTGAATATTTTAACATTCTTCGTAAATACTAACAATCTTATTTAAACACACTGTGTGATTTTCTTAAAAGCTAAGACTTATTAGTAATTGATATTAAAATGTTTAACCAAATCTGCCCCTTAATAAACAGAAGATATGGATATAATCTTTGCAGTTTTGCTTAGTAACTAAAGCTACACACTTCACGAGCTTGTTTGTTAGTACAATTAATATCTAACTTTAATTAGTCCCTTTACAACAGCAACGAAATGGTTTGTACAAAATATGATAAAATTAGAGTGTTTAGTGTCAGAATGCTAGTATGGCATCCAGCCCCACTGGGAGGCCTGAGTTACATGGAATATTCATCTGCCTCTCAGTGTGTCTCCAATCCTGCAGCCAATGCTCCCTACTTCTCACTACTTTAATATTTTTAAATCAAAGAAACATTATGTTTTTGTATTGATTTAAATCTGTTTAATGGTTTTACAGGAGAATACCATTTATAGGTTCAGGCTGTTTGTGACCAAGAAATAAAAATAACACGATGTTTGTGAAAAATCAAAGTAAACAATAGCTTATAATAGTGTTATAACAAAATAGAATGTTTACACTTTTGCCAGACCTCCATAAACTTTAGGACTGACGGGAATGTTTACTATTGTTGTTGTATACATAATAAATATCCCCAATAGGAAAATAATCATGAAGACAGATGTGATGAATAGAGTAATGGATATTGAGCAACATACCTATGTTATATGTGATGTCATATTACGCTAACTGTCTGTCTTCTTCTTGGGCAGCCTCTCACATGACAAAGCATACCAGATGATGAGCAACTCAGAAACTTCTACCATCTGCTCAATGCCCAATGTGACCTAATTCACTTGTTTTATCAATGACACGTAACCTTTTGAGGGGGAATCCTTTTAAATCATCCTCTCTGTTATCCCGAGTCATACGCTGACTGAACGGTTTGCAGTTATCCAAAGTTGTGCCAAAAAATCCCCTTCTTTGTATGTTTATGTTGCCAAGCATATATGACAAACTTTTGTACTTGGGACAGAGGATATTTCCAGAGAGTAGCGTCGAACTAGGAAAGCGTCTTACACCTGGGCAGGCTATATGAAATATGATAAATGGAAATCAATACAGCATGCTTTGACACGGTCCTGCCCCGGACTCTTTCTCCCTTTACTGGTTTTTATGTTCAAATCAATATCCCTACAATCAACCATGCTAGGATCGGGAATTCACATGTGAACATAGTTCCTGCCCCGTTTAACTCCTTGTTTAACGTCCACGTGGCTTGGGTATAAATATACATATGATGCCAATCGATAGCGATATGACCTGTGCTTCAGCCGACATCTGTGGCCCTCACCTATTTGAATCTGGAACAGGCAGATCCATATTTAAAAAATGCGGGAGCCTGGTTTAAGCAGAGGATATCGATCTCTGCCTATTGTTAGTTTGTCGTCACACAAGATAATTAATAAATGGGTCTTTAAGATCAATACTTAATCGACTTCACTAAGTTTCTTACTCCTTAATTCAATAACGCCAAACAATACAAAGGGTGGGGAATGTGGAGTTGTTTTCTTTAGAATGTTTCTGACAAGCAAAAATACACAAATGCTATTGTGAGCCACGTGTCACAAGGTGAGGACAACCAGGGACGCTGGGAGACGCCGGGAAACGCTGCGCGACGCCTGCGTTCTGGCATCGTGTCCTTGGTAACCACGTAAACATTCACCTGAGAGACACTATATTGTCATCACTGTCGCTAAGGACATTTCCATGACAATAACAATAATAACGATTAGGTGATTGAGAACTGATCCACCGAGAGTAATTGCTTCCTCTTTCTGGGTAGAATTAACACATGACTAATATTTCACCAGATTTACATTTATTTCTTAACTCTCAGCTTTTTTAGAGTTCAGCTGATGGAGAGTAGCAACTGTAGTGTTGCCCTTCGCAATTATATAAATAGACTACCCTTTCAGGACAATAACGTTGTTCCCTAGTTGACTCTATATGATAACTTAGTTAGGAAAGCGCCCGTTCACATGCTGGCAGCCAGGATTCGATTCCAAGTAAGGGCAAAGCCTTCTGACATACATATATTACAAAGGGGTCAGCAAGACATAGGATGAGTAACACAGTCTGTCATGTAGTGTTCACATCTATGAAAGAATGTTGATGCGCTTCCACCATTAATTTACGTTTAGTCAAATATCACTGTGCCTGCATATCTCGATCTTTAAAAAACTGGTGATCCTCCAAGGTGGAAATAAATGATCCTCCATGGTGGAAATAAGTGATCCTTCAAGGTGGAAATAAATGACCATCCAAGGTGGAAATGTGTGATGCTCCAAGGTGGAAATAAGTGATCCTCCAAGGTGGAAATAAATGATCCTCCAAGGTGGAAATAAATGATCCTCCAAGGTGGAAATAAGTGATCCTCCAAGGTAGAAATAAGTGATCCTCCAAGGTGGAAATAAATGATCCTCCAAGGTGGAAATAAATGATCCTCCAAGGTGGAAATAAGTGATCCTCCAAGGTAGAAATAAGTGATCCTCCAAGGTGGAAACAAGTGATCCTCCAAGGTGGAAATAAGTGATCCTCCAAGGTGGAAATAAATGATCCTCCACGGTGGAAATAAGTGATCCTTCAAGGTGGAAATAAGTGATCCTCCAAGGTGGAAATAAATGATCCTCCACGGTGGAAATAAGTGATCCTCAATGGTCAAAATAGCACAGTATAAAAAGGGTTTTCGTTAGTAAGCATCGTATAAATTCAAATTAAGTTATAAATGATTTAATATGAAATAAAATTTTCCTAAAGCAGCCAACGGTAGTTCCCACTTTTCCTTTCAATAATACTTTAAGATATAGAATTCCTATAACCAACTGCTTGTATAGACAATACACTGTCATGTCTTGTAAATGATCACCGACGCACCATTACAGCGCTGATAGGTTATGATATAAACTATCAGGACAGTGTGAGTTCACGGTAAAAAGCTTGTATAAAATATAAGAGTTTCAATTCAAATGATATAAACCATGCATATTATGAAGGGAAAGTTTTAGCTTGTCCAAATAAGATGGACAAGTTGTGCACCTGGACAAGTAGACGAGAAAGCCAAGCATTTTGATTGGTTGGATACTTTCTTGGCCATTTATTCCAGATTCCTTCTCCTAATTTCATATGTTTGAGGGTACACTTTGGCAGGGTTTTGAGGGTACACTTTGGCAGGGTTTTGAGGGTACACTTTGGCAGGGTTTTTGGATAATTCACCGTGAAGTGAAAATTACCCAGCAGAAATATTTTCTCCCGTTATTTTACGTAAATCTTTACAATCCATTTGAACAACTATCATATTTTTATAAAAGACAATCTTTATATAATCTCCCACCTTTTCTTCCAAATAATCATTTTCACTTTTTCGTACAAATAATATCATTTTCATTTCACTTAAGGTGGCTGAGAGAAATGTCATAATGTGTTATTTTCAGAAACAAATACAGTGAGTGTCTCCGTCAGTAAATTTTGATATGCTGAGCTATTCTCAAACAATATCTAGTGAGGAGAGGTGAAACCTGGTGATGGTTTAGTGAAATAAGGTGCCACCTGGTGTCGGTAGAGCAAGAAGATGTGCCACCTGGTGTTGGTAGAGTGAGAAGAGGTGCCACCTGGTGTTGGTAGAGTGAGAAGATGTGCCACCTGGTGTTGGTAGAGTGAGAAGATGTGCCTCCTGGTGTTGGTAGAGTGAGAAGAGGTGCCACCTGGTGTTGGTAGAGTGAGAAGATGTGCCACCTGGTGTTGGTAGAGTGAGAAGAGGTGCCACCTGGTGTTGGTAGAGTGAGAAGATGTGCCACCTGGTGTTGGTAGAGTGAGATGATGTGTTGCTTTTGTCAGCCTAAGCACTTTATGCATGAGCAGTTGGCAGTGCAGTGGCGATTTTCAGACTTCCGATTGCTTGGAAATTCAACCCAGTGTAACTGTAATAATATTGAAAAACGCTAATTCAATAACAAAGAAGCATTTCATTTGTAGGATGCCTTGGTGTTATGACAGTTGCATTGGCGCTTTTCAGTGGACGAGGCATAATATGAACATCAAACCAATATGACCTGTCTTGAACGCAAAGATGCCCAGATTGTTTACAATCTGACACCTGGTGGCGAAGTACAAACATCGGAGATATTCCTTGACAAGGTGGCACTGCTCCACTTATATCATATAAATGACATATCTGTTTGACGTGTCTGTGTGGGGTGTGAAGTCACTTCCAATATTTCAGCCACATCATGTTACAGGTCCTTTACACAACAACCTGTTTAATTCCTAAAGCAGGGGCTTAGTTTTTATGAGAAATAATAATGTGAGCGCCCGTCAGAAAAGAACCCACAACCTTTAGGGGTGATCCATTTGATTTTTGTGGGGTGGGGTGGGACAGCAGTACTGGATGAATAATTTTTTTTTCTTTGGTAGGGTGGATGAATAATTTTTTTTTCTGGTGTGGGGTGGGTGAATAAATTTTTTTTCTGGTGTGGGGTGGGTGAATAAATTTTTTTTCTTGTTAACAATCCGTCATTAATTACTGGGCGGGGCAGGACAAAACTACAAAATATAAACCATCTAAATTATTTTAAAAATATTATCAAAAACTGGAAGGAGGTGGATGAATAAATCTTTTTTCTTTGGTAGGGTGGATGAATAATTTTTTTTTCTTTGGTAGGGTGAATGAATAAATTTTTTTTCTGGGATGGGGTGGGTGAATAAATTTTTTTCTCCAAAATCTCCCACCCCACCCCACAAAAATCAAATGGATCGCCCCTTAGATCATCGCAGAACTGGCGCTCATAATTGTTTACTCTAACCAACTACGCCACAGCCCATTTTCCCTCTCATTTAGCAAAACAACACCACAACGTTCCAAATAAAATGAATACAATGGTATATTATGGGTGGGACTTATATCATTTAGAAGGTGGAGATAAAAATCTGCAGAATGCAAAGTACATAGGGTCGAATTTTCTGTGAAAAGAATTGAAAGCAAAATTACAATATAACCATCAAAGTTTGAACGTATATTGATATATGATTAAATTGATATTTCCATATCAGCCATTATCAACCATTTATTATTGGATCTCAGATCAACGCGAAGTGAACCATATATTTGAAATGTATGACCCTTGAGACAAGATTATTGCCCTTATTGATACAATCTTGTAGAGCAATGACACTTTGTTTATTACATTAACATTTGATAATAATTTCTTTCACTTTTTTGCTTTTACAAAAAATGGTATTTATTAGAATTCTATGTGGCCACTGTGATATATTGAAGCTATCTTCCTGAAATCAACCAAAATACACCTTTCATGATTAACATGTAATACTGGCAGAAAGTACCTCATAGTATGCTTTTACTCATTTGACCACTGTTGTGATCTGTGCAAGTGTTAGGCCTGTACCAACAGACAAACACTATTAATCAAACGGGCCTCAGCCAAATCACTCCAGTGTCCCGATAGAAAGGTGCCCCTTTGTTAGCAAACCTTTACTATGTAGGTATTTGCACTAGATCATCTGGCAGCTAAACAAAGTTTGTAGACAAAGTGTTCACTGGATGATTAGAATTTTAACGGAAGACTCGTCTACGTTAAAATGGGACAGAAGGTTATGTCGAGGTACATATGTAATATGATAGGTATTAATTTGATCACAAAATTTACTAAGGTATGATCTTTAACATTATGTCAATAAAAAGCTCTGGAAAATTTTAATTCAAGAAAGTTTTAAAACAGGACAATCTGGTAAGGCCATCAAATGAAGTGCTAAATATAGGGACACTGTCTTATCTGCTGAATGATAAGACTGTGGATAAGTTGTGAAAGTCGTATTCACCTCCTGGGTATTTTGCCTTTTGAAAATATATCTGACTTCAGAGGTGAAACACTTAACTGAGGAACAGTCGTGGTGGATTTAAAAATTGAATAAGTCATAGTCGCGAATTTATTCACAGGTATTGTGTTGATGGCACAATCATTTGTAATAGTGGTTCGAAACTGTTGGAACATTAAATGGTGGCATGGTGGCTGTAAGTTGGTCAAAGATTGCCTCAAAATCTGTTAAGAGCCTAACACGTTATGTCATACAAAAGTAAAAAAGTATAATATGATTACTGAAAAAACTAATACCTTTGAACACCTAACAATGGAGCAGTAGATACTCATTTGTTAAGGGAAATATTAACTTTGATCTTTCATAGGAAAGACAATGACATGGTTCTCTGTCTGGTTTTCAAGTAGCTGCCGTTATTGTGTTTTTTATATAAAAAACGAGTTGTAGTGACTTGGTGTACGTGTGTGTGTCCATGTGTATTTCATGCTAGTTTTTGCACAATATGATAATATGCATAAACTAGTGAGTCCAATTCATGTGTTCATACTCATACTTTTTGTCATTGTAAAATGATTGAAATTAGCAAAAGTTTAGTTTTATTTATTTATTTATTTATTTATTTATTTATTTATTTATTTATTTATTTATTTATTTATTTATTTATTTATTTATTTATTTATTTATTTATTTATTTATTTATTTATTTATTTATTTATTTATTTATTTATTTATTTATTTATTTATTTATTTATTTATTTATTTACTTACTTACTTACTTACTTACTTACTTACTTACTTACTTACTTACTTACTTACTTACTTACTTACTTACTTACTTACTTACTTACTTACTTACTTACTTACTTACTTACTTACTTACTTACTTACTTACTTACTTACTTACTTACTTACTTACTTACTTACTTACTTACTTACTTACTTACTTACTTACTTACTTACTTACTTACTTACTTACTTACTTACTTACTTACTTACTTACTTACTTACTTACTTACTTACTTACTTACTTATTTATTTATTTATTTATTTATTTATTTATTTATTTATTTATTTATTTATTTATTTATTTATTTATTTATTTATTTATTTATTTATTTATTTATTTATTTATTTATTTATTTATTTATTTATTTATTTAGCAATCCAGAATAAAAGGAAATGTGATCATACAGGGAATTATAGTGATGGTGGTTTGAAACCACGAGATTTCTCAAGTATGGTTAAAGCTAACAGAGTGGCATGGGTTAAAAGGTGTCTGGAAAGTAGTGATAAATGAAAAGCCATACTTTTATAAATAATTGAACCCTTGGCAATTGAACATTATGCCAATTCTCTAATGTCAAATTCTGTGAAAGATGATACTTCCATCTCTTTTTTTCAGATTAATATTTGGTTGTTGGAAGGAACTGAGAAGAATTCCAAAAAAACAGCAATTGCTTTTCAACAGGACACTCTGTGGAACAATAAATATAATGTGATCCATTCAGTTCTTCAGGGAAACATGTGAAAACAAACAAATCTTATGAATCCCTCTGATGGCCTCACTTCTAAAAAGCCGGCGTAATAAAAGTTGGTGACCTTTTCAGTAAGTCTAATGAATATCTGGACAACAACCAATCAAACCCAAACCCTAATCAATTGAGCCTCCCTCTACAAATACCAGTTCGATTTTAAGGTACAATAGTTTATTTAAATGATCTTAAATATACACATTTTTATAAACAGTTGTGTTAGATAAATGAGAAAGGCCTAAAGGCATTGGCCTTGGGAACAATATTGTGATATGAGAGAAGACTGGAAATGTGTTTTAATTGACCATACTCCTTCCTGTAAAAGAGAAACAAGATTATAAGACTTTAGAATATAGAATAATTCATAAAAACTAACTACCCTGTTACCCGGATTGCTTCACAATCCCAGAAAAAGAAATTCTGATTTATGTAGTAAATGTGATATGATTAATAAGATATTGTGTAATTGCCCTGACATTGTATAATTGCCCTGACACAAAAAGGGGAACACTTCTAAAAATTGTAAACAGACTTGCTATTTGTGATATCACCTAAACACAAAAACATGTGATATTTGGTTTTTATTATGACCTTAATTACTTCACTGCAGCAAATTATATTACAGGCCACGGGCCGTGGCGCAGTTGGTTAGAGCGCAGGTTGATTAGCACCAGTTCCTCTGTGGTGATCCAAAGGTCGTGGGTTCAATGCCTGGCCATGCCAAGATTGAATTCATGATGCAACTTATCATATGAGCTGAGGCCCTTGGCTTAAGGGTTAAGCTGTTGTTCTTGTAAATCTGGGACCTGCGACATGACAATTCAGTGAGGCAGCACTAGATAAATTACCAAAACCATATAAACAAACAAACAAACAAACAAACAATAAATTATAATGCTAGCAAAGTATCATATCGACGTCCAAAAACATGACGACGGTGTAATATGTTCTTGCATTTTGGGTCGTATTGAAGCTGAAACGTGAAGAATTTATTGATATGACAAAAAAAAAAACACCCTTTATATATTCAAAACGAAATGGCATGGACTATTTGATAAATTGTAAAGATAATAATATTGACTTCGATCATGCATGATCATATTCGCTCTCCCAATCAATTAATTATCCTATTTGTATGTATACATGGAAATAAATATATATAAAAAGTCTAATAAGATTTTTAATTTGGTGTGTTTTTATTGTTACGCTAGGAATTGACATTGAACAATATAATATATGTATATAATCTTTAAGCTGCAATCACACATTAAATGTGCAATGCCTGTGGCTGTAACTGTATGAGTGGGTATGGGCTATTGTTAAGTGTGGACATATTGATATGAAGGTTACTTCAATGTCCACTGCTATTGATCGCTATAAAGGCCTGCAAGCAGGTCAACAGCATTGCCATGAATGGAGATTTATGGTAACCAGGCACATTCATGGACTTGAACAACAAGATGGAGCAGACACATGTGTGATATAAATAGATATCCATATTATTGGTCACCTAAAGAGATCAGTAATTTAACCAGGAAAATATGGTTTAATTTTTTAACATGTTTTTGATATATATGTTTAAATACATACACACGTGCGCACACACACACATACACACACACATGTAATATATTCTACATATATATGTAAGTTTATAATTTTATAATTTAAATTTAATATCTTTATATATTGCCTGCTTTTACAGACTGGTATGGCTGAGTAAATACCAAAATTATGACTGCTTTTCACAATCTATATCTGATATGAGTAGACACATTTATGAAAAAAGTATATGCAGCATAACAAATTGTATCAACACTTATGGGATAAGAAATGGTTTGCAGATTACGGTTCAATAACATTGAGCTAGTTTTTTTTACTGTGCAAAGGACATCTGCAGTAATCATGACATCTAACTTCCTCCATGGTGCACTGATAAGTTATACATTTAAATCTAATTAACATTTGTTAGGCGTTATCTATTGAAATCTTGAAATCAGTCTTGAACTTTTGTCTAGGATATTTCGTCTATATTGGTCTGTACTTTTAAGTGACATTTAACGTCATTATGTTCTCTTTCACACGCCTGAACACGTTGGTGTTATTCGGATTGTTGGTGCATTTGAAAATTATAACATTTTCATATCTTTCACTTAAGGAGTTTTCAAGGTTATTTGATGAAAAATCAGTGCTATTTTTGCTCTAAAGTTATTTCAATCTTTTGAACTTAATATTTTAATAAGTTACAGTATAGTATCTATTCAATTGACAAGATTTAATGGCATATTTCTCTTTGTATGTCTTAGTTTACTGGGTTTAAAATGTAAGTAGTGTCTGAGATCGTCTTTTAAAAATAATATCTGTTTAAAATATCATCATTTATTCTTGATATCAATAATAGAAAAGACAATTGTTTTCCCTTCAACATAGGTGTAACTAAGAGGTAAACTCATCCTTTCCCTGAGCAGAGATGTGGGGATGGATTAAGATGACATTGAGCTTTATGATACATTCTCTGGACAGAGATGTGGGGATGGATTAAGATGACATTGAGCTTTATGATACATTCTCTGAGCAGAGATGTGGGGGTTGTGACCATGTATTAAGATGATATTGAGCTTTATGATACATTCTCTGAGCAGAGATGTGGGGGTTGTGGCCATGTATTAAGATGATATTGAGCTTTATGATACATTCTCTGGACAGAGATGTGGGGGTTGTGGCCATGCATTAAGATGACATTGAGCTTTATGATACATTCTCTGGACAGAGATGTGGGGGTTGTGGCCATGTATTTAGATGACATTGAGCTTTATGATACATTCTCTGGACAGAGATGTGGGGGTTGTGGCCATGTATTTAGATGACATTGAGCTTTATGATAGATTCTCTGGACAGAGATGTGGGGGTTGTGGCCATGTATTAAGATGACATTGAGCTTTATGATAGATTCTCTGGACAGAGATGTGGGGGTTGTGGCCATGTATTTAGATGACATTGAGCTTTATGATAGATTCTCTGGACAGAGATGTGGGGGTTGTGGCCATGTATTAAGATGACATTGAGCTTTATGATAGATTCTCTGGACAGAGATGTGGGGGTTGTGGGGATGCATTAAGATAACATTGAGCTTTATTATAGATTCTCTGGACAGAGATGTGGGGGTTGTGGGGATGGATTAAGATGACATTGAGCTTTATGATAGATTCTCTGGACAGAGATGTGGGGGTTGTGGCCATGTATTAAGATGATATTGAGCTTTATGATACATTCTCTGAGCAGAGATGTGGGGTTGTGGTCATGTATTAAGATGACATTGAGATTCTCTGTACAGAGATGCGGGGGTTGCGGTCATGTATTAAGATGACATTGAGATTCTCTGTACAGAGATGCGGGGGTTGTGGCCATGTATTAAGATGATATTGAGCTTTATGCTACATTCTCTGGACAGAGATGTGGGGGTTGTGGCCATGTATTAAGATGACATTGAGCTTTATGCTACATTCTCTGTACAGAGATGCGGGGGTTGTGGCCATGTATTACGATGACATTGAGCTTTATGATACATTCTCTGAGCAGAGATGTGGGGGTTGCGGTCATGTATTAAGATGACATTGAGCTTTATGCTACATTCTCTGGACAGAGATGTGGTGGTTGTGGTCATGTATTAAGATGACATTGAGCTTTATGCTACATTCTCTGGACAGAGATGTGGGGGTTGTGGCCATGTATTAAGATGACATTGAGCTTTATGATACATTCTCTGGACAGAGATGTGGGGATTGCGGTCATGTATTAAGATGACATTGAGATTCTCTGGACAGAGATGTGGGGGTTGTGGCCATGTATTAAGATGACATTGAGCTTTATGATACATTCTCTGAGCAGAGATGTGGGGGTTGTGGTCATGTATTAAGATGACATTGAGCTTTATGATACATTCTCTGGACAGAGATATGGGGGTTGTGGCCATGTATTACGATGACATTGAGCTTTATGATACATTCTCTGAGCAGAGATGTGGGGGTTGTGGCCATGTATTAAGATGACATTGAGCTTTATGATACATTCTCTGGACAGAAATGTGGGGGTTGTGGCCATGTATTAAGATGATGTTGAGCTTTATGATACATTCTCTGGACAGAAATGTGGGGGTTGTGGCCATGCATTAAGATGACATTGAGCTTTATGATACATTCTCTGAGCAGAGATGTGGGGGTTGTGGCTATGTATTAAGATGACATTGAGCTTTATGATACATTCTCTGAGCAGAGATGTGGGGTTGTGGTCATGCATTAAGATGACATTGAGCTTTATGATACATTCTCTGGACAGAGATGTGGGGGTTGTGGCTATGTATTAAGATGACATTGAGCTTTATGATACATTCTCTGAGCAGAGATGTGGGGTTGTGGTCATGCATTAAGATGACATTGAGCTTTATGATACATTCTCTGGACAGAGATGTGGGGGTTGTGGCTATGTATTAAGATGACATTGAGCTTTATGATTCCTTGAGCTCAAAGAGGGAGGGGGGTACAGCAGTTGATATGCAGTGTCGAATAAAACAAAGACGACATTTAAATCATTTCAATTTATTCATAATTCAGAGTAGATTTATTTTTTCAATGATCATAACATCAAGATATTGTGAACTATATTAAATTGTAAACTATACAGGAATGATATATTAAAGATGGCACAGAGGTCTTATATAACATTACCCAGACAACATTGTAACAAATAAACATATAACTCAATATCAGATGATCACTATGCCATGATAATTTGTGCCATCATCATAAGTGCGTTAGTTGTTAAGTATGTGGCTGTACGTCTTGACTTCAAATATACCGCACTATCTAATAAGGCCTTTCTCCAATATATTCAAACATTATTGCATGGCACTGAGTTGAAAATAAGCTAACAATATTGATATCACAGTTCTTAAAACGATAAGTGTAAAAAGTAAAGATGTGTAAATGTAAAAATGCACATTCTTACTGGAGATATCATGTCTGAAAACAGATAAACCCATCAATATTGAGGAATATTTAATGGCAAGAAGCAAGAACAAGAAATACTTCTTCAAACAAAATAACTCAATACCCATTCAAATCTCTCAATAAAAACTGCCTCCTGGATGCAATTTCAACACTCACAACACGTGACCTTTTATATTGGAATCAAACAGTCAAAATCAGCGGATCTTTCTCAGTCGGTACTTTCTGCACACACATCTACAAAATAGATATATTATGTTATTCTACGGACATTCAGAAATAATCTATTGCTTGAATGGCTTGTCTCTTGTTAATAATAATAATAATATCAATATAATATTGTTTAAGCTTTAACAAGTGAGTAATCATTCATAGCGGCTATGATCTGTTTGAACTATTGATATTTGTTTTAGGTTTAAGATCCATAAATTCACTACGACACATTATAATGCCATGATAAGGTCTAACTTATTATTAGATCCATCAAGAAACAGAGGTTACTTAAATCGGTGTTTCTCAAATCAGGTGCTACTTCAATCGGTTGTTATTAAGTCAAGTGTTACTTAAATCACTTGAGTTTGGTGACATATTATGTTGATACTCCCATGGTGGATGATGAACATTCCCATTTGTGCTCTCACACGATGGCTTCAATGTCAAATTGTATGCCATAACAAACCAGACCCCTCAATCGAATCACAAATTACGATTTCTCTCTTGGGAACAACTAATGTATGGTTCAAATCCATAGTATAATACAGAAATAGATTGTATTAATACCGATGTAATTCATTCATTTTGAATACCTGCAAACAGTTATTCTGCAAACACCAGCAGTGTACAATTCGTGGGGCCCGCGTAAAATGCGTTAATATATTGAAGCAAGAATGAGCTTTCTACTGTATTTTGCCACTCACTTGATTGTCAGACAATATTGAGATCGATATGATTTAATATTGGTATTTAAAGAACATCAATGATAAGGGGGACAGATTGGCAAATGTCATGTCAGCTGGAAAGACACTATCGCAAAAATCATTCTCTCAAAATAGACGTGCCCCCAAAACAGCAGCCTTCAATGATTGCTGTCTCTCACTGGACTCCGGGATACCAGTTGGGAATGTACAGGGTGGAGCAATATAAAACTGCCACAATAGTTTATTCATCAATATAACATGATTACACTTAGTGCATAGTTAATAATATCAGAGTATATCACTTATTCACTGCATTATGCTAATAAAACAAGCCTATTGACCCACAAATGGAACGACATGGAATATGTTTGACTATCGATACATTGCATATTTGCATCTAAATAGGGCTTTTTCAGCACATTTTATTGGAATATCACTGGGTATATTTCGGGCTCTCTAACACATGGCCTATGTGAACCCTTTGTGGGTCACTGTGGGGCATAGTACATCTTGCTTCTTGACAATTTTCCTCCCTTATTGGACAATTCTGGACAAAGGGCATTCAAATAAGGACCACTTTAAGTTTATCCCATAATATCATTGGGCAAGATATTACCGCTGTCATGTAGCACACAGCAATTAAAATTTGAATGTGATTTTTTGTAGGAAATTTAGAGTTGCGTTATAAAAAATTGTGTTGATTTTGATGGACTATTTCTTGATTGTCACCATCCCACATGAACCTTCATTATACCGTGAGGGTCCATGAGGGAGGGAGCTGAAGCGCAGTCAAAACTATTTCAAATTTTGTAACAAAACTACGTCAGTGACAAACCTTTATTCTTGCACGTCCTCCATCTCGGCCAATTTGTTGGCGCATTTAATCATGTCCTGCACCAGCTCGTGTTCTGGGAAGCCCAGTCTGCGCCAGTTGGAGATGTCGATCCTGTCCACGACCTCGGAGTGCTCGCCGGTGCTGCCACGAGCTTGGCAGTTCATCTCACGGGCTATGGCGTCAATCTTCTCAAAGCCAATGTTCTTGATGAGTTTTGGAACCAGTATGTGAACTGATCCTCGCATACCTGTTCCAAGGTTGGTGGGACAGCAGGTGATCATGCCAAGAATTCGGTCAGACATGAAGACATCGGATTCCTTGAGCACCTTCTTCAAACCGTTCTCGATGGCAGTGACGCCCCTGCTGAGTCGGTCAAACACAGCCTTGACATCGCCCCCTTTCTGCATGCTGATGATTCGGCAATGATCACCCTCATTGATCCACAGCAGGAATTTTTTGTCCTTGGAGCAGAAGATGCCACGTCCTTCAGGCCAGAATTGATGGTAGCCGGAAGCGGCCTGCATCTTATCCTTGCCCCGGAACAGGAAGTGGTCATCAATGAGTGCCTGTGTCTCTTCCGGTGTCATGGTGGTGTGGCGATAGAAGGTGCCTGCGAGGTCCTTCTCGGCGGGATCGGTGCTGCTAGAGATAGTGGCAAATACTTTCTCCATCAGGCTGGCGATCTCCAGACGGTTCTCCTTGCTTGCGGCGGGGTTCAGGGGGAATGCAGCGAGGTTACGGGCGCAGCGGATACGAGTTGATATGATTTTAGACTTGGCGGATTCCGACAGGTCAATGACAATCTTCTTTGTGTCCATGTCGGTGACATGCTGTCTTGATCCGTCGGTCTTGTAGCCCACATGGTACCTCTCAATAACTGGGTAGAAAAGCTCTTTATACAGGCTATAAGATTCAAGATCACCAGCATGGCAACCCACGAATGAGGATGGATAGCATACTCCAGTGTTGATGGCCCTAGCGATGGTCCAGCCAGCTTTCTTGGTCTTCAGATCTTTGTATTTTTCAAACATTGGCTTGGTCATGAGCTGGGCCATAATGCATTGCTTCTCTGCTTTCTGGGACTCTTCCAGTTGTTTGGGGTATGTGTTCTTTGCCAAATCATCGTTCATGATTAGATCAAAGTTGGGGTCAATCTTGGCATCATTTTTGGCCATTGACTGTGTCACATATTTTTCTGAAGAACCCATTTTTGCTGATGACCTATAAATAGAAAGGTAACAAGGTAAGATGATAACAAGTTTACAGTTCTATTGCTTCATACATATGAGAAATAAGATTGGCCATGTGTAATATAGCTTCTGCAATGATGGGCAGAAATGTTCTGTCATTCTGGATGTCAATTTAATCTTCTCCTCTGAAACTACTGGTCAGAGTTCTTACCTTTATTTAGGTCAGATTTTGTGTTTTCAGGGGACTAATTCTATCTATTTTCCATTGGGCTCAGGAATTTTTTCATCTTTTTATGAGTAAGAGCTATCACTGAGTTGTCACAAGGAAGCTGCCATTTTGAATATCATGACAAATATCAGCCAATGTTAATCAAGATAACAAATTCAATATGTAAAGTGCATTCTGATTAACTGAATGTGCTCATGGCTGTTCTGGGAAAGAATATAAAGGATTTAAATATTCATGCATTTCCAGACAATGTTCCCAGTCCATTGGCCTATGTTTCAGGGACACATAAAGCCATATAATTTCTTTAGTTCCTGGTTTCTCGCATTCTATTGACACAATAAGCACATTAAAGATCTAAAGACGCATTTACGACCGCCATTGTGTGGCAGGAAGGTGTTGAGACAGGCTCTGGCAGTGTGACCGCCAAATTGTGGCAGCACACTTAATGATCCTATTAAACTATTTCCTGGACCATGAGATCCAGATTTGCCTTAGGTTTCTTAGCTTTATAGTATAATAATTCTGATATAACAAGCCATAACCTGGAAATATTTACTCAGTTTGATTGGTGCAACACTGCCATATATGTATTGAAACTTTTTGTATTATTTCAAGTCTTTTTTCACTGCCATATATGTATTGATTCTTTTTGTATTATTTCAAGTCTTTTTTCACTGCCATATATGTATTGAATCTTTTTGTATTATTTCAAGTCTTCTTTCACTGCCATATATGTATTGAATCTTTTTGTATTATTTCAAGTCTTTTTTCACGTGTAAACCGATATGATAGATATTCAGTATTGGGTGTCAAAACATATGCAGGTATACATTACACCATTATACCGAATGCAAAGTCCCTACATCATTATAAACATTACTTAAATTGTGCTGAAAGAAAATGAAATACGTGGCATTGTAATATGTACAGGTAATGATCTTATTCAATATCAAATGACATGTTTGTAAGTATGACGTGTAATCCCCCTCAGAGAAAATACCAAACATTGAGAGCAAAGTCTTTGGTATGGCACTAGCGTTATGCCATAGTGGCGAATGCATTCGCACTAATTGTGTTCACCTGATAAACTGGTAGGCAAGCTGTGAAAGCATTAGGAAATAATGGCTGCACGTTTGACGAGATTTGCTTCAAATTCTTTTTATTCTCTTAACACGTAATGGGTTGAGTCGATGGTCATTCATTTCCACCGATATTTTGAATTTTTGAGTTTCTACTGTCTACTAATATTTCTTTCAAATCTGAAAGGTTCTCCACATAACGATATTGGCGTGTTTTTGATCGAAAGAGTAAAATGTTAATGGATTTCCACTCTCGTTTAACAGGGTTTGTTTTAGCCATCATCAATAATCGATATGGTCTACCGAAAAAACCGCGCAATAACTCAAACACAGACCTTCAATGCCTCCTGAAATAGAGTTAAAATACAACACCAAATCTTCCCACCACAATGTGCCCACCACAATGTGCCCACCACATTGTTCCCACCACAATGTGCCCACCACAATTTGCCCACCACAATGTGCCCACCACAATGTGCCCACCACAATGTTCCCACCACAATGTTCCCACCACAATGTGCCCACCACAATGTGCCCACCACAATGTGCCCACCACAATGTGCGCACCACAATGTGCGCTGATTCATTGGATTCATAAGAACAACGTTGAATATTCTTATAGAAACATCTGTATATTTGAAGGTTTCATATTTTCCAGTTGCTGGAGATTCTATCTTGGCTCGTGGTGGTATTGCTGGACCCAGTTGTACTAAGCTTGGCAGGCTTGGATGAGAACTGCAAATCAAATCATGCCGATTCTGGGCACGGTATCTTTTTTATTAGGTGGACCATCCCATCCCAAATATATGAGAGACCATTGGATTCCAAAAATATTAATATTAAATGATGTTGTTATTTGGGTTAACTGATTAGGAACTCTACTCTTTTTATTTAAAATGAATAAACAAATAAATAAAAAAAATTTGCAAGAAACATGATCATAATTTATCACTTAAAAGGTATCAAATGTATATTTTATTTCACTTTTGTATCCATCAACTATTAAACTTCCACTCATATCGCAAATCTTGTGGATTGTAAAATGTGAATATTCACAGGAGTGTAAAGTAATATGGTGTGTTTAAGAAGTATGAGATAACGCCCATATTCTTTATTTTTTCTATTTGTTCATAACCAATTTCTATACTACAATCGAACCATTTTATTTATATGGTCCCATATTTCTGCGAAATCATAGTGTTTGACAAAGAGGCCCACTCTTCATACTGAATGAACTTTTGTTCTCAATGGTTCTTGAGATGTCAGCTACTGAGATATCAGTTATCTTCCAGAGATTGCCACTATCTTCCCTTTCACTGCATGGTAATTCACATGTAGACACTCACAAGCATAAGAAATTAAACTTAAGTGCATGCAATCAAAATAATATTATACTAATACAAGAAATAACTACAGACTTTTGTCAGCACCACATCACTTAGTGCATAAAAATTAAGTTGATGATCAACTATCAAATCGCTCAATCTTAAAACCCGTTTATATTAAACAATATACAGTCTCTGCCACCAAGATTTTAAAATTTGAATATGTTATGAAGAAAATCTGAACAAATGTTCCCTTGCATGACTATTTGTATAAAGTATAATCAGTGATAAGGTATAGAGATATTTGTTGTTTTTAGGGGGTTAACTTACTTGTCAACTTGCTTACGGGATGTGTTGCGTGAAGACAGAGTGTACCGACGAGGATCACGATTTCATCTGTGATATGAGTCTATTCTACTGGTTCAATATAAGACGTTTCAGAGATCAATAACATCTTAAAACCTGATAAGGTGCACAAGATTTATTGATTTGTGATCTAAAGATTAACAGCCAAGAGCATTGTTCGGGGCGTGACCATGGGAATAGACGCCATAGCAACGCATTGTTTAGAACATTGCAGTGGTTTTTCTCTGATGTTACATGCCCGTTACCCCCAGCTGAGAGGGTCATGTTCAACATTTATCAATAAAGAATGGAAGACAGAACTTGATCACATCAGAGTTACAGGATTTGTGTTTGACAATATAACCCCATCATGTGTCCCACCATGTATGATTCTGGGAACATTTGCTTTGAGTGCAGACTCAATACAGACATCTGTAGTTACTGAGCAGTCCACAGGGATGTTATTTGGATTTCAAAGAGTATGAGAAACCAAAACAAGTAATTTTCTACGACGAAATAGATCTGTCAACCTTTACAGAGTAGGCTAGCAAAATAAAAAGCATTGATGATTTCATTAACATACTAAGTAATTGAATGAGTTACACATTTTCTTTGATCACGAGCTTGTGACAATTTGTTTATATTTCCCAAATGGTTTTAATGTTAAAAATGTTCACTATATCCTGATACCTTGTTGTATTCCACAGATACAATCATATGACATTGAACATGAAGGACGAAATTATGAATGGATTTTGTCAGACATGACCGTCTCAGAAAGGAATACGCCAGGGCAAAAACTGTTTGGAGAAAAGAAAACTCTTAGAGACAAATTTTAGTCTAATAATAGAATAATAAAAACCATTTCTCTTTGGTCACTATCAATAACCTCAACCTTTTAACAAATTGTATAACCTTAAAAAAATGCATATTTGTCATATTTATTGATCAACTAATTTCTGTTATATCATAACAAGTTTCAAGTTCCACATAGTACAAGCTTCATTTAGTACAAGCTTCACATTGTACAAGCTTCACATTGAAAAAGCTTCACATTGTGTAAGCTTCACTTAATACGAGTTTCACAGCGTAAAATTGACCAAAATCAAGATATTCCTACTTAAAGTATAGTCTAATAGTAAAACATTCAGAGGCCTGATGTATTCCCACATTCAAATGTGTACTTCAGGGATATTTCAACTTAGTATACATTCCAATAAAAGCTCTAATCCATAACTTAATCTGAATAGCGTTGTGTAATTATTTAAGCTTAATCTCTTAAGGTTTGAATAGTTTCGGCATGAGGGAACTTAAAGGACAAAACACAATTTTAAGCTGGGATTTACTTTCTTAAATGAATTAACTTGAAACATTCATAGACGTACACATATGTATACTTAGAGTAAAATGCACTTCAGACTCGTTGCTATATGATGCTGAAAGGGTCATAAAAATACTATTTCAAATTGTCCAAGCTAATGTCACCAACATTTGCTATTATTCGCGATAATGGCCTTACTAGAATTATATATGTATACTAATGAGAAATTTCTTGTTATTCAATAAAACGGACAGGTTGAAACATATATGTATGGGCTAGACATGGTCTGATTAAGGCGATCCCACATACAGTAGATAGTGATACCGGCCTCAAAGCTGCAGCTTGAAAGAGCTGGTAAAATACAGGCCGAATTTTATCATGCAGAAATCTCTGCGGACCAAAACACGACATTGAAATACCGAATAGATATTTGGTATCTCGTTACTGAAACACTGCAATATTTGGTATCTCGTTGATGAAACACTGTAATATTTGGTATCTCTTTGAGGAAAAACTGCAATATTTGGTGTCACATAACTAAAACATAGGAATATAGGTATTTCTTTTTCACAATATTTTTTTGAAATTTTCAAAGCATTAAGCTTTGAAAATTAGCAACAATAAATGGGCTGCCCATCTGAGGAAATAACTCTCTCAATAATGACAACTCTTCATTTCCATTAAATGTTGAACGGCTTTCATCCTGAATGTCTCTCTAGCCGGGACATCCATCATGGTTGTCATGGTCACGCATTTATGTGTCCCATAAAATTCGTTTCCATTCTCTTTTGAGGTCTGATATTTTTTGTACCACACTGCATTGTCGGCTATCGTCTCCGCTCAGATAACAGCCATAGTCCGGGCAACGTGCACACTTTTTAATCATGACTAAAGCTGATTTTAGATGTGAAAATAGACATAACCACGCCAAGGCCCAATAAAAGAAATGATTCGTGTTTGATTTGACTGTTCATGGCTCATGTGTATTGACTGCAATCGTAAATGCTTCTTGTATTTTTGTTTCATTTGCACGTATTGTGCCAAACCATCTTCATGTACCACCAGTGGTCATAATATCCTGTGCTATGTATATATTTGGCACGATATCTCTATATCTATCTATATGATGTATGGCAATATTTATACTACCATATCTTCACATGCTATTTATCGTGTTTTCTTATACAAAAGCTTTCATGGTAAATCAATAATTGATTCAAGACTCTTATAATACGCTAGGACTATATATTGAGGTTTGTATCACCACCTGTGACCATTATTATTTCCGCCGATAGGTTTTATAAATTTTTCATCATGGAATTTTTAAGCATTTTTACTTTGAATACTTGAAATATTGTTTAGTGTATTTTGACTTTCATTTCCCAAGAACTAATTCATTCCTTTGCATATTCCGAGTTAGGAATTGAATATTTACATTATAAAAGTGTAAGATATTTCCGAAATCGGAACATTTGACATTTTTACTTTCTTTTGCATTGTATACAAGATTTTGCAAAATTTATTCCAAACCTTTTTTTTTACTATTTTAGCAATGTGGACCGAGTTCATCTCAACCTGCATGGAAGCCTTGAAGTTAAGAAATGTTTAGGATATTTTAAATAGCCATTGCTTTTTATCTGTTTTCGCGGAAACGCTGGTACTATGCAATGTGCAATGACATCCATTAAGACAGTTATATATATAAGCAGCTATAAGCAACGGAAGAACATGACTTACCCTGAGCGCGCTACCTCTCTCAAAGCTATACTCCGACTGAACAGTTATAGCAAGTTTGGAATAAATATATAATGGTACCTTTCCAGCAGAGGACGTTTGTATGCGTTTTTGGTGTGTTCAGACTTGCTATCACGTAGGCCGATTTGCCAGGCACGGTGTTAATTCACCATTTAATGGATGAACCAATCACAAGAGCAATCGCACAATGTCTTTGGAGCTCATTTGTGGGACGTCTCCAGAGGAGGGACTTAAGACGCAGCCAAGAGTGAACACCATAGTGATAGAGCTATATAAGGGAAGGCTCTAGGTTCAGCGAGGTGTGAACACCATGGCGATACAGCTATAGTCTGGGGGGGATTTATACCTCATTCATTACGATACAGATACACAAGGCTCTTGCCAAGACTGGGTCGGTTAGTTGTAACAGTCCCATTATGGCGTGGTCTGTGACCGTGATTTCCCCCATATCATAGTGTATTACAAAATGAATTGAATACGCAGAAGAAGAGATGTCATAGTTTGCAAAATAAGAATAATTTAGGTTTGCAGCTATTTTGAAACCTTTTGCTCTCATGATGACAGAATGCTTAAGATATGCACCGTCTAGAGTACTTGATCAAGCAAATGCTTTAGTTTTAGGACCGAATGCCTTGATGACCCGTGCAATACTATATCGGTTTCCCATATTTTACTATTGCAATTAGAATGCCACTCTCCTGGTAACAAAATGACTTACCACTGTTGTTTTAAATGGTGATATACCGTTAATCTTGACCGTATATTTTCCAAAAGGTTGGCACCAGCGTGTTTGTGCAGCTATTGATCTGGAATCGTAACGCTCAGCTCTGGCGGGACGGGAGTTCTAAATGGGGCATATGGCAAATATCCCTCAGCAGGACAGCAGCAGCTAAATTATTCATTCCATAGCATGTCCCTCAATAATGGCGAAATTGTCCGTTTTAATCGTACGATGGTTTACATAAACATGGTATTTATTTTATTTTATTGTGTCTAAAACGTCATCTAGACATTAAGAAATAATGTCATGTCTAAAATAAAAGCATGATGGATATAATGAGGCGTAGCCGGAAATCAAAGTACTGATTGAATAAATGCTCAATGCTTTCTTCATCCACCGATCACAAAGAGCCATATCCCAGTATTGAAGCAATATCATTAACAACATTGCCCTAATGTAAAATTGGAAACTGAACATTTACTCAAATAATTTGGCATTCGCCTCATTTAGCACCATTGGGTTATTTAAACAATGATAAAAGTATTTCATATCTGTATAGATATGAAAGATATACTTAAGTTAAGTGAAAGACATATATAAGATATTGTTAAGATATATGAAAGATAAATGAAATATATATGAAATATAAGAAAATGAATATATTAGATAAATTCGTTTGTTTGTGGTTAACATCACTTTCAACATAATTTCAGTCATTTCGTGATGAGACCTACTTGTAGCAAATATATTGCTGCCTCACTGAATTGTCATATCGCAGGTCCTTGACATGACAATCCACCTGGCCACAGATTTACAAGGACAATGGGAAATTGTATCATGAATTCAATCTCGGCACGGCCGGGGATCGAACCCACGATCTTTGGATCACCACAGAGGAACCTGTGCTAATAAGCTGGCGTTCTAACCAACTGCGCTATGGCCCATAGCCCAGATGAGATAAAGGGATAGTTACTTATCAATAACAGTTATTAATAATACATTGTTAGATTTGTGCAGTCTTTGGAAATCAATACCGACAATTATTATAAATATTACAAATATAACAAATATTACAAATATTATAAATATTACAAATAGACCTAATTGATTATTTATAACTCAACAATTATCATGCTTAATTAATATCGTCAAAACAATGTACAAATGAATCACTTAATTATTTATTGCATCTAATTGATTGGACGATATTGTGCATTTATGAAATATCCATATATAAAAGATATAGCGAGACTATTTCAATGTATTCCGTAGCATAGCACAGGGCTATTACAATGTGGGTCACAGAAAAAAACAAGAGACTACTAAATTATGATTAATTTGCACCTAATAATTTCGGATGTGGAGCAGTCCAGGGCTATTACAATGTGGGTCGCAGAAAAAAAGACTACAACATTATCGGATGTACATGGTAGACTATTACAATATCGGATTTAGCTGGACTATAACAATATCAGATGCATAATGCAGGTTTTAAAAAAAAACAGCCTATTACAATATTGGACGTAGAATAACCAGCTATTACAACATGGGAAGTAGAATAATTAGCTATTACAATATGGGACGTAGAATAGTTAGCTTTTGCAATATGGGACGTAGAATACTTAGCTATTACAATATGGGAATTAGAATAATTAGCTATAACAATACAGAACGTAGATAAGTAGATAATTAGCTATTACAATATGGGAAGTAGAATAATTAGCTATTACAATATGGGACGTAGAATAGTTAGCTTTTGCAATATGGGACGTAGAATAATTAGCTATTACAATATGGGAAGTAGAATAATTAGCTATTACAATATGGAAAGTAAAACAATTAGCTATTACAATATGGGAAGTAGAATAATTAGCTATTACAATATGGGACGTAGAATAATTAATTATTACATTACCGGACGTGGAACAACCAGACTATTACAGTGCAAGTCTTAGAAATAACCACAGAGTATACTCGGCAAAACCAACTGGCATCCCACCGAGAGTTGCCCTGATCCTCTCTCACACAGCCTTTATAACTGTTTAGACCCAAAACATCCCCACTGATACCAGTAGTGTATATAATAGGAGCATAATAAGCTTACATTTGTCACACTTTCACTATTTCTGCAAGGTCATTTATGTGAAAGTTGGTTCCCTTCACATCAGAGGTACAGTGTGTACAGCTGGCATGCTATTTTCTACCCCAGAGAATGACTAAATAGAATGAGCACTTAAACAAACACATTTACGAGTAGAATTATAACACTAAGACGGCCAACCTGCTGGTTTTCTATCGTTGAAGGCAAATTACAAATTTTACTCATGCAGCCTTCAAAAACCATTTGACCATTTGGTCATTTGAAATGACTTATAAACCAGTTTTAAATGAGACAATTTGGGTTTGACCTGTCATTTTCTTAAGCAATGTGAAAAAGAATCTGAATAATTAGCTACATGGACAAAAAGAAACAGAATTAATAAAAAACATGATATTGGTGCATTTTATGAAGAATATAGACCATTTTATTATGCATGTGAAAAATGACCTGGACAGGAGAGCTATATTCAACTCTGAATGACATACATCTGTCCGAACCACGCGATAGCTGACTATGGTTTATATGGTCATTACTAAGCATTTATGGCACACTACTAAAGTATTTACTAGGGAGCACCAACATGAAGTTTATTCTCACCTAATATTACTCTCAACTTGTTGTCTATTTATTCAGTTTCAAATGCGAAGCGATAATGTGAGCAGTTGATTTACCAAAACATATATTTATCTTTGTTTTAATATAGTGGGTGGGCAATATATCATGCACAGTTAGCATATGGCACGATCTAGAAAAGCATTCAAGTGAGGGATATTTGCAGAAATGTTATGCCTAATGCTTTCCGTTCTATGAATTCTTATAGATATACATCACAATTTTGGTTTTAATATTGAATTAACAGGTTAAACAGCGGACAATATTGTAGAACAGGCCATTGACCAGCATAGCAACAACAAGCAGGCCTGTCACAGGTAGCCAGCTACATGGACAAGCGCGCTCTTCACATATTGACGGACTTCAGGCAAGACGTCCTTCAGAATCAGCTTATGCAATCCAGCCCCCCAGACAGGGACTCTGGCTGAGTTAGATAATCAAATCCTATATAACAGGTTTAATAAACTGCATGGCTGATCGGTTCACTAAAGGTCACCATGTATGTTCTCAAGCTGATTTTTTTGTTTCTTTCCAGACATCTTTAGACCATAATTGACACTAAACTTTATTGACCAGTTTACATTGTTATGTAAAAAGATTTGGAATAGTCTGGAACAAAGGACTGAGAATATTAAGGCATAGAAATAATAAAGCTCTAAGGTAAACATCGGATTATGTGCATGTACATATATATGTTTATGTATACATGTGCATGTACATGCACGCGCTTTATACAGTAAATCGAACCCTTCTCATGGCAGCCAAACACAATCTTTAATGGTTATATGATAATAAAATAAACACTGTCACTCTAACAATTAAGCTTTGATCGGTCGTAAAAATTCTCAAAAACAAATATGTAGACCCGGAATGTATGGACATAACCTTTTGAAATACATCCATTGATGCCAATTTTGGGCGCAAAACGAGAGTTGGGTTTGTGATTCTCACTGCCTGAGTTTTAACATTTGTCATCCACCAGGGGTCTCTTGTGTCATGTACAATGCATGCTGGGATACGTTTGTAGACATGTCAGCTGACTGGCATACTGTATGCTGTGAAGGAAATATAGTAATATTATGGCAACAAATATTTTTTTGGAACCTAGAAAATTATAGATTGAAAGATATGTATGGATGTGATCAACTGATTAAAATAAAACGACATGATAATTTTTTTTCTATTGTGAACCAAGCTTGCATGTCTTCAAAGTTCCGCCATGTGGCAGCATGGTCCACTCGAGCAGTGATAATTATATTTTAACTCTGGGTATCCAATCCTTATAAGAACAACAACATGAAATTCCTATATAATGAAGACCAAGTTGACAGTGCTTATTTAAATATCTATTGACATCCAAGCTGGGGCATGGACATGCAATATGTTAGCAGAATATCGAGATTCATTGTCATTTTTGACAATGTCTCCGTCTCTGTATACATGGATTAAGCTATGAGTAAAATCTGGTTAAAAGGGTGAGTAACTGGCAGAAGAATTCACTAATCATAATAACAGAGATATTTTCGATTCTCTCACTTCCACTTCCTCCATTGCTTCACCTTTGCTAGAAGGATTATCTGCAAATATAATGACAAATAACGACACAAAAAATCGACTATTGCACAACCTGGTGTTTGAAATATAAACTAAAAAGAGTCTACTTGGACTGTGTGAAATTAAAATGATCAAACATGAAAAAGTAACATTATAATAAATTGAACCTTAATTGGCAAATATCCATTTGAGATATTAAATCAAATTATCTGCACACTTTAAAACTTCAGCCCAGTGTTTCCACAAGGGAAATGAGCATTTCCGGAGTTTTGGTGGTGGAGAATGGATGTTGTTTGTTTGATGCTGTGGCTCCCTCTACCGGCTATATGTACATATAAATATATGTATAACGATTTTCCCAGTACAATTTAGGCTGCATCAAGCACATCATACAGAAGTATTCACCATTTGCAGGATCACTAGGCTTTTATTTAGGCTTTTTTATTTTGCAATATGATGTATTGGAATAACAAGCCGTGACCTTTGATAACCAATCACCGGGCATTGGTTTGAATGGTGCTTATGGCATTCCATAAAATATGGTGAATACTGTATATAATCTAAACCATATAACATTTTGATCATTATATTTAATTCAGATACATTCAGTTAAACAGGAATATGAACAAGTAACATACAAGAGACATCTTTTTAAGTGTTTTACATAATATGTCTTAAGTCACAGTATGGAGGAATATATTACAAAATAAAATATCTCTACTATGATAAATAAGTTTTTGAATATTTAATATATGTGTAATTGTAATAAATATATAGTTCTGATAAATATATAGGTCAAGATTTGATGAGTACGTCCTCAGTTTTTTCCAATTTACTTCCACTCTCTGGTACGACTTGGAGTAGCTGTTGCACCAGAACTGTGAGTCTGTCTGTAATACAAATATTCAAATAAATAAAAATTCATCTCTATTGTCCATGTACTATTTATCATGTAGGTATATTTCTATGCATTTACACACACACACACACACACACACACACACACACACACACACACACACATTGATGACAAAAATTTAACGATTGGACATGTACAGTTATTATAAACTACACATTTAAATATCGCGATCATGTATTCAGTCCGATTATCTTGTCCTCTCACCCATGAAATTCTGTATACTTCGTATTCGTTTACACTGTTCCACTATGAAGTATACTGGCAGTCCTAGAAGGAAGAGGAGGATTCCGATGCCGATGAGCAGGGGGTCATTATACATGCCCAGACCAATGAGGGTAATCAGCGTGGCAAACGTCACCACCACTACCACTATATTCACCTGAATAATCATATACAATGATAAAAACATCATGCATATTTGGTTGATGTGAATGATCAGGGGCGTCATGAGGTAGTTCTGATTATCACAATTCAAACACACAACCTTTTTGTGAATGAAAAATCCTTTATAATCGTTTTATCAAAATTATATACAATGTCTAAAATCACGCATGCCTGCATACTTGAAAAAATATTCTTTCAATGTGAATAATCAAGGGTGTCAGGAGGAAGATCTGATTATTACAGTTAAGAAAAGCAGCCTTTTCATGAAATAAACCAATGTAATTTTGCATTTAAATGACATACAATGCCAGACATCACGCATTCTTGGATACTCGTGGTAAATATGTATTTCACTTAGATGGTCAGGAGTGTCAGAAGGATATCATAATTATAGCAGTTTAGGCATACAATCTTGTCATGAAATCAACCATAATGGTATTTGTTTCATCAAAATACCGTAATGCGTTTTAACTAACATTTGAAAATTGGATGTAACATTGAAGATAATGTGAGGATAACCGAAGAAAACACCAGGTGGCAGCTCTCAGAAGTGTAGAGAAATGTGAGATATATATATTTTGTCTATCTACAACTTGTTTGTTATATTGGGGAAAAATAAATAGTTAAAATCATCTAATATAGTTTGTTCATGCCTCCACCTGTGTTGTAATCAGTGGCATAAAATGAATTATTTTAAGGTTACAGATCAATGAGGGGAAATGCTTAAAAGAAAAATCCTTTTTCAACAACAGCAATCTAATTTGAAAACATTGGCATGCATATATCGGAGTGCATTGAAAGATACACTGAGTTCCAGCTTGAAAAATATCTTATCCTAGTACATAAAGGTTAGCTCTGGAAAATGAGGTAAATGGTGTACATATAGCTTCAGGAATAAGGAATGAGCCTTAACGAATGAGTCTGTGTAACCAATGTCTGGTATCAAAACCTTATCTTACCTTTACAGGCCTGTTTAACTCGGGAGACTTCCATCTCAAATAGAACAAAGCCACAAATGAGAGCATGATCTTGAGCTGCACTGCCAGGGAGGCATATCCTTGCATGCTTTGTACGTTTGGAATACAGCAGTATATTGCAGACATTATGCACTGAAATAGACAGAAACCATTGAAAATACAGCAGTATATCGCAGACATTATGCACTGAAATAGACAGAAGGCATAAACAATACAGCAGTATATCGCAGACATCATAGACTGAAATACACAGAAATCATTAGCAATACAGCAGTATATCGCACACATTATGCACTGAAATATACAGATATCATTGGCAATACAGCAGTATATCGCAGACATTATGCACTGAAATGGACAGATATCATTTGGAATACAGCCGTATATAGCAGATATTATGAAATATAAGATAAATGTTTGGATGGTAAGGCAATCAAAGAAAAAAATGATGTACTCACCAACATTACTATTGAAACAAGAGGTGTGAAAAAGTTGACATGGATCATGGAGAACATTTTGGGGAACTGGTTGTATCTTCCCGCGGCAAACATGTACCTGGAATGTGAACGCCCATATACTGAATACATGGTATTGAAAAATGCTTTTCTCAATGCAAAGTTTTATTCAGTTATATTGTATCACCACATATTTGCCACCCACCTTGTGTCACTGAGATAACTGCCATTTATGGAACCCATACATGATAAAGTGACTGCCACACTTATTACCCAACCTGTGGGCTTGCCTAATGTCTCCTCCACAAACACCTATATGAGTAATTGCAATTAGCAAATTATCAGCACAATAAGGAAAAGGTGACCACAAACAACACATATATATGATACGAATATCCTTGTGTTTGCATTTATCACAATTCAAGCTCTATTTAGCTTATACTAGGTAAAATAGAGAACTCTCATCGGGACACAGTGCCCTTTTCTTTTCAAATAGTGACCTAGATTTATTATTTTTCTTTATTACAATGGCATAGTACCACAATCCATTAATCCAGCTTAAATAAGCTCATTCCGGTTGTGTTTCTACCCTGATAGGATAAACAGACTATATAGCCTAATATAATAGGGAATATACAGGTTAAAATGAAATTATGAAATTTATTTCTACTTACCAAAGCAACTGCATCAGATTTGATTAACATAGCAGGGGAAAGGACAGAAAAATAAGCCACATTTGTCATGACATAGCAAGCTGTCACTGTCAACATAGATATCCATACAGATATTGGCAGATCTCTGAAAAAAAGACATTTAAATATTGAATTGATTATCTACTATATAGTATATAATTTCAACAACATGACCGTCATCCGGGAACCGTATGAGGGTCATAATTTACTATAATAAATTTAAAGGTACTTTAAATTTGTAACAAAATGCGCTCAATGATACATTAATTTGTTTTTTTTTAGACATTTTTAACATATTCCATCGTGCAGCATATTTATCATTATATTAGTTCCACCGCATCAAGCAATTAATTGACCAGATGTCATTCTGCATCGCTTGCCATTCTTGCAATCTGAGTAGGTATATTTGTATCCATTGGTCTGCAATGCCCTACCCCTCACAGTGACTGTATGGACTGACTATATGGACTGACTATATTTTAAGTTTATTATTTGATCAACAACAGTCATTTATCAATCATATTTGAATAACTTAATTTGGGTGAGCAATAAATTGTTTCTCTATTTCGAAAATTGGCCATTCATATTACACGACGGAAAAAGATAATACCAAAAAATGGTATAAAACATATACATACAGCCTTCAATGTTCTTACATCATAAATGTATAGTGTGACTAATAAATTAATATGTTTTGATTAAGAAAACTCTGTTATATACCTTTTAGGATTTACCATTTCTTCTGGTAAAGTATTCACCAGTTCCCTGTAATGCATTGAATTGATATAAAAACGTAAGAAACAGTTGAATTAAATTTTTAATTTTAAATTTTAATCATATTATAAATGTAATATCTTGCACCAAGCCAATCGTCTCGAAGGCTAAAAAAATGTATACCGCACAGATTTTGTAATGCCCTTTCACATGTTTCATTCATTATTTTAAGAACTGGACATTTCAATCTAATATTTGTAAATGAGTTATGATATATGTGTCGCAATATTTTCATTGTAAATCTGGGACAAAGTCTAAGTGACTTTAATGAGGATAAAATTTGGGCATTTTCACACTTAATGATAAATGTCTACTTCAAATTTGCACAACAGATTCTGAAATGGATAGAGAGATACAAGGATATAATTATATTCATAAAGTTTAATATTCAATTAACATATTTATAGTGAAATAAAATTAATATATTTAGAGTAGATAATGTATAATTGACAAATTTATAGTAGATTATGATTAATAAATCAATGTTGGGATACAGCTGATAAATATATTATGGGATACAATGGATAGATTGGGAACAATCCCAGAGTTGGGAAGAATTGATGAATTTAGAGCGGGATACAAGTGATAGATTTAAGATGTGGATAGAATTGGTGGATTTATAGTGCGATATAATTTGTTTGTTGGATACAGAGCATTGGGGGAAGGCCATAACTGATGGCGGTGAGTGAACTGATGGAACTGAAGGTGGTGAGGGAACTGATGGTGGTGAGGGAACTGAAGGTGGTGAGGGAACTGATGGTGGTGAGGGAATTGATGGTGGTGAGGGAACTGATGGGCTGAGGGAACTGATGGTGGTGAGGGAACTGATAGTGGTGAGGGAACTGATGGTGGTGATGGAACTGATGGTGGTGAGGGAACTGATGGTGGTGAGGGAACTGAAGGAGGTGAGGGAACCGATGGAACTGATGGTGGTGATGGAACTGATGGTGGTGATGGAACTGATGGTGGTGATGGAACTGATGGTGGTGAGGGAACTGAAGGTGGTGAGTGATGGTGGTGAGGGAACTGAAGGTGGGGATGGAACTGAAGGTGGGGATGGAATCGATGGTGGTGAGGGAACTGATGGTGGTGAGGGAACTGATGGTGGTGAGGGAACTGATGGTGGTGAGGGAACTGATGGTGGTGAGGGAACTGAAGGTGGTGATGGAACTGATGGTGGTGAGGGAACTGATGGTGGTGAGGGAACTGAAGGAGGTGAGGGAACCGATGGAACTGAAGGTGGTGAGGGAACTGAAGGTGGTGAGGGAACTGATGGGATGAGGGAACTGATGGTGGTGAGGGAACTGAAGGTGGTGATGGAACTGAATGTGGTGAGGGAACTGATTGTGGTGAGGGAACTGAAAGTGGTGAGGGAACTGATGGAACTGAAGGTGGTGAGGAAACTATTGTCACATGTCAGAAATGGAATGAAGTACGTTGGCTTGATATTTACCATCCTTTATATGCAAAGTATCCATTAAGAAATGCCATTGACAGCATCCCTGGATCCGTACTCGTCCCCTCAAATATTGTATCAGGCTGAAGATTTTCGGTCTTTCCTGTCCACAGAAAAAATGAAATCAATGATACTTCTTATAACTTTTCGTTATTCTTTATCGCATGGCATGTTATTTCCTTAGGAGAAATCTGCATAAGAGGCACATTTATTTTAGTTTATACCCCAGTTATGCCTCAGTCACATTTGCGCCGATTTCAGTAAAGATGCCCGGCCGATGATTTTTTTTTTTACAAAATCGGCAGGCAGTTCAGATTGCCGTGAGGGCACAGGGAGATCATCGGCCACAATTGGGCATCTTTAAGAAGTTGTACGGGTCATCGGGAACTTTTCACTGCAACATAAAAGTTGCCGGCGTTTACCCGATGTCTTATCACCAAATATCATCTTAAAGCCGCGGTCTCACTATAACGGACAGGCAAAGCGGATGAAAGCGTAGTGGAAAATTTTGCTCTTCGGAATGAGTTCGGACGTCTACGTAACTCAAACGCTTTCTCCGTATCTCATTCTAAAGTCATGCGTTTAGAGTTCGGAGCAGTACACCTTGGTCCGTCTTACTGCTTACGATATCCCGCAGACGTCTGTTTCATTTACCAAACGTCTTAGAGTTGTCTTAAATACGTCTGTTAGATGATACGGACGTCTTTATGATGTCCTAAAGACGTCTGTGTCATACCAACTTGCACGCACCGTACGACATCCGTGTTTAATGTGACCACAGCTGTGGCATATCTCAATTTTCACTGATAAACTTCCCGGCGCCCGGGACCCTGTGACCCCGGCAGATTTTCACTTCCCGGCCGATGCCCGGCACAAATGTGACTGGGGTATTATAAGGGGGACCATCTGAGTACATAAAAAAAATAATCTTCCATTGTAAAGTTATTTTTTCTCATTCACATCAAGCACACATCACAATTTAGATACTAAACATTCTGAGATACTAAATATTCTGAGGCAAATACTTGAGAAGTAAATAAGCGAGATGAATGTTGTTCCTCACCTGCTGCAAGCTGCACGATACCAGTTACCATAAGCAAGGTGAGGGCTACAATCTTGGATGTGGAGAAAAGCACCTGGACCTTGGTGCCAAGCTTGGAACTCACACTGTTCACTATACCGAATGACACTACAATAAAACGTATCATACAAGTACACGCTATCAATTCTGATATTCTGATATATGTGACTGTTACAGCTGAGAGCATATGCAGTTTGTGTTATCATGAACGTTTTATAATGCTAAAGAAAGATCCTCATTGACTCTTCGAAAAAGGGAGAGAATTGAGTCTCGGTGACAGGTGTCTAATTGAAAATCAAACTGAAACTCATTCATACCCTATTCTGTGTCGTACAGTTAATATATTAATTGGAATCTTAATGATAAATATACATTTTCTTCAATGTTTGCCATTCCACAAAGAGGAATACAATGTTATCTCAATATTTAGCACTGACAAATGAAGCCTGAAACAATCGTCTATTATACATCACAGGGTTCGTTCAAAGTGCATCACATTGAACCTGCATAAATACAGTATAATTTCATAACTGTCCGCCTTTTGAAATCAATAAAGCATTATGTCAGACTGTAGATCAATGTTAACATGAACAAGTACTAAAATTACTCGATGCATTCCGTCTAAGTGATCTATTTCCCAATATTGATCAATTTTAGAGCAGAAATTTTCTTCAGAAACGTGGTACGTAATATATTCAACGAAACGCACAATCAGTCATTGTCTGGTATTAACGCGATATAATTTTTATTATTATTATTAACTAGAGCGTTGAAAACTGAAAGAGTTTAAAAAAACCTGTAGTACGATATAGTAAAATATATGCAGAATTATACTTTGTTTTTGAAAAAAATAAATCTGAAATGTTTGAGAGAAATGAAACAAAAAAAACATTTGTGAAGGCACAGAATCGGGTAAAAAACGACAGTGCTTTGTTACAAAGAACATGAAAAACCACATGAGATTGAAATAGGATAAACGAATGTGATTGTTAATGTATGATCTGAAGAGGTTGTTAGCTTTGTACTTGTTCTGCATATTCGAGTACTTGACCTCCATTATTAATACCGCTAATGTCACAGTGACTTGCACTCTCCCGGTGTGAAGAGGTCAAATTGTGATGTATCATTAGAAATGCACGCTGTAGAAATAGTAAACACGCTTAAGCCAAGATCACTAGGTGCAATGGGTGTGAGTTATCAGTATCATCATGCCCTGAGACAACGTCAGTTACCAGATGCAACTCCCTCCCCCAATAAAGTAATAATAATAATAATTCAGTTGGCTTGAATGAAGTGCTTTTTGCCATTTCTATCTATCGTGATCAATTGTATCAGTCATTATACTTCCCAGGATCGGGTTTGAGAGCAAGAATACATAAAACGTTTCTATTGGTCTGATATGATGTAAATGAGATGAACCTATTGGTGCTTAATGGCATGGTGCAGAGAAGATTACACTTGAAATAAACTGTATGACCCGTATAAATGTCCATTTTATGACTTGTTGGTATACTTTTGATTTATTGGTATTCCCAACCATTTCAGCATTGTTTGTGCCGTATCAGTCAGATAGACCGGGGAACTCAATGCCCTGCTCTCTCTGAAGAGTAAACTGGAAATATATCTTTTGCATGTTTCCATAGACATGGTAACACAAATCACAGTCTTTGATAACATGCTACAAAATATAAGTCTAGAGTATACACGTGAATTCTCACTGCTCGAGTTTATGCATTTGAGATCCACCAGGTGTCCATTGTGTCATGCACAAAGCATCCTGGGATATATTTGTAGACATGGCAGCTGATATGATGACTACCACCCTGTTAGCTGCGATGAAAATGCATTGATATTTTGGCAATAAATGCACGAACAGATACAAAAAATTTGGGAATCATAAAAAGACTATATAGACTGTTATGAGTGTAAAAAGCTGATTGAAATTAAATGACATGTTAAGCAATAATTTAAAAACTTTTATGAAAAAAGCTTCCAATTCTATAAAGTTCTCCCATGCGTGACATATTTTAACACAACAGGTGGCAGCATGGTCCACTCTAGCAGTGAGAATACATAACCGACGGCCAGTACCTATCATGAGCACTGCCCCGACAGTGACCAGGGAGCCGTAGCAGCGTAGACCGAGGGCTTGCTGTAGGTAAAGGCTTCCTGTGGTGGCAATCACGGCATTAGAACTAGCTGCAACTATCATAATCTGAGTCCACGCGCACATGAAGGCAGGCAGGGGTCCCAGTATGTGGAATATGTAGGCGTAGTCTCCTCCTGCCTTGGGTATCACAGATCCTAGTTCTGCATAGCAGAGGGCCTGGGCTAGAGAGTATAGTCCGGCGGCACCCCATATTAACAGTGTGGCTCCCACCGAACCTGCCTCGGCCAATACTCCCTTAGGAGATATGAATATTCCAGAGCCTACCACATTTCCTATTATTATACCTATGCAGTCTACTAATGTTATATGCCTTTTTAAACCAATTCCATCTTCTTTGGATGTTTGTGTCTCTTCTAGAGGTGGCTTCTGTCCTTTCTGTTTTAGCGCTCCTGGGAATGTGATATTCCGGTGTCTGTGAGCCAACAATGGCTGCCTCTCAGAATCCTTAAGTAAAACCATTATTAATTTATCCTTCAAATTGATCTACAGTGTTCTTAAATTATGTTATATCCTCAAATCATAATATTCATGTCAGTATGAAATCTGGACTTCCATCTCATGATCTTCACTTTTAATTCCACAAATCACAAACCGGTCTAAGCCACTATTTCTTTCATAATAATTAGTTCATGCAACTTCTATAGTTGCAGTATTAAGCAAGCCGTTCATTATGATGTAATGATTCAGTGGTCAAGTGTGGCCAATGCACCACGTGGAGACCTTGGTACAGATACTGGGGCACAGTAAAGGAACAATGTGAAACCCCAGATCATGTCTATGTCATTGTTCAAGTATCTGGTGAATGCATAGCACTGTAATCACTGTAATCAAATGGTCTCATGATTACATATGGTACACAAACCTACTTTCATATCACAGATAAGTAAGGACATGTGTAGTCAACGTCATTCACTATCTCAATACGGTCCCCAGTGAACATGTGCTAAAGTTTACCGGAAGTGGACTGTAGGGATCAGTTATTGGACGGACTGATATGGTTAGGTGGGAGAACAAAATCATGACCTGATCCGTCAACATTCAAGTCATCAGATCATAAATCAAGATTACTGATTAACCTTTTGTGTCCTCAAGATCCTTTGACTCCCATTTTCCTATAGTAAATTTGTAATGAACTGACAATAACAATATGACCAGAATTAGGATGGCTTTAAATCTCTGTTTTTTTGTCCAAACAAAATAATAATCATATAATAAATATTTTATGCTAATAAGGTGGTGTCAGAGTTGGCCATAGGTTTATTGAGGATTTAATTAGCCAAAAAGAGATTGGAAATTCGACTCTCATATTAAGATGTGAAATGCTAAAAATTGTCATTAAGAAATTATCTGAATTATACTGTTGGTATCCCTTTTACAATATTTTTGAATCCTGAATTTGGTGATCAAAAAGCATTACCCATTATTTCACACCAACATACATGTATTTGCCATTTTAAAAATGACAGTGTCTGCTGTATTAACATTCATTGGAGATTAAGAGTGTTTAACAAAACACTGATCTTGTGCAAACACCTACTTTTTTGCTGCCATTGCTAACATTGGGGCACCTCAAGATTGGGACACCAGAGTATATTGCATACATAGGTCTGTTTGTTTTAAGTGTTTATCTATTGGTACAGGCCTAACTCGCTAAAGGTTACTGGAGTGCAATAAAGCACATTTTATGAAATCAAAGTGATTAAAAATCATTACGTGTTAGGCACCTAAGAGGATTTGATGCAGTGATTGACCAACTTCCAGCCACAATGGTTAAGTGCTTTCAAGGCTGAGCTTGGTAAGAGATCAAACCAGATTGACACTGACACATGCTTCTGCGAATGCATTCGCCGCTATGCCCTTTGTCAATTCCCAGGCTAAATTTGACTAAAAAAAAGAGAAGTATTTGAAAAAAGAAAATAGGATAAAATCGACATTTTTATGTTACAAACAATATGATAAACTGCGGGAGATTGAAATGAGATTAACAGATGTGAAGAGATGTATTATCTGAAGAGGTTGTTTGCCGAGAGCTTGTATTTTCAGGCATTTGACCCCATAATTATAACCGTCAGGGCAACTGAAAATGGAGAAGCATTCCTCACGAAGGTTCGATAATTTAAACAAAACAATCTCCTTACATTAATTGCAAAATCATGGCTGGCTGAAGGTTTAGGCTTCCTGTGGTTTCAATCTCGACAAAACACCTCAAATATGACAAAGCAAGCACCAGCACGAGTAAATGTTTCCAATCCAGAATATAACAACTAAAAAAGACAATAGGTTTTTTGGTGACCTTTTCAGCACTGTTTAGGCTATACCAGGTATATGTATGCTACCGGGACTAAATGCCCTACGCTTTCCGAAGAGTGACTGATAATTTTTCGTGAATCTCTTTTTCATGAATTTCTTTTTCGTGAATTGTAATAACTAAAGATTTAACGTATTGTATGTTTATAATGTATGTTTATAATTATGATATTAATAATTTTTTAACATATACAATCCACGTTGAGAAAATAAAGGATATGTTATGAAATTTCTTTACCATTTATAAAATATGTTTTCTTTTATATTTCACCCACAGAAAGATATGGTCTACTTGTGTCGCTTGTGAACTTCACGTTTGCTGTAGTATGACTATTTCCTGACTGCTTGTTTAGTAGGTTCATTCATTCATGTTACTCGATCGGCCAATCATTACTATAGTTTTCAATATCTTATATATAAAGCAACTGAAATATTTTCGCCACTACTCCATCAAACGTTGACTTTTAACCTTGTTTTATAAGAATAGAATAAGACCAACAATATAATTTGAATTGAAAGTGTTATCACACATGAAAATGAAAAGGACATTTTGAAAGAAATAGAGTTGTAAATATCATATTCCAGTAGCCTAACTTTGAAGAATAATCACGTGTTGTTGGGAAGCATTGTGCACATCTCTCCTAGACAATATAACTATATCCGTGATATTGGATATTCACGTATAAATGCCTCATCACAAACAACATTTATCATTAATTTATCCTGTAAGTCTATGCTTTCATTAATTTACGGCTTGTTTGGTGTAATCGATATATTTATTTAGTTCAAATGATGTGTCAATGACTTAAACGCTTTACATTGGCTTGATCTTACTCATCAGATTATGTAATCCTCTAGGTTCACGTGCCACATTGGGATTCTAATTACTGTAGTTATGACAACGCAGAGAATAGTAAATGACGTGTGTTATATTTAAGCACAGAGCAGGCTCGCCATTATCTCGTTGATTTGGCATATAAAGGTTCCCATATTCTGAGATATGATTCATATTTAACCATGGACAAATCACTTCCACCATTACCCTGTCCATTTCTGATACTTCAATAATATCTGAATGAAAACACCATAGTTCACCATATTTCAAATCAGAACAAAATGGATGAGGCAAATAACACAGTACTACCGGATTGTCATGATGGGTTTACATCAAACACCTCTAACATGACTGGCATGGTACCTGATGAATCCCATGATTATATGGCAGAGGATGCAATATGGATCCTCACCAGCACATTCATCATATTCACTATGCAGTCAGGTGAGCAATCACTCCACGTCGACGATTTATGATTGATGTTCTCATGGCATATTGAGTTGGGAGAGAATAGATTTGCTTGATATTGCTTGTTAATGTTTGCCCGTCTTGAACAGTAAGTCTTTATGCGATATCCCAGAAAGGCATGAATACAGAGGTGTTTGTGTTAATTCATATTAGGTACTACCTCAGTGCAAGGGCCAAGGGCAGAAATCCAGGGCACATCCTGCTAAAGCTACATATCAAACATTATAAAATGAAACTATCATTCACCCCACTCTAACTATCTTGAGTGGGGTAAAATTCTAGGGGTTTCTTAAACTGTTTCTCCCATGCTGACTTTTTAACGACGTCCGAGCATTTCTAAGCCATCTGTGGCATTGAAACTTTTTTATTTTTCTAATTTGCTTGAAAAAAACTCTTCTAATTTACTTGAACATATTTTTCTAGTTTGCTTTTATAAAATGTAAGACTTTAAAGAAACTGAACGATTTCTACCTGACTTTAGTTGTAAGACAGACATACATGAATATACTGACAGATCTCTCAAGTTGGTTATGGTGATAGGATCTCTGGTCTCCGAAGTCTTGCGTCTGCATTTGTTGAAGAAGGAATGTCAAACCATATGGTTGACTTAGTTATGTTTTTTCAAAACCTCCCAGATCTACATGCAAGTGCACTAAAAGAATAAAACATTATGGCAATGTATATACAACTGAAGAGCAATTACTTCAAACCGTTATGTTTCATCAATGTTTGTTTTTATGTTCACAGGTTTTGGTCTGCTTGAAAGTGGTTCAGTGACAACTAAAAATGAAGTAAACATCATGATGAAAAATGCTATTGATGTAATATTTGGTGGTTTGAGCTACTGGATGTTCGGCTACGGTTTATCGTTTGGTACATCTGAGTTGTCTAACGCTTTTACCGGATGGGGAAACTTCTTCGTCAGTGCGGATAACAAAGATATTGGACAAGTTTACTCCAAATTCTTTTTCCAGGCATCTTTTGCAACAACTGCGACAACAATAGTCTCAGGTATATAAGATGGCTACCATCACTTCATATGAACTTGATATGACGCAATTTTGCAGTAGCACGATTAATTACAGATCATTGGCATGGTTGAGTAGATAGATATCAGTTTCATAATTACATAGAGACAATTTGCTTGATTAGGAAGCGATCAGCTACATGATTAGGTAGCGATCAGCTGCATGATTAGGTAGAGATCAGCTGCATGATTAGGTAGCGATCAGCTACATGATTAGGTAGCGATCAGCTGCATGATTAGGTAGAGATCAGCTGCATGATTAGGTAGCGATCAGCTGCATGATTAGGTAGCGATCAGCTACATGATTAGGTAGAAATCATCTGCATAATTAGGTAGCAAAATCATGCAATATTTGCCTAAATCCAAGATGGCTGTCAGGCAAATAGTTTTAAAAAAGGCATGATTCTCCTATCATTTTTGAAGCATTTTACTGCTGCAGATATATTGTTATCATATATTTGCAGGTGCTATGGCAGAGAGGACGAAGTTGGAATCTTACATGGTATTTTCCTTCCTCAACACTGTTGTGTACTGCTTGCCTGCACACTGGGTGTGGGGCTCGGGAGGATGGCTAAAGGACATGGGAGTGGTAGACGTAGCTGGGGCAGGACCAGTCCACCTGGTGGGAGGGGTCACAGGTCTCGTGGCCACTATCATGCTCAAACCACGCTTTTGCAGATATAAATCTAAACACCCCCCACCAATGGGTTCGCCTACTAATGCCTTATTGGGCATGTTCATGTTGATGTAAGTAACAAATTTGACATATTAAATGCACAGTAGGGAAGTAAGGCCCCATTCAATGAATCCAGTCATTTTCTGAGTTAGAATTATGATTTTATGATTATATTCGAATGTTTGATGAATAATTAAACTCATAATTTGAACTAAGAAAAATAACTTGCAATATGCAATAACATAAATACAATGTGATAATTAAATGTGATAAAATATTATACTTTCCTATCCTTATTTCAACCATGTATTTCTATTACGTAGGCATTATATGCAATACTTTTAGAGTTCCTTGCTTTATATCTTGGTAAAATATAGATTGTTCCTTTTTTCAAATTCTTTGATGGGATTCTTTTTGCACAGGACAATCAAATAATAGAAAACTTTAGCATAGTTTTTCATTTTTCATTTTATACTAGGTGGGGATGGCTCGGCTTCAACTGTGGCAGTACCTTTGGAATATCTGGGTACAAGTGGAAACTTGCAGTCAGGTAAATTGCATTAGAAAAATAATAAAGGTATTTGGGATGAGATTGCCAAAACTTTGTTGAGTAGCTCATCGGATATATCATAATTATGTGTGAACGAATCATTAATCATAATAATAATAATAATAATAATAAAGTATTTGTATAGCGCTATTCCAGACTAGGTCTGCTCATGGCGCTGATCATGGCGCTAATCATTGATAATTGCGCCGATTCCAAAAAATACAAAAATACAAATTGAGAGATGTTTCTGCCAATAACATGATCATGTGATATGAGTTGTATATTTCCGTGTATATTTCAGGTCGGCCGTGTCCACCCTCATTGCATCTACCGGAGGGGGTTGTGTCGCGTGTCTTACAAGGTCAGCAATGCCAGATATCAATAGAAACCTATCTAACTGGGGCAGGCTTGGGAGATTATCATTTTTGTTTGTTCGTTTGCGTTCCCGTTTGCGTTGAAACGGATACATGTAATGCATTTGCACTCATTTTGTTGAAAGTTAAACAGCCACACAACTGTAGGTTCCTTATATATTGCAACTGAAAAGGTATCACATTTCAAGCACACATATAACTTATGAAGGTTTTATTTTTCAGTTATGTGTGCAACAAAAGGAAGATTGAAGTGTCTTCTCTGATCAATGGAATATTAGGATCTTTGGTTGGAATAACAGGTAATATCATTTATCAGTATACCAAAACAAAATTTCATGACGTTTTTACCATAAAGGAAACACCTTACATATAAAGGCCTTAAGCGAAGAGACAATCCAGTCTAAGGGATTGGAATATTGAATGATATTGAGTTTAGAGCGTTTTGGGGAGCACATAAGATTTTGGGGGGCAAGCTGTGAAACCTTTGTGACCAATGTGGCTGAAAGTAGGTTGAGAATTTGCCCAATATTTCTCATGGTCCAAACAAGTGATTGATAAGAATCCACCAGTAAATGATATTGGTATTGACACAAATTCACCAGTAAATGATCATGACATTCTAAACAGAAGAATCTAGGTCAGTAAATATCAGGCACTAAAATAGTATTGATAGTAGTATTTTGCACTACTTCTTGCAATAAGTATATTCTGATTCAAATTATGTTCCAGCTTTTTGCGCTTTGGCTGAGCCATGGGAGAGTTTAGTCATTGGTTGTGTTGGAGCTTTGATCTCTCTTGGGTCAGTGGCAGGCCTCGATAAACTACAAATTGATGATCCTGTCGGTAGGTGGAACCACAATATCTGTATACGTCATGCTGGAAAATTTATGTTTTTGTCTTGTTCATTTCAAATAAAAATGTATGATGTCTAAATCAAATTTTCAAAACATACTACTAATCTTTATTTAATTTTTCAAAGATTGTCAGTTTATACCTATAGCTATGTAATATTCATTGTCATGAAAGTGATATATTAATTTCCGTGCTTTTTTGGTGCAACAAACTCAGCCAATTTCATTGTTTATTATTGTTAACTGGCAAATACTAGTACCGGGTCAGTGCTTCTTGGCAGTGGCTCGGCCGGGACTCGCTTGCTGTGATTCTATCCGGCCACTATATCTATCAATGAAGACTGCAGACACTCCATGTACAATCTGCGCAAGAGAGTTTTATTTGCAACAGTGTACAATCTAGATATGTGCAGAGTCTGGGGCAGTATAGGGCATGGCTAGAGTGTGGCATATTGGTGTTCATCTCTGACATTGGATCTTCTGGCCCACGTTGGACTGGTCTGTTCCTGTTTATTGATTTGATGGTCTTCCTTCTCCGTCTAGGATTTGTGTGGCGCCTATATATACCCACGCGGCAGCTCGTCATAATCCCGGGGGGGGGGGGGGGGGGGGGGGGGTACTCTCATGATTTTAACCCGCGGAGGCTGGGATGGAACTGAAAACCCCAGAGCCTGAATTAGGGAAATATTCTATCATTATTGGTAACCTGATTTAGGACTAGCTGAAATTTGGTACCCTGATTTAGGACATCTATACATCTATATGAATTTTTGATACCCTCATTTAGGGATGATGCAGAAGGAGGATATTTGGAAAAGGGGATTGTGATCCCTGTTTTAGGGAGAAATTTGAAAAACAGTACCCTGTTTTAGGGAAAATGATAAGATATCTTAACCCAGACGGAACTGAAAACCCCAGAGCCTGATTTAGGGAAATATTCTATCATTATTGGTACCCTGACTTAGGACAAGCTGAATTTTTTATATCCTCATTTAGGGATGATGCAGAAGGGGGAGATTTGGAAAGGGGGATTGTGATCCCTGTTTTAGGGAGAAATTTGAAAAACAGTACCCTGTTTTAGGGGAAATGATGAAATATCTTAACCTATCAGCGAAAAGGACCCTATGTAGCCCAGCATCCCCGGTAACGCTGACTAGGAGAGTACCCCCCCCCCCGGGGTCATAATATGCTAATGGTCAAGACCGGCTGCTCAGTAGATGAGGTAACACGGTCATCTTGTGTCTCACTTTATCATTGAAGGTTGTGTTGGAGTTCATGGAGTGTGTGGTGTCTGGAGCCTAGCTACTGTGGGACTATTTGGCAAAAGCTACAACATCGATGGAAAATTAACTAATGACCTTCATGGACTCTTTTATGTAAGTAGAGTAATATATGAAGGTATATGAAGGTATATTAAGATGTCTTTCACAAAACTCACTTTGAAATAAAACAAAATTCATATATTTCTTTTTAACAAATGATTCATATATTTCTAACATTTGTGACTGATCATTATCCTATTAGTTTAAGTTCAGTACTTTATTGCCTATCCTCAATGATTGATGGGCCACCCCATATATTAATAAATGTCGATAATACATTGCTGATATTACAAATATATATACTGATTATGTGAAATGCAGGACGGGGGTTTCACTCTGCTTGGCATCCAGCTACTCGCCGGAGTGTCCATCACTGCTTGGACAGTCATCTCCTCCTACACATTACTCAAGCTCATTGACGTCACAATGGGCCTGAGAGTTCCCCTCCAACAGGAAATTCTCGGCGCAGATCTCGTCGAGCACGCGGTTGGAAATATTGAATATGATAAGAATAAACAAAATGTACGCCTGAAAAGGCCAATTACTATTGATCCAGTAGATGTTGAGCGCCCTCGCTTTAATGAAGCTAGAAAGTTAAGGGCATCAAAAAAGCTTTCTGGACCAATCGTTGATGTCGCCAAACTGGCAGGTGGCGCTGCTGGGTTGGTGACTGCTGACGATCAGAATCCCAAAAATGAAGAAGCTACCTTTTCATCCCCACAAGAGGGCACCACCAACACTCAAATAATAAATGGTTTGCCGGGAGATGTTCTTTGGAAGTTTGCTACTGCAAAAGTGCTCAGCAAAGACGAAACTGAGAGACGGATAAGGTTGCAAAAAAACTTCCAGATATTGACAGAAGATGGCATGAAGGGCAAACTGCGATCCAAGTTAAAACACCAAGATGGCGGGGAAAGCTTACCATCTGACACTGATATGTTAAGTTCAGACCTGCAAGATATGGTGCGCCAAGATTCGGTCCCAAATGACACTGATGTTGGACATACCAATAGGTCTTTCTTTCATACATAAACAGGATTAAGTCAAGATGAAACGTTTAAAGCATTCATGAAACCTAACTTTCAAACACATTTTCTTTACATAACATGAATGTTTATACCTTAAACAGTGCTTTTATGTAGTAGTATCCAAAATATTCCCTGTTAACAACTTTCTTTGGCACTTGAAAGTTGATCAGTTGTCTGCTGGAACCTACACCAGCAATTGAACACTTTGTGAACAAGCTTTGTTTAGCCAGTCTGTGATCTCATGTAAACACCTAATGAGTTACCAGTTGGGCACCTGTTCAGCTTGGGAAAAAGGGTGGAGATGTTTTGTACAATTTATTGCCAGGAGTATACTTCAGAACAACATAAGATTATTTTAATATTATTTGAATCAATGAAATAACTGTCATGGTTGTGACAAATATTTTATGGTTGTGACAAATTTGAAAAGTATCTTATGCATGTAAAGACCTTTCTGTCAAAAAGGGAAGACATGACTTAAATGCTGAGACATGGGAAAAGTGACATTAAACCCTTTGATCACTGGTTTGGCCTTAAATCACAAGGACTTTGAATGGCAAAACTGTGAATGCTGATAATTGGTATCAGTGAAATTTATGATTTGACCCTCTTAGATGAAATTTGGGGTTTTTCACACCACTGAATGGGAAGACATCAAAGGCTGCATGGATTCCACCTTAAAGGCTGGGCTGTACAGAGGTTTTTTTTAATACTTATTTTTGCAAACATATATTATATAAAAAATAATGATTTTTCTTCATTTATAACTTCATAAATATTCATCCGTTTTTAATAATTTTACCACCAAAGGAAAGCCAAGAAAAGGCAATATCATCATGATAAATGTTATCTTCCAATTCATTCTCTAAATAGTGAAAAAAAAATGGCCGAAAATGTGTTGCTCCAATTTTGACAATTGGTAAACAACACCTCCTGTGACTTACGGAGCCCCCTGACAGTTCAAAGGTCAAGGTCACACAACACACTTCCTGTTTAGTACTGGCAGTACTTGGTGGTCACAAAAAATCATAATTCTCAGTGCAGATGTTCTTTTGTGGATTTCAGACAGATAGTAAGTATGTATGTCAATTTTAAGATCATATATGGTTTTCAGATACCTTAAACCACTGTAAAATCACCTGGAACCTTCCAGGTTTCATGAATGCTTTAATGTTCATCATACTTCTCCAGTAACTGCCAACGCTTATATTTAATCTGATGCCTTTGATGGTAAATTTGTTTTATTTTAACATCTACCTGTATTATCATGTAATGACGAGGAAACAATTAGATGAAAAAGTTTATATTTTAAAAAGTCAACTAATGCATGAATGTAACGGGTCCTAGAATGTACTAGAGAGTATAATTTATGTTTAATTCGTGTTAGAAACCTCAACATAACCGCAGATAATACCCATGCCACGTCTGATTGCAGTAAGTTGGTATAGAGCACATGAGTGAAATGATATTATAATTGAACAATTAATTAAAATTATCAATTAATTACAATGATTAATTAAAATCATATTTGAAATAAATTGAAAGGTCAATATTGTAATTAAATTACAGCCAAAGGTATCATTCTGAATAATTTTAATATTGATTTATAATAATAATAATAATAATATTGATTTATTTGTCAAAATGGACAGGTATATTGGCATATTGAAATATTTATCATGTATGTAATGAAATGAATTATAAATATTATTAAAAAAGAATTTGTCGTCACACCTTTTTATGATATTCAAAAATATTGGTGCTTGACTGCTTGCTTATACTTATACAGTGTATTTTGTGCCATTAAATAAGAGTGAACCTTCATGTCACCAGACAGGAAAATGAAGGCCCAGTCGAGCAGAGAGTATTGAAATCAATCAATCTTGGCTTTGTGTTATATGTCACCTGAGTGTGCAGTTAGATACAGTACATTTTAAGACACGTGAATTACAATATTTGAAAGCTATTTATGTGATCATTTTTCCATAGTCTAGCCGGTTTAAACTAAATGATTTAGAGTCATTAAAGGTCTGCCACACTCCATCACGGTATCACCACTATTCCAGTTCCAAAAGTGATGGACGCTTGACAGTCGGCATTGTGAGGAGTCTGTCGATGTCTGCATATTCAAGTTTAATGCATGTCCAGGTTATTTTAATAACATCTACTTCTTCAAAGAATCTATGAGAACAAAACAATTCTCCAAGTTTGGGACAATCTACTTTGGGACTCTATTATCTGAGAGTTCAGCAGGTAGTTTTGATTAATGGGTTACTCAAAGGTTTAATTAAGTACTCATTAATGCGAGCATCATCCTTTAAGCTTCACCCTTAATGTTTTAATACTCTCCTAATCATGATTACCTTGAATATGTATCTCCACACCAAAATTTAGCTCAGAGGGTATTAGTGCATATAAAAGGCAATTATATATTTCCATTGCGTGATGACTACCTGAAAGCCATGTATATAGTTGATCCTATCCATCCAACCCAATGCCTTATCTTGGAACTTTAAAATAAGATTAGTAACGTTATATTTATGCATTTTATGTTCCTTGTCTTGAGTGTGATATTTCAGCACGGATGATCAAATTTACATTTGTGTTTGAGCAATAGAAACACGGTAAAATAATAAAGCCATTTGCCAAAATGGTCCCCTTTAGCCCTTAGGTAAAGGACACCAGCTCGTATAATAACGCAATGACACCCTGAAATCATAACTTCAGACCACGATTTTGTCATAAGTTGTTAATCAAAGGAAATAGATAGATCTTACAGAAAATCCTATTCTTCAGGTACTGTGAGGTGAACATCAACAAATTTGATTTTATCTTTCTTCATTATTGCATTTTATTTAGTACGGCGCTAAATTAAAAGGGCAAACATAAAAGGGGATTCTCTTTAAAGATATTACCCTACCCCCTGTATGTAAAATGGTTTGCCTAGCTTATGGCAGCCGTTCTGTCATCTTAGCAGGACAAGGAAAAGATACACACGCTGAGCTACTGAGCTACTTACAGTGTCTGTGCGCGATGTGCTCATACAGCAAATTTTCTCCATCTCCGGCTCAGGACTGATACAAGATATATAGTACCTGGAATACATCTGACAAATGTATAAATATATTTACACACACACACACACACACACACACACACACACACACACACACACACACACACACTTCTGATATAAGGCATTTACTCTCAATGTACAAGGAATTGACTAACTGTTGAGATACATAGTTCCTGCTTATTCTTTACAGAGAATTAAATCTGAAATTGGAATCAGGTAAATATCTTACAAACATCACTCAGGATCAATATCGTGAATATACATCAAGTCAATGCAATATAGGAGTTGAATGTTGATTTTGATAATGCGTTTTGATGAATACCAAACTGAGTACTTTGATGTTTGAAAACGAAGACAGAGGAATGGAAATGAATCTGTCTGATTTAGTGCGGGGGAATACCTCATCGCATCTACCTGTTGAGAGTGTGGATGAGGCAGATGATACAATATGGATCCTCACCAGCACATTCATCATATTCACTATGCAGTCAGGTAAGATTTTATACATAGATCCTCACCAGCACATTCATCATATTCACTATGCAGTCAGGTAAGATTTTATACATAGATCCTCACCAGCACATTCATCATATTCATTATGCAATCAGGTAGGACTTTATACATAGATCCTCACCAGCACATTCATCATATTCACTCTACAATCAGGTGAGAGTTTATACACAGATCCTCACCAGCACATTCATCATATTCACTCTACAATCAGGTGAGAGTTCATACACAGATCCTCACCAGCACATTCATCATATTCACTCTACAATCAAGTAAGAGTTTGCATGTGGATCCTCACCAGCACATTTAACATATTCACTGTGCAATCATTCATATTAGTATTAACAACACGATTAACAATACAAAATTAGCTTTTATCAAAAAGACCTCATATTTTATAACTTCATTATTTTAACATCAAATACCTTGTAATTACTTGTGATGATCGTGAAATTCCTACCATACTTTAAGACATAAGACAGTTATATAATCAATATCTTTATGTTATTCCTCTTATTGTTTGAAGGTTTTGGATTATTGGAGAGTGGGTCGGTTTCTACAAAGAACGAGGCAAATATAATGGTATGTATTTATATCCTAATAACATATATATGAATAGCAACATATTTAAACATATTAAACATATTAAAATATGTCCTCTCAATAAGTCATTGACATGTGTTTATCTCATCCACTAGAATATTTTCTGTAATCTTATTCTTGATGCAATGCTTTCTTCTCTTCGATATAATGTTTATTGGAATGCTAAGCAGATAGATGAAAGTGTTTTAATAGTAAATTACAGAGAAAATATTATGCATGTCATAAAAAAGTTATTTCCTAACACCAAATATTGAAACAAAACGAGTGTTCTTATTTATTTTTATGAAAATCTGTTTGACTTTACTTTCTCTTTATAAGGTGAAGAATGCAGCGGATGTGATTTTTGGAGGTTTGACATATTGGGCATTTGGATATGCCATAAGTTTTGGTGAGGCTCAGTTCAGCAACCCTTTCTGTGGATGGGGACATTTCTTCATAGAAGTAGATGAGCATGAGTTGGCAAAGGTCTATGCTAAGTTCTTTTTTCAGGCCTCGTTTGCCACAACCGCCACAACCATAGTATCCGGTAAGTCCCATTGGCAGTGGTAAGACTTTTTTAATACAGTTCTGTGCTAACTTACCAAATGTAATGTAAGATATATAAAGTAGCAGACATAAGACTAAATAAATGTGCTGTACATCTGCCAGTTTCTCGCATTATGAGGAGCCATGCTCTGCCTATTCATGCCTCCACCAACACAATGCAAACCTATATCTAAGCACTAAGAGTTAGAACCAGATCTGAGCAGTGTCCATTTCAGTGCTTTTTGCAAGTCAATAAGGTCTCACAGAGGATCAGGTCCAATTAGGGCGACCCACTACATTTTGGGGGTTCTCTCGATGTCATGCGTAGCGAATCCCAAAAATGGTTTGGTTGGCCCATCTGACGAGCTTGATTTACAGAAATGATGACCTAATTCCGTCAAACATGCACCTTTAATAAATCACTTATCATTTCTGTCTAACAGATGTGAACTCATGAACCTAAAGTCCTAATATTTAGATAATAACATAAGCGTAGACAAGTTTCAATCAAATGGCACATTCCTGTAAAAATAGCTGTGACATATTTCATATTATTATCATTGTACTGATAATGTTCCCTTGGGTGCTTTGCCCTGTGCCATTAGTTTATAGCCCAGACACACCTGGTATATTGAAGGCCAAATGCATCGGTGTCTGCCTGTAAGCGCATTTGGCTCTTAGTTGACCACATCTGTGACAGAGCAAGTTTAATGCACTTCTGGCAAATCGTCTGTCTATGAGTGTTATTATGTATGAAATGAAGACAATGATCAAGATTAATTTGTATTTGCACCCATGTAAACTTTAGGCATTGGTTTACTCATTTCTCATAACTGATAAGGGATCCTATGAAGATGAAAATTTGATGTAAACATGTTGTTGTCCTCTGAGGCATAAATTAGGATGTGTTAATTTCACACATAAGAACATCTTTATGTTCAATACATGAAAGGGCCAACTTATCTGAATAACAAATCCTTCATTACCATACATCTCTATGTTTCATACGTTCATTAAGAATATACCATTAGGCATTGTGCAGCGGAAGACTAAAAACGTACAGACCATAATATATACCTGGTTCTGTCCCTTTTATTTATGTGGGTTTCAAAAATGTTATGTGCGATTCAAAACTATGGTTTCTATTCAACAGAAGATATCTAAATGCTGTTATCTTTTTTCATATATATCAAGGTGTAAAAGATCAGTTACCAAATATCTCAATTGTGTTTGACTTGATCGAGGACTTTATAGAAAAAGTGTAAAAAAGTTGAAAGAAGGAAGGGAAATAGCATACATTCCTTTCATTTTGTCTTAAAAAAGCTTAAAACAGGTAAATTAAGGAAATCAAAATTATCCATTTGCAAAGGTATACAGGCAGTAGTCATGCATTCAGTCACATGGCCTTACCATAACACAATAATCCTTGCAGATCATCCCTTGTGAATGTCAGGCAGATAACTTGACTGTAAATAGTAGATGATACCAAATTATATTTAAACATACCCAATATTATAGTTAAATCACTGTTAAATCACATCTGACCTCCTGTATTTCATGGTTGCTTTCATGTTGAGTGTCGTCTTTGTAAGTGAAATATTTCATTCAAACAAAGCATTATATAATGTTCTAAGAAATTATACATGTATTACCATATATATATATATATATATATATATATATATATATATATATATATATATATATATATATATATATATATATATATATATATATATATATATATATATATATTAGTATGACAATTTGGACATGTGCACCTGGGGGGAAAACAAGGTGGCCTAATTGGTTTCTTTTACAGGTTGCATGGCAGAGAGAACAAAGTTGACAGCTTACATCTGTTTCTCCACAGTCAACACAGTGACCTACTGTTTCCCAGCTCACTGGGTGTGGGGCACCAATGGGTGGCTGGCTCAGCTGGGTATGATAGATATTGCTGGGGCCGGACCGGTCCACTTGGTAGGGGGTATAACAGGACTTGTTGCAACTCTTATGCTAAAACCTCGTCACAGACGATATGAGACTTCACACCCACCAAAAATGGGATCTCCAACAAATGCTCTTCTTGGAACATTTATGCTGTGGTAACATTTCATTTTAAAAATTTATTCATTTTTTGTTTTTTTTCTTAATAATTTTAATTTACATTTCAAAGGTTCAATTTTACGCAATTTACGTTAAATGTAAATTATATTACTGTGTATCTGTGTGAATGTAGAGGAAAAAAGATGATCTACCAAGTTCCTCTTGACTTCACTAAAGATCCAAAAGCTGCAAATGAAACACCGTATAACCCCAAAGAAACAAACAAAAGATACCCTCTGCAAACTAAGAGAATCTGATACAAATCATGCCTAACGATATGACAATTATAAATCTTAGAATGGTGATCTAATTTTGATCACCATTCTAACCAATATACTTACACATTCATAGAAAACTGCCTAAACTTTTTGTGTGTTTCATTGCAGGTGGGGCTGGCTTGGATTCAATTGTGGCAGCACATTTGGAATATCAGGAAATAAATGGATCCTGGCTGCAAGGTAAATCTGACTGAAGTTTACTGAAAGAAGACAAATTAATACTCAAATGGAACATTATTTGTCATATAGTAACCGTAATGACAGTAATAATGTTGTGGACTCATTGATTATGTTATCATAAAAGCACAATTTAAAAATTATTATTGTAATAATGATAATTGACAGTACAAAATACCGGGCTATTTAAATAATAATAGAACAAATTACTCCTCGGGTTTATGCAATATTAATGTTATATTATGATTATTATAATTATCGTCTTAACTTTACAAACTCGTGAATACATCTCGGAAATGTAATATTGTTTAGGTTGAATGATATCAATAATCCGTGTCATCCAACTGTATGCATATTTCAGGCAACAGCTATCACAAATGATTTTGCCCCTAACACAATGCCTGTGAATGCACTCACGATTCTACCCTATTCAACGTATTAATCCCCGCGCCTACTTCCACCGTTTAAACTCCAAAGTCACGTTTCTTGTCTTTTGGGAAAAACACTTGCTTTATTTATTAATGCATCCTTTATTTATTAATGCATCCTTTGTAGGTCGGCTGTATCCACCATGCTAGCCTCCATAGCTGGGGGAGCATTTGGAATCTCATCAAGGTAATAACATGAAGGATGACATAATACAATAGAATCTATATCAAAAGAATAAAAATATCATGTCTCCATGTCATGTCTCCATGTCATGCCTCCATCATTATTTTGTAGATGTATACATCATAATGTGCACAAATCACCTGTTTAATAGATCAATAATACTTTAGAATAATGACTGGTAAATTCATTCTTCAATATTTCAGTTATGTTTTGAACAATAGGCAATTTGACATATCGTTCATGATCAACAGTATACTAGGAAGCCTAGTTGGTATCACAGGTTGGTCAAAACTTTCATATTTTCCTTCTTTCATAGTTCCTTCGGTATTTGCAGAAACATAACATTAATATCATAAAATGATTATCCCTATTTCTTAAAATGCTGTATATGTTTCAAATTATTGTTATTTTTTATTTCAAACTCCTGTTTGCTATGGCCAAATATTACATTATTCCACATTATTCAACATTATTCTCCATTATCACAGCATCCAAATGGAAATAGTGAAAGTTATGTCTTAATGTGTTTCAGGTTTTTGTGCCTTAGCAGCCCCCTGGGAGAGCTTCCTCGTTGGGGCAGTGGGAGCAATGATGGCCCTTACAGGGATATATCTGCTAGAAAAACTGCACATAGACGACCCCGTCGGTGAGAACAATGCTTAAAAAAGAGAAAAAAATAAAATAAATAAGGGGACAAAAAAAAATAAAAAATATAAATAAAAAAATAAAATAAATAAAAAATAAAATAGATAAATAAAAAAGAGAGAGAAAAAAGGATTTAACCTTGACTGTTACCATCCATTTTGACTTTTTCATGACCAAGAGGGAGCAAAGTGAAGTTCAGCCCAGATCTAACCTTGCAATTTTGATCCAAGTAATTTGGCCCTATATCAAATGTTACATTACCACTTGCTGAAGAGTCCAACCATATTTGGCCTGAGATCACTGTACCATACATTTAGGCATATACCCACCTGCAATCTCTATATTTTAGCATCTTCAATAAATGGCACATCACTCAATGGTAGCCCATTTTAAGAAAGATTCTCTGCAAAAAGATTTCTTTATATTCATGGTTCATTGAGCGGGGAAGGCGCTGATGTTTAGGTCGTGGAGTACTTTTCAATTTTCCTGACTTCAAAATGTAATTTATGGCTTTCATCCAAATCAACAAAGAACTCTTAATAGAAACACACTTCAACGATAGCTTATTTCTGCCTAATAAATCAAGCACAAACTTTTTGATTTATTCAAACGGTTGCATCAGTGAAAAGGCCAGGAAAAACCCCCAGAAAAGAAAAAGGTTGAAAAACCATGTGTCGTCATGTCATCATAAGCTGTACTTCGTGGCAATTTTAAAGTGCGATAACAAACGATGATACGATATGATGATTATGCAAGTGGATATTGAAGAAAACAGATTATTCTGTAGTCAGTGAGTACATAATATGGGCATCAGAAGTGTGTCTTAGCTTATAGTGGGATGCGCTGGACTTTAAATTGCTGATAAATAGCCACCAGGTCTAAAATAAACGAAATGTAAACTCACTACTAGAGATTCCAAAGCAAGGATAATTTCAAAACACCTTATCGGATAGTCCAGACATTTAAGGATAATTTCAAAACACCTTATCGGATAGTCCAGACATTAAAGGACAATATATATATTTATCTTAGTTTTCTAAACTAAATTTCCCATTCAGTATTGTGATTGCAGTTAACTGTCTTGTTTTTCATTATTAAATATCAGAAAGCTTTTCGTGCACAAAAACCGTTTTTGTTCACTTCCGGTATGTTGTTTTCACTGAGGCGTATGGCATGCATTGTGATGATAGACCGATGTAGTCTGATGGGTTTTGCAGTGGATCACTTTTATTACCTGTGTATTTCAGGAGCTGTTGGAGTGCATGCCTTTTCCTCTTGCTGGAGTATTCTGGTACCAGGATTATTTGCCAAGCCAGACTCGTATGGGCGAGCACTTGGATATGATAAATATCATTATGGTCTATTCTATGTAAGGTGTATCTACTGATATGATATAGACTAATTATTCCTTAATAGCGTTACATATATCCATAGGCGATAAATATTTTGAAACTAAAAATAACTATTTAGACAAAGTTGACAATGAATTAAAAAGGTATAGTTCACTGCAGTCTATATCATTGATTGCATTAATTGCCACTGAAGACTACATATTTTTCCTTTAATATGTTCTTGCAAAGTTATATGTAATGTATTTGTAATATATTATCTTCGGTAACTAAAAAACTAATTACTTATCGTTTATGAATTAGAATATTTTTATTGACTATATTTGGTTATATATGCTAGTATTTGTGCTGCTTTTTCCAGGGTGGAGGATTCTACCTGCTGGGTGTTCAGGCTCTCGGAGCAGCCTGTATCATAGCATGGACATTACTAACGTCCTTTGTAATCCTGAAGGGTATAGACCACACCATCGGTCTCCGTATGCCCCTCCATGAGGAAATCCTTGGAGCTGACATAGTGGAACATGGCATTGGCATACACAATACCACAGAAATATCAAAGCAAACAAAGTCTTCTCAATCACAAACTGAACATTCGTACTTAACAAATGGTGTACAAAGTAGTGTTAAAGATATAGTTGACGACACTGGAAGCTACGGGATCCATACTTTATCTTCCAATGTGACAAACTCACCCACCACAACAAACATCAAAAGGCGAATCCGGAACGGAACCGCAGACAAGCAAGATTCACAAATATATGAAAAACAGCTCACACATGCATATGGATCCCACACTCTTCAAAGATTCGATCTCGCTGCTCAAATGGGCAAAACATCCACTCTAGACTATACTGGGACTAAACAGTCACCTACAAATAAGACAACATTGACCAGCAAAAATGAAACAGATCTAGTTTCAAATACTATATCAGAAGATGTCATACTTGAAGTGAAAAATATGAGAGAGAGTCAGTCCTATTGTTCTGGATTTAATGAAGATGATGATATTATCGTGGAAGAGACAACCGATATAATGACAGAGAAATCCCCCAAGAAAGGCATAGACAATCAGTCGTTCATACATAATGAAGAGACTATTCCTGGTCTCAATTCACCACGAGAGTATAATGACAAATTTTTAAATGGAGAAAGCAGCGATTGTGGTGAAGGAGCCAAGTTTGTTAAGGTTAAGGTGGAAATAAATCGCTCTTCAAATATCAACGATGGTAAGTGTCGTGATGCAGAAGAAAATGGAACAAACGAATTGAATATCACTCCAGAAAAAGAACCAAATCTTAGTCCTAAATATAAACCTGGATTTGTGTGACTGAAACAAATATGTTTTTAATCTTAATTTAGTGACCTAGTGGTCCACAGGTCTGGGGAAGTCTCAGAGGAGAAAATGTTAATAATGATTTTCAAGTGGTGTCATATCTTTTTAATGAAAATTATGTGATATCTAACCTTCTTCTTAAAATATTTGCCATTTTTCAAGAGAATATCAATTAAACAGCACTGATATAAGAAACTCAGAACTTTGGCCAATATTCAATATACAAGAAATTGATAAAAAGATATATATTTCTAAAAAAAGAAAAATATATAACATAGATTATGACACTCAAGAATACAAAAAAATATACTTTCAATAATTATGTTTGTAGCCATTCAAGTTTTTTACCGCGATCGTGGAGGCATTAATAGCTTAATGTGCAATGTCTCAGAGACTGGTTTTTCAGGCTGTTTTTTACATTTTACACCTCTACTTGCACAGATATTATATATTATATATTTATATATAAATATATATATATATATATATATATATATATATATATATATATATATATATATATATATATATATATATATATATATATATATATATATATATATATATATATATATATATATATATATATATATATATATATATATATATATATATATATATATATATATATATATTCAATGTACATATCGTGACAACAGTGCTATTTAGGAAGCATTCCCAAGCTTAATTAAAGCATGGTCATACACCCATAAAATATCTAAAACACCTTTGTTCTTTCCATGAAGTCTCCTTAAACATCTTTGATTCGTGTTTAGCACATTATCATAGTTCTTGATAAGAAAGAGCTCAAAGGCCTAGATATGTGTAAAGGCTTGCCCAGTGCTCAGCATGTTGATTATGTAAAGCAGGGGTAATCCCCATCATAGTTTAAGTCCTGTTCTGATATATGTTTTTATATAAAAGGTACATACGTATCATTTGTGAAACGTATATATAAGCTGTGAAAGCGCTAAAACATATTGGCTCCTCATTAATCGAATATTACATCATGTAAATATTACATCTTTAAGGGGTTGACAAGTAAACTGTTAAACTACTTCAAATTCTACATAATATGCCATGCAGAAATGAATGAATATACTACAAAAATAATGTCTTTATATTTTTTAAACTTTGATATCATTTACATTTGTAAAAGTTTTTTATAAATTGTAGACGACAATGAAACCAATATAAGTGATTCAATATTATATTTCCTTTGAAACGATCTTAAATAAAAATTCGTGTACCATAGAATTCTGCATGATGTCTGAAGAGGATATAAGAAACCTTTTATTGTGTGTATTGTAATGATGTGCCAAACATGCACAATGAGTAGCAGTGCATTTAATCGGAGGTCTAATGTGTTATTATATAAATCATTTATCTATTTCATTGATTTGAGAATATTTGATTCCACAGGTAAACATTGATGTTTTCCTTCGGTTCTTTATGTCAAAGGAAGTGATGCCAAACCAGTTTAGTGACAGACATTCAAATCTTTATGCAGGCGATTACGAGGCATAGCATTAGGTACGTTTTAGAAGCAAGCATTGTGCAATCCTACTGGATTATAGATGACCCCATGCTGCTACAGATTACAGCATGTCCATCCATCAGTCTCATACTTTTTGACTTTCCATATTCATTCTAATATGTTGAGGAAAATGAATTGCCAGTTCTGTATTTTAAATCACAAAGTAGCTGATGTACAGTAACCCCTTGATGGTTAACCAGTAGGGGTTTCTCATGTGATGCACTAAAAGTTCAATTTGGGAACTCATGATTCAAAAGTAGGTCATAAGGTCAATCAGCTGTTGCATGTAAAGTGCAGGTAGAGAATCTATAAACTTTATTTCACAGGGTAACATTTACAGAACTATCAAGTTATTCTCTGGTGTATAATGGAAATAAGGCATTTTGCATGAAGCACGATATTACAGATAAATGTGATCAGCTATACAGGGCTTAGGCTTGACACTTGACATTGAAACTGAAAATAAAAGTACAATATTCCTGTTGTAAAATCGACCTGATATAGATGTCTTTTAAAACTTGTTATTGATCAAACAGATGGGAACTAAGCGGGTGCAATCTACATACCTTGGTATTGATGGACACGCTATATAGCATATTATGCTCTCTATGAGGAGGGATTGAGTTACTCATGATAAACACACTCTTATTGCTGTATGATGTACACTGATTCATACACTCTGAGAATAGAGCTTGATTAATGTACTATTATTGGCCACTTTATGCATGTACAGAAAATAAATCTAATAAGAATCCAAGAAGATGACTTTCGCTTCTGACACGAGGGTCTTGAACGACATATGACATTATACGTTTAGCATCGTTATGTATACTTTACTAAGGATAACAGGTTCAAAGAGAACGAACGAAGGCTAATTGCCATCGCAAAAAGCCAGCAACTTGGCAAGGTAATATATTTTTAGGGTAATTGGTCCACTGTAAGTTTATTATCAAGGAAAATGCATAATATTTGGATTCTGGCCATTGCGATTATCATCTTCACCATGCAAATATGCCATTTAGATAAATGCACCATTCTCCTCTTCTTCTAGAACAATCAGGTCAGATAAATGCACATTTCTCCTCTTCCTCTAGAACAATCAGGTCAGATAAATACACCATTGTGCCCTTCTTTTAATACAATCAGGTCAGATAAATGCACCATTCTCCTCTTCTTCAAGAACAATCAGGTCAGATAAATGCACCATTCTCCTCTTCTTCAAGAACAATCAGGTCAGATAAATACACCATTCTGCACTTCTTCTAATGCAATCAGGTCAGATAAATGCACCATTCTGCACTTCGTCTTATGCAATCAGGTCAGATAAATGCACCATACTGCACTTCTTCTAATGCAATCAGGTCAGATAAATGCACCATTCTGCACTTCTTCTTATACAATCAGGTCAGATAAATACACCATACTGCACTTCTTCTTCTACAATCAGGTCAGATAAATACACCATTCTGCACTTCTTCTAATGCAATCAGGTCAGATAAATGCACCATTCTGCACTTCTTCTTATGCAATCAGGTCAGATAAATACACCATACTGCACTTCTTCTTCTACAATCAGGTCAGATAAATACACCATTCTGCACTTCTTCTAATGCAATCAGGTCAGATAAATGCACCTCTGCACTTCTTCTTATGCAATCAGGTCAGAAAAATGCACCATACTGCACTTCTTCTAATGCAATCAGGCCAGATAAATACACCATTCTGCACTTCGCCTTGCAGTCGGGTCATTCTGTTCTGTCCCACCACCATCTCAATACATTTATCATAGTCACCATGCAATCAGGTCTGAATTAAACAATTCAGAGCTATATCTTGGGCCTGCTAACTCAGTCATGGACGTGACAGCTGTGAGCTACTTGGCGTATAGTTACTCAAAGAAGGTCAATCTCCTCAAGCCTATAAAGTGGGTACTTCCCTGCTGCATAAACTGGCAAGGTTTTGGAGGTCACATAGTTCAAAATCAAAGGGAATCCCAAGTCACCTCTGTTAAAATACGCCCTTGGAAAGATTTGTGCTCAGAAAGATACACGCAAATGTAAAACCTGATCGCATGAACCGATACTTGGTGCAGATACCATAAATAATTAATAAGCAAATAAGCAAAAGAAACGTTTCAGAGACACTTTTGAACTCTAAATAATGAGTGGAATAATGACGATGTTCTTATCGATCAAAAAAGGTTGGGGGAAGGAAATAAAGGGATATGGATTGCAGGGACAATAATAAGATTGACATTTAAACCCCCACCCCCCAAAAGAAAAACCAACAAAAAACAAACTTTTGCCTTATCTTCACAGCATTTTTACTCTTCCTAAAATAACATTCCAATACTGTAAACTCTTTCTGTCATATCAATGAATCTAAAATAACAAAATATTCAATATAAAATGAAAAATTCAACCTTACCGAACATGTAATCCATTTTTTTCTTTGGTTTTAATTTCACATCGTTAATTTTTAAACTGCAAATATTCATGTTTAATGAAATTGAAGTAATCTGGTTGTGACAAATTCTGGGCCCATAAGAACGTTACTTCTAGATTCTCTTCTTTAGCATAACATTCTAAGACCATGGTGATATGAAGAAAATTTGGTTTTTATTCTCAATACAAAGGTTGTATGTTGAGAACAGCTTCCAAGATTTCCCGAGCCCAACTTCTGCTACAAGGGGTGTTTATACTGCCCATGAGCAGAGCCAAGCTCAGCTGAAAGCTGGTTCCTCTCCAAGACTACCTGATTGGCTGATATAACTAAAATGCGAGTTAAATAATTATAATCCATGCAAATAAGCTGCTGTAAACCCAAGGGTCATGTCAATGAGGGACTAATTCTTGCAGCTGTTAGGAGCTGGGACCTTATTTGGAAACAGGTTGATAGGTGAGAAGAGCTGAACATTTTGCCGAGTCAACACATTCCATGGCTCCCAAACACATTCCAAACTGTCTGAGATATGGTAAACAACTATATTAATGACTTTTTACTCATTAATTTAAAAGTTTAATTCATAAGAATAAAACTTAGGGGAACTAATAGTTAATTGTATGTAGAATTAGTTAATTATGGATTAATGTTACTGTGGTAATAAATATGAGAATGATAACATTATGAATATTAAAATATGGAGGGTGACACAATAGTTCGCCCTGCCAGTAACAGAGCTTTGAAAAATGGCCTCTCAACAGATATCTCATTAGATTTCCATAAAGATTTGCCATGATATCGCCAAACATATATCACATGGACGGTCTAATATATCCATAAACAATGCTAATTAAGATTTGTTCAAAGTTACTGTGGAGTCCGAGTAAATAACACAAGTTGCTTTGAACATTCAGCAAAAGTCAATTAATAGCATATATTGACTGAAACAATTATTTACAGAGGTGACTTCTCAAAGTTCACACATTTGAAATGGGACCACTTTTTTATTGCTACTTTCCAGGAGGTATGAGACGTATTTAAAAAAAATATAGTTTGGAACACTTTTTGTCATTTCACATTTGTCATTTCTACATTTCACATTTGTCATTTCTACGTTTATTCTCGATGATGAATGTCCAGCAATCGCTAATCCACACAAGCATGAATGCAATACAATACTTGTGACTAGATACACAAATAAAGTCAATGAAAAACATTTTGAACCTGTGTACAAATATGATCTTTATTTCAGATCTTTAGTGTATGGGACCCATAGTTGTACGTCATCTGGCTCGTCTGTAAAGATCAAATGAAACGTGTTTTAATATGTCAATATCAGTCTTTTCTTTCATTTATCTTGTATAACACAGTGATTAATCACAGTCAAATGTCCAGCTTTGGTCAGATGTATCTCTCATTATTAAACCTATCGCACGGCCACTCAATGGTATTAAAACATAACATTTTATCAAAAGACACGTGAAAAGGCAAAAAAGGCAAAGGTGACATTTATATAACTTTGATGTTACTTTTGATGCGAGAATAACTGTTTAGAGTAGGTAACAGGATTCTCCCAGACATGTTTTTTTACAAAATCTTAAAAAGTCAAGCTGAATAATCATGGTCTTTCCTTCCATATACAAAGAAAAATATAAATACCATATATGTCATATATAATATATGTCCTTTTGAAATATTATCCACTACAGAACAGGACAATGCAATGCAATTGTACCTTTCATTCTAACAGTGCATATTGTATATGTTACAAGATGGTGTCACCCTGTCTATTATAGCTTTCATTATATCAGCACATTCATATTCTTCTTATTCAGTTACTGCCAATGCACTCAGTATCAATATATTAATGGCATCAATGGTAATATCCAATTGTATATGAGTTGTAAGTTGTATATGAGTAAAGGGAGAATTGACATTGCATTGATCACACCATTTCGACACTATCTTATCTATTCAGATTCCCTATGATCCTAACAGGCTAAATCACAAATGGGGTCACCCAACCGACGTCACACTTCAGGCCATCTCCAATTGACCTCACATTTGAACACTATGGGATGTGCAGGCTTCTGACTCACTAGATTTTTATGTTTGTTTGGGGTTTTCACATCATTTTCAACATTCTTTCAGTCATTTCGTGACGAGGCCTACTTGTAGCAGATAAAGTGCTGCTTCACTGAATCACATACACACGATACCTCTCCGGCACCCTGGGGTAATCATATCTGATAAGGCACATGACCTTGGGGTTCATTTATTGCCCCGAGGGATCATTTATTACCCTGGGGGAATTTTAAATATCAATTACCAGAATCGTGACATTTTGGTATGTGTTTGGGGGTCATGGAATTTGTCGACACAATTTTCAGCTCGGGTATACACATTTGGGAGTCATGACATTTGTTAACTCTACACAATTTTCAGCTCTGCTCCCCAATCAGCCTGTTCCCAAATAATGTTTATTCTCCTGACGGCTGCTGGAATTAATCCCTAATAGATGTCACTTTTAGTTAACAGCAAATTTTTGCATAGATTATAATTATT